>JAIUCV010000268.1:0-600000 GCA_026724425.1 Erythrophleum ivorense
AATCGATCAGCTGACGGGAATTTCAACAAAAAACCTCCAACAGTATCTTATTACACTACATCTTAAACCAAGTCTGTGCAACATATACATCCTATGAAAATCTTGCACCCCGTCATTTTCTATATATTTCCTCTTGCCAAATTAATGAAGTCAGTAAGTTTATACGTGCGTTTGTGTGTTTGTGTACTGATACATTGATGCTGCACAAAGCACAATTCATTTTCAGAACGCCAAGACGAAAGCAAGCATGAGAGCCAATTATAAATATAATAACATAAATTATATAGCAAATACTGTAAATCATTCTTACACATAAGTTGGAGAAAGTAGAAAGTCTGGTTGTTGTCTCTGTAAAAGTACCCCGCAGAAAGGACAAAAGGGTTTTGAGGATCCTGCTAGGGTAGATGACTTGGTTGAAGATTTCAAATCTACAGGATAAGCAGACATTCTAAAGAGTGTCGCTGGCGCCAGTCTAAAAGCTGACCTACGGCAACATATACAGAACCATAGTGGAGTACTGGGGCAAACCTGCATACTGATCGCACATCTCAATAACCTGTGACGCTGACCTCTGCCACTACCGTAATCCTCACCTGAGCAAAAACTAACCTCAGGGGATTCAAATGGAACAGATGCTGAGCAAAAACTGCATTGCTCCGCTGCTAAATGTTCACTGGACAGAAACCTGCTATTTGGAACAGATATACAAAATTGTAATTAGCATATTTGAAGTTTTAAATTCATTCTACAAAGAAAAGCATCACCTGATGTTTACATTTGGAGTTAAAATTCACCACAGATCTACCAGTTAAAGTTCATGTGTGAAAACCACTTTAAATATGTTACATGCTTCATTATTTACAACACTCAGTTGGCTCATTACGAGTAGAAAAAGGAACGCAGAATTCTTTACGGTCAGGGGCCAAAAAAGTCTCCAAAATAGAAAGAAACTTCTGTAGTTCACCATGGATAGACAAGAAATAATTGAGGTAATGATCCACTAAATATGCTGACATTCTAAGGATCATTTTCCATCCAGTTAAAAGCTTGCAACAATTTATAATTTCTGTTAAAATCGTGTGGCGTTTCAACATCTTTGGAAACAAAATAAAACATATTAGTCAAAATAACATCATCTGGTTAGCTTTGAGGTCCAACAAATTCCACGTGTATAAACAAAGCAATGAAAACAACTATATCATGAAATGGATTTGCACGATTTAAAACACTGTAAGTCAGAACTAACAAGCTGCACCTTTTCTTATTTGTAACTTCTGATGCAAGGACTTTCAACTGGTCACGTGCATTATCCCGATCTAATTCCACCCATTGTTTCATCTGTGCTATACCAAAAGGATACCAATGGCTACGATGGGCAGGAGTTGCTTCTGGATAGGACATATTGGTTAGGAAAGCAGAAAAACTAAAACTCACTAGCCTTTCACGGAGTTCTCTTTCACTGCTCAGAAGAATCTCCACCCACTTTGTTATTTGCTTTTCCTCGGAAAGACTTGACCCTCCTGAGTTTAAAAGTTTGTTGTTTATTCTATTTATTTGATCAGCATCCAACTCTGCTAACATCACACGTCTACAGATTATATTGAGCAGGTGCAGCAGGTGAGAAGGAATATCTGACAAATTTGAAGAGACATATGACAAAACCTTTTCAGCAGGAAGGTCCATATGAGATCCCAGAAAAGACATTGAGAGCCACTTAATCAGTATATGTTCTACATATATTGACTTGTGCTCCTTGAAAGCCAATAATGCTGCAATTACATCCCAAAGAACCAGAGGCTTATCGAGACAATGATATTGCTTCAGAGACCAAATGATATTGGACCCCCAATAAGTTAATTCTTTCTTTGGAAAATTGGGATATTCCTCAGCCGCAAATGAAAAGGGCGTTCTTGACAGAACATCCATTTGCTGCCCACCAATCCAGAAGTATTCAATAGCTGCCCTCAAAATCCTGCACATATTTATAGGAAAATGTTAAAATTTTCTATTACATAGATTTTTCATCAAAGCTCTACTTAAATTTAGAAAAAGATAAGGAAAGAAAAGGAAATGCCAAAATAGCCTAACACTCTGAAATTTTATGCTTCCTATGTTGTTTCAAGGTCCAGCGCCATTGGAAGCAGAATCATGGTAAATATTTTACAAAATTATACCTTAGGCAATATCTTGCCACTTGGGACTGAAATAATAATTTAGACATTTAGTACCAATTTTGTGCCTGAAATTATACTTCCAGTTAGCGCCTTCTCATTACCTTTTAATAAATAGCCCCTTGATATACACTTTACCCCCCTCCTCTCTCTCTCTCTCACACACACACACATACACACAGACAAAACAAGGCCAAAATCCGAAAAACTTTAGCCAGGAAAATATGATTTCACCTTGCTTCATACATTCGGTTCAGTTTCTCAATATCAAAGCATCGAACCTGCAATGACAAAGCAAAATTAGTCAGTGATACTTTACGCAATATGGCTATTGTCAGTAAGATCAATTTAGAGAAAATAATGGACGTATACAAGTAACTGATACAGTATGCATTATGTCATACTGTAATACACACACAAACACATTCATACAGGCAGTTGATGTACTGTTTGGGATCCAAGCAACAGAGTTAAGACAATATAGACTCAAATAACAAGGACATAAATTTTTTAGGTCCCAATGTAGCCTTGATAAGTTTTGAGCGGATGCAATGATAAAGGTAGCCCGAAGAAAGTTAACTGTGTGATGGCGTTCCCAGGAAGACAAGATCATTTGCTTAGCTCATAGTTGATGGAAGTAAACTACATAAACAAATGCAAGAGGAAACAACTTATTTATGAGTTGACATACAAACTATGAAGCATAGACATGAATATGGACATGTCAAACACTCCCCCCCCCCCTCCCAAAAAAAAAAAAGACGTTAAGTGGCATTACCCTGTATTCTAAGTATCTTACACTATTATTTTCTAAAGCTGCCAAAAAAAATGTCAAATTGTATTATTCAAATTATTCATATACAACAAAAAATTATTAGGAAAGAACTTTAATTATCTATTATCTCATCAAGATGGAGTTTCTAGTCTCTCATCCTATTTTTAGGGGCATCTGTGTCTGAGTTAAAATATATATATATATATATTTCTATTTGGACATGTTTGTATGCGTGTCATACAAGTGTACAAAAAGTATTGTGGGGTGTAATTGGTGATTGAGTCACCTGAAAATTAGTGTGTCCATGTTTTATAGTATACAAATGAAAGCAAACATAATAGATGCCAATTATTGGGTATCTTAAGAATAGGAAAAAAAAACTCAAATATCATTTCAACCCAAAAACTTAAGCTATTAAAAGAAGGGCCATGATGATTGGTTCTCTAACAAAAACAATGATCACTCTGATGTACTAGGAATAATAATATCTATAAGTATCAATGACAAGATATTTTTCCCCATAAAAATTGAAAAAGTTCTTTTGGAAATAGCATATCTTACAGTAGCAATGACAAGATTTCCAGGAGACACTGCTGCACCAAAGCAAGAAGCATATACATCTGTTGAAGGCTGCACCCAAAAAAAATGAACATTTGTTAAAGTAGAACAAAAATTTATATCCAAACGGAGATAGAAACTATATAAAAGGCTAGTAATGATAGCATACACAAGTTGGATTGCTACTATTGAGGATGTCAGAACAGATGGCAACTTCATTGAGGCGTCTCTCATGAAAAATCCAGCTGCGTACTAAATTATCCTATCATCATTTAAAACAACCATCTATCAATGATCAAGCTATCTATTTAAGATTTCCTTTCAACCGCACTTAAATTTGCTAATGTATATTGTTGGAACTTTGCATAATAAGAATGGAAAAGGAACATGTCATGATCGAGAATGCAAGGAAATGACATATCCATAAAATTCGATGCTCAGTTTTGACCTGGTAGTCTTGCTTTAAAACCAACCAGTGTAACAATAAACTTACTATCCCGTGTAAGAAAAATAGAAAGTAAAATATTCTACACACTAAATTTTGCTACACAATGTGGGAATTGGGAAATAACCAGTTGAACATCCTGAAAATGATGGGAGAATAATATCATTTTTTTTTCTTATGAAAGTTCAAATACATATTTTATTTTATTTTCCTCTTCAGCTTACTAAGAACAAAATTTTTGCTAAAACATTTAACAAGAACAGGATCAGTTTTATATAACCTCAATAAGGCCATGTTTGGATGAGGGGGAAGAAGGATAGTAAAGTGGGAATGGAAATTATACTCTTGTTTGGCAAAAGTGGAGGACTGGAGTGGGTGGGAGGGCCAGAGGTAAAGTGGGAATGTATATTATATTCATACCCTTCTTTACAGAGCCTTCTTTTCTTCTTCTCTCACTTTCCTGTCACCACCATAGCCAATAGCTTAAAGAACCCAGAGCCGAATTATTTTAGCTATTTTCTTATAAATACTTGATGCTAGACAATGATGACTGATGTCTGGTGGAGGAACAAACTAAGCACCCCACAAGTGGTTCTGGTGTTGGTTCAGCATCCCAATGACCCATTTTGTCAAAATGATATTTTTCCTGAAACTACTATACTATTTGATGTTCGCCATGAAATTTTGTTTGGTCAGTCAACAACAAGAGAGCTTGATATTAAATTATTTTTTTTTTCTTGAGCCAACTTACATGGTTTCATATATAAGTGTCTCTGATGAAGAATGACATGAAGAAGACATGCTTTATAGCACAAGTAATTTAGCATACTTTAACGTTAGTTTTATTATTTAGTAGCTTTTTTAATATTAATTTTTTTTATTTATTCTAGAATACAATATCTTGTTAGTTTTTTTTTTTAATTATCTTATCTTAGGATAATTATATTTTAAATTTTAATCTATTTGTTAGGATGTTAGGCTTTTATTTCGACCTTGTATTTCAGTCAAGATAAGTTAGTTACAACCTAGTGCTCCAAGTCTCTATTTGTACTTATGCCATTCAGCGTTCAAGAATAAGAATCAAAACATCATTGAACTTTAAAATTCTTCATGGTATCAAAACTTACAAGACTTAAACGACAAAACACGGGCAAATAATGGTACTCCACACCTAAAAAATGGGAGTCAACCAATGAAATTGCCCAGCCAACCAACCAAGAATTGACTGAAAACAAACCTCTCCCATCACTTAGAGACTTTGTTAGAAGTGAGGTGTGACGAAAGTAGGAAAAAAATTACCATCTAACACTGAGGTCAATGGCTATGGTGGCCCATGGTAATCACAACCACTTCCAACACAGAAAACAAACTAAGGCTTAGTGTGATCATTACCCAAAACCAAGCCACACCATGGAGGTTTGCTAGAAAATCGATGGTGAACTAGCAAATGGAAAACCAAGACTAAAGGATGAGACCCATGATATAACGGGGCCCAATGAAAAGATTGCTCTAAGCTGGGCTTCTTAACTTGAAGGGGAGTGGTGGAGAATTACAAGAACAACGTGAAGAAGACATGCTTTATAGCATGTGTAATTTAGCATATCTTAACATTAGTTTAATTATTATTTAGTAGTTTTTTTAATATTAGTTTTTATTTATTCTAGAAGACATTATCTTGTTAAGTTTTTTATCATCTCACCTTAGGATAATTATATTTTAAACTTTGATCTATTTGTTAGGATGTTAAGCTTTTCTTTTGATCTTATATTTCAGTCAAGATAAGTTAGTTTTAATTTAAATTTTGTATTAGCTCTATCCTTGGGTTTTGGACATTAGAATCTAGCGCTTTAAACCTCTTTTTGTACTCGTGTTATTTAACATTTAGGAATAAGAATCAAAGCATCATTAAACCCTGAAATTCATCAGTCTCCAATATAGAGGGGGAATTATAACAAAAAGTCCTTCTTGGCCACTTTCCTGATATGGTTATTTAGTAGATAAGGACTAAATTGGAATATCAAATTCATAAGCTTTTCCATTCCATTTAACTTCCAAAAAAAGAGAGAAGGAATTCCCTTCCATGCTCATCATACATCCAAACAGTGAAGAGTAATTCTCGCCTACTTCCCACTTCTTCCCTTTCTGTGTCATCTTTTATAGTCACTCCTTTCTATTCCTCCTGAATTACCAACCATAGCCTTAAAAATGAAAAAGTGGGCAACTTTCTAAACTATTAATGTGTTAGCCCCAAGGTTTACAACAAGGATTCCTAAATGCTAATTTTTTGATAACAAAATCATTGACTTGGAATTAAAAATATTAACTTAAATTTATCTTTAAAAGCATTGACTCTTAAGTTGATAGTCTTATTTTAAAATCTGATTTGTGGCTATTCTTCCCTCTTTAATCGGAACAAAATCATTCCATTTTGAAGCAAGTCAGCCACCGCTCTTAGAAGATGCTTATCCTAACGGCTATAAGGCATTAAGGAGCAAAATCAAACTAGCAACCAAGTAAGGAAATTATTCAAGCAAAGCCTTTAAAAGGAAAAGAAAGGATGCTACAATCAAATCAGGTCAGAACTGAATTGTTGCACATGTGGAAATATAAAAGGAAAGATGGATCAAAAAGCTAGCAATAATCAAGAAAATGAATTCTTCTCTTTTATGCCAACATTCAAAATATATCTAAGGAAGGAAATTCTAATCCTTAACACCAATGGTCAGATTTCTCTCAGAAGGAAAATGAAAGAAGCAAATGGGAAGACTGCAAACAAAAGAGAAAATTCAGGAAACATAGCACCAGAAAAGGAAGATCAAATCTGATGTATATTACAGTCAGGTTCCAAAACAAAATTCTTCAAACGGCTAGCTACATCTTTTCTCTCTGACAGTCATCTCTACCAAGGCTGTATTAAAGGAACAAATTTTCAAATGGTGGTCACACCTACTCCTTAAGCTTCAAATGATCAAACCCTTCTCTCTTGCTTATCTTGCTAAGAATATTTTAAGCTTAGCATTTGGGGTATATACACTTTGAGAGTGATTATTAGTGAACATTCATTATAATTCCTTAGTGATAAATAGGTCCACTAATTTATCCTTCATTTGCTCTACTCTCTCGTGAAAGAATAGGTAGAGTTCGTTGAGGGTTAGCAAGAGAAAACCTTCTATTTTAAGTGAGCAGGGGAAAGCCTATTGATGATAAGCAAGCAAAAACCATCATTGTAACTGTTACTTGTGAGCAGGTGAAAAACAAGCTTGTTGATTGAGTAAAAATCTCACGTGGCAAGGTGATTGGACATAAGTCATTGTTGGCCCAAACTAGGATAATTTGGCCCAAACTAGGATAATTTCTAGTGTTTGTTTTCTCTTCCCTTTAACTCTTTGATTTCAGTTTTGCTTACTATTGTTGTTGTATTGTAGTTAGGGAATTGTGCATTGACATAAGTGGATTAATTTAGAAGTTCATCTAAGTTGCTGCCACCTTAAGTTATTTAGTTGCATTTTCGAAAACGTAGGCATACACCAATTCACCCCCCTGCTCTTGGTGCATTTTCAAAATGAAGCCAGACTGTAAATAAATCAAGTTCAGTCAGATAAAGAATTGGAAAAAAGAATACAACTGTGGGAGGCATAAAATGAAACAGATTAAGAAAACTCAGTTTAGTTTAATTGAAAATGGGCCCGTAAATCAACTATGGAAGAGGATATAGCCTTAACTACTATTACCTGGCTACAGCTGCACAAACAGTTTCCATTAAATGCCCAGACCAAACATGTAACCTGAAGGAAATTTAAAATGCAGAAATCAACAGAGGAATGCAACCTTGATTAACTCCCCCCCCCCCCAAAAAAAAAACTTACAATATGATTATGTGCATCATATGATCCAAGCTTATGAAATTCATTACAAGATATGTCACACAGCCATATTTCAAAGGAACCAGAACCTTTGCCAATGGCTAAAAGCATCTCAGAAGAAGACTGAATTCGCATGGTTGCTGAAAGTACAGAAACTGGGACAACATTGACAGTTATAACCTATTTAGGAATTGAACGTTGAGTATAGGACTATAGGCATTATTCATAAAGAAGAAAATCCAAGTAAAAAGAGATGCTGGAAATAAGTAGGAAGTACCTCCTTCAATAAAGAAAATAGAGTTTGATTCACTTCTGATGATTTCAGTATTTTGTCATTGTCGCCCAGCCAAACCTTCACACTGCCAAGCCACATGGTAAATGAAATGAGTTGAGAAACAATGTAAAATTCAGTACAACTGTACAAGCTAACACAGATGGCAAGAGCATCAAGGAAGTACAAGTTTCAAGATTAAAGCATCTTAACATTTTAGCTTAGCTTTATCATTACAAGTAAATGTAAAATTACATAGATCATACTAGATTTAACCTGTTAGAAAAAAAAACCAGTGTGACAAGCCAAAAGATATATGGTACTTTGGAAACTTGATATTTTCTGTCATTCGGCAAATTTAGTAATGTTTGCAGTCCCAGGTTATGAGCTGAATTTGGATTTTGAGACCTTGGATTGTTAATTTTAAGAACCAAACATCTCAAAGCTTAAGCTGTTATCTAGAGGCCTAATGATGGTTTTTATCTAACAAGCCCACTCACACAACACGCTCTTTGGCTTGAAGCATCAACAAACCACAAGCCTACCTAAACCATGAACTAAAGGTTAATTTAATTAGGAGCGAGGGTGGTGAGGATTGAACCCTTTATCACTTAGGCAAGAATACTTTGATGCCATGTCAAGAATCATCTCAAAAGCTTAAGCTGTTAGATGCAAACCCTTTTGCCACCATAACTCAATGTTTCTTCATTCAGAAGTTGTGAAGTCAAAAGGAGGAATTTTTAATTTTCATTTGGCACACCTTGAAGTCTTGAATAAGCTTCAACTCTATACCATGGTAAGAATCAATGACATCACTTAATAAGAAAATGAAGATTTACAATCACAAGTCCCATGGTAGGTTGTTAATAATCTTAGAAAAGCCAGAAGTTGCACACACCAAAAGCACCTTTCATGGCTTGTCATTCAACATTGCTAACACCAAAGTGAAGCTTAACTGGATACAACAAGGAAACTGGATGAATTTTGAACAGATAAATTTATTTTAACAGCATTGAAAGCATTGCAATTGTCCTTAAGATGATGCAGATAAAGCACAACCAATTAATCATGGCATGTAACACCGGGAGTTTGTTTGTTGCTTAAAAGATAAGGTAACAAAGAACATAAATATAACATATTTTCATAAGCGTGCCTAACTCACCTCCCATCAGAGCTTCCAGTAGCGAATACAATTTGAGGACTAGAAAAATCAGTAGTAAATAACACCCAACTTATTGATGTAACCCATGAATTGTGTGCCTGTAGAAGTCCAACAAACTCCACAGCAGTTCGGATGTTCCCATCCTGAATAGTATAGCAATCTGGTGCATGAAATCTCCAGAAAGAAATTTTACCACTCTTCCCTCCAACAGCAAGTAGACTGACAGACGCATTAATATTAGGAACTCGATGAAATTCAGATGTTTCATGCAGCACTGGAGACCAAGAAACAACAAGTGAACATAGCATTGCAGTACGAGAAGCATATTGATCAGCGGTTATCAGTGGTAACATGTGGTTCTCAGATATTTTTTTCAAGGATTTCTCTTTAGATTTAGAGACAGATTCCATCTGATCTGATGCAGTTATCTGCAGGCCTGAGCTAATAATCTCAGACACCTGTAGTCAAGAAAACACAAATAGCATAACAGTTTCTGATAGAACTTAACCATGAATTAAAAAAAATCAATGTTGTAAGGATGATAGTGTGCAATATAAGGTTAAGGTTAAAAAGGAGTGTTATAAAGCATAGTTTTTGTACAAAAATGATGAAAATTGAAAAAATATATAAGGTAGCTAAAAAAGACACTAAGAAGGTGGTGAGTAAAGCAAGAGTTAAGACACTTGATGGGTTATACCAATTCTCAGGCATTAAAATTGGAGAAAAAAATATTTACAAACTTCCTAAAAGTAGAGAAAAAAAGACAAAAAATATGAACCAAGTGAAATACATGAAGGACGAAGAAGGGAAAGTTTTGATCACGGAACAAGATATCAAGGAGAGGTGAAAGTGTTATTTTCAGAAGTTATATAATGAAGAACATGGAATTTTATTGTACTTAGATATACTAGACATTAAAGAAGAGGACTAAAATTATACTTTTTATCGTAAGATTTGAAAGTCAGAAACAAAAGAAGTATTAAAGAGGATGGAGAATGGCAAAATAATTGGATTGGATAATATATGTATTGAGATATGGAAAGGTTTAGGAATAAAAGATATAAATTGACTTATAAAGTTGTTTAATGAGATTATAAGATCTAAAAGAATATCGGATAAGTGGAAAAGAAATATTTTAATCTCTATTTATAAGAACTAGGGAGACATACAAAGTTGTGCAAATTATAGAAAAATTAACCTCGTCCACACAATGAAGTTATAAGAAGAAGTAATTGAGTGGAGATTAAGATAAGAGACTCACGTTATAGAGAGTCAATTTGGTCTTATGCCAAGAAGGTCGACCATGGAAGCCATATACTTGTTGCGAAAATTGATGGAGAAACACCAAAGAAATTAAAAAGACTTACATAGTTCATTGATTTGGAGAAAACATATGATAAGGTGTCAAGAAAGACTTTGTAGAAGGCTCTGGAGAAAAAAAGAGTTTGTATTGTTTATATTTGAGCAATTCAAGATATGTATGATGGAGTTACAACTAGTGTGAAAACAATAAATGGATTTACAAAAGATTTTCCAATAATCATTGACTTGCATTAGGGGTGAACTTTAAATTTCTATCTTTTTATTTTAATCTTGGATGTACTTACTAAACATATTCAAAAGTCGGTGCCATTTTTTGCAATTGATATAATCCTCGTTAGAGAGTCGAAAGAAGAAATAAAGGAGAAGTTAAAGATGTGAAAACTAGCTTTAAAAGCATATGGATTCCATTCAAATAAAAGTAAAATAGAATATATGTAATGTAAGTTTAGCGAGAGGTGCACTAATTCTAGCGTAGAAATGAAAATTGGAGAATATACCATACCATAAATCATATGGTTTAAATATCTTGGGTCCATTATACAACATGATAGAAAAATAAAGAAAGATGTAAATCATAAGATTCAAGCAAGTTGGATGAAATGGAAGAGTGCTTCAAATGTTATTTATGATAGAAGAATTTCGCTCAAGTTTAAGAGTAAATTTTACTGCACAACTATAAGACTTGCAATGTTGTATAGGATTAAGTATTAGGCAATAAAAAACTAACAAAAGAATAAACTTAATATTACAGAGATAAGAATGATGTGTTAAATGAATGGATATACCAAATAAGATAGAATTAGAAATAAATGTATCAAAAAAAAAATTAAGGTTGCACCTATTGTGGAAAAAATTGTAGAATTGCATCTTAAATGGTTTGAGTATGTGTAAAGAAGACTTATAAAAGTCTCAATAAAGAGAGTAGATCAGATGAAGAGCAATCCAATAATTAGAAGTAGAAGGAGACTAAGAAAAACTATAGGCAAAACCATTAAGAAAGATTTAAACTTAAATAATTTGTTTATAAATATAATTCATGATAGAACTTTATGACGTCGTTTGATCTATATAGTAGGAAGAAGATTTGTTATTGTTATTGTAAAAATGATAGAACAACTATTGGCAAGCATAGTTTATACTTGATATCAACCAGCAGAGGAGGAGTGATGAAATTTGGTTTGTTCATACAACAGAAAGACAAACCAAAAAGATTCATTCTTAATTTTATTAAAAAACAAAAAAAAAAATCCCATACTGCATTCAATCTCTGTCCTTCCATATCATTACAGAGGCTAGAACAAGAATTTCCACCTTATTATTTGTTGGCAATGACAATTGGTTCCCAGAATCTCTGGAGACATTATTGCTGCCACACAAATATCAAAACAGAGTTAAAAGTTAATTTAATAGAGATACAAATGCATTATGCTTTTGAATACATTTTTGAACATATATATTGCATAGCATAAGGAATTATTTTGCACTAAGTCCATACACTTTTCTTTGCTCACGTCCCTTCCTTGAAACAGTGTCTAGCATGTCACCAGCTGATCTTTGCTTTGTTATTTGCATCTAATGGAGGATGTCACAAAGTTGACAAAGGAATCAAGAACAAAGAGAACATAAACATGAACATGACCTATATCATGCCAACTAAGACTCCACAAGAAGAATTACAAAGTGAAAACTCACAGAGGAAATGAATGAATAAGACAACTTACCTTAGATTGATCTGTTGAAGGAATACCCAAATCTTCAAAATCAGTACATTGAAGATATTCATATAGCCTTTCTGTTATGTCTAAAACCTAGAGTGAATAAGAAGAATGGAGCATTATACTACCAATAAAATACACATACACAGCAGTAATTAGAACATTTGATTCCTTTACAATGCATAGTTCCATAATTGATTAAGGGGGTTGGCACAACATATTTTACTTCTAACTTGTGCTTTTCTACATCACCTACATATATCCAGAGATGCTCCAGCTATAAACCAGAATTTGTTTGAAACTCAAACAATCTGATCCACTGAAGCTTCCAACGGTAGAGTACCATGTTTTCTAAAAGCAATAACATTAACCATCATTTCTAATTTCACTGGACAAACCACTTCCACTGCACATACCTCAACCCATTCAGCACAGAAATCACAGAAAGGTGGTCGATAAACCTTCACATTTCCTTCTGTGGTGCAAACAGCAATCAAGCACCTGTAGCAAGTTAAATCATAAATATTGATCAAATGCATAAAATGTTATTTATTCATAAATAAGCAAATTATCACTCTGCTGCCTTCTAAGAGCAGGTTAAGACAATTTGAAATCATTGAACAGTTGAATAAAAAGTACATACCCTGAGTTTGCAGCCATGCCAAGTGGAGACCATGATATTGATCGGACACCAGGCTTATCATCTCGGGCCAAACATGTTGGCAGGAGGCATCCAGAGAGTAAATCTGCATATAATTCAGTTTCAATGGCATGTTAATACCTTGTGGCTCACACAATTATGTGGTAAGTCTTCCAAGGTTAGAATCTCTTCTGGTTTCCTTAATTCAATTCATCCTACCTCATGCATGGACAGAATAATTTGAACTATGGATCCTTCCGGTGTGTATTCTTTCAAATCCTTTTTTAGATTCCAATCCAATAGGGATCATTTTCTTCTTGAGAATCCAATTTGGAAATAAAAAATTCCTTTAAAGATCAAATCATTTGTGTGGACTATGGACAGCTATAGCCAATAGAACTAATACTAATTACATGATGCAACTATGTAAGCTAGATACAGCTCTTTCCCCTACTATTTGTTTTATGTGCAGGAATAGCTCTGGAACAGTTTATCACTAGTTTTTAAATTGTACAATGGCCACTCCATTATGGTTGTTTGGCATCCTTGGTATCCTTTCAACTCTGTTTAGAGATTCTGGATGGAAAAAAGATGTCAAAGCTCTGTGGCAGTTTGCAGTCTTTCTGGGCTTTGGTGTATATAGTTAGAATAAAAAGTTCATATATTTAGGGCGTGATTATGCCTTTAGTTCTATTATGGAACCAGAAGTTGTTTGTCGCCTCATTCAGGCTCTCTTAAGAAGTGCTCTGTCAGATATGTATAGGGATTGAGCTGCCTGATTACATGTTTAAGAAGTTTAGTTCTTTACATCTTTTTTTTTTTTTTTGGCTCTAGGAGAATGTCATAAAAATTTCCCCAAAAAAAATCCATGAATTTTAGATGCCACTTGCCATGGGCAAAAAGATCATGTTGGTGCACACAATTAACATCTACAAAATGAAAGGAGCACATCAGAGTGAAAAAGCTCCCGAGTGTGCTAGACAATTTTCCATGCAATGCAATTGCATTAATACGGTAAGCCATTATTTCAAATTATCAAGGTTACAACAATTGTAGCACAAAGAAATTAACAAGGTAACGAACATATACCTTTTCTTTCTACCACCCCAATGGGAAGAGGTTCACTCGTGGAGACTGTTATTACGCCACGTGGTCCATGAGGCAATTCTGGTCTCTGAAAAAACGGGGGCAAGAGCATTTTTTAACTCAAAAGCACAAACCATATGAATTGTGCACCAAATAAATTTGTTTTTCATAGAAGTTCCAGGGAATGGCAAATTCCCATGTTTAACCTAAGCAGCAGCAAAGCAAATTAACCATACTATGGCTCCCCCTAGAAGTCATTACTGAGTTAATCTGGGGGGAATACGGCGTCTTTACCCTTCTCTATTTTAAGTCCTGTGTGATAGACAAACAGGAGCACAGTGTACAGTTTTCCCTTTTCTTCCATTTCTCGGAGTTTGTAATATTGAAGGAAGAGGAAGAGAAGAGGATTCATGTCGGAGCCATATACAAATCAAAGCATTCGTAATTGGAAAAGAAAACACAGGCTGACGGATACATAAACCAGTGCAACTTGAACAAAATGCAGCAGATAAACGACTGAAAGGGAATGTTAGAGAAATAAGTTTTGCACCAGAATAGTGACAATGTGACTGGAAGCAACGGCAATCAAATTCTCCGCAGACCAGGCAATGGCATTTGGGTATGAAGGTGAACCCAGCAGCATTGCGGCCTGTAAAGGAGAGGCCATAATGGTGAGTGGGATCTCAAGGCGAGAACGTTTCCTGGCACTGGTGATAGTAGTTATCAGTGGGAGTGAGACGACCGAACTTGGAGGGAAATTTATTATCGAAAAATCATAAAACAGAGAAGGGTTGTCACGGATCAGGGATCGAACCCAGGTCAGAGGGAGAAAATTGGAAGTTGAACTAAACTAGCCCACTGGTCTCTCGCCGGCGAGTAGAGAAGATGAGGTAAGGAACCCTAGGTTCGAATCTGCTTGTGGCTACAACTACCAACGAGTGGAGATTTTATCCTATGATGTGCATGCCTGACGTGGTATTAGGGTGACAATGTACATACATACATACATACATACATACATACATATATATATATATAAAAGAAAAAACATATATACAATTATATTAAATTTTGTCAATAAAGTAATAATGCATGTATAAAAAATTTAATAAACCCTGGGAAAGATTGAGAACGCTTGAATTGAACCTCTTTTTAAGTGTTGAATTATTTTCAAGATTTCTGTATAATAATAATTATATATTATTTTAATGAAAATATCAAAAGGACCAACGATTGAGCTCTAAACAGCTCATAACCCTAATCTAGTTTTATATATTATTTTCATTGCTTCTTAAAAAAATTTACATGCCTACAATTTGTTAATGTGTTCAAATGAATTTTATTTCCAAAAAAAAAATTATTTGAATGTTAAGTGAGAATGTTCATGAATTAGGTTGAATTGAATTTTATCTGTCTCGCCAAATTTTAAGAAGCTTTAAAATTAAAATTTATTACCCAAACCTAGCCTAACTCGCCCAAGTGCAATTTAATACCAAGCAAGGTGGGATCAATATTGGTTTGCTTAATTTTTTTTTATTAAAATTATAAAATAATATCTAAAAAAATTTTATATAAGTCTTTATAAAATTATATTTTATTTTTAAAAAAATTAAAATTTTGATATAAATTTTTATAACAAAACATTTTTTAATTTTTTTAGATTTGGCTATGCCAATATATTTTTTTAAGGCTAGCCGAATTTATTATTAGAATTATAAAATAACCTCTAAAAAAAGATTTTTTTATATAAATCTTTATAAAATTATATTTTATCCTTAAAACAGTTAAAATTTTGATATAAATTCTTATAAAAAATATTTTTTTATTTTTTCAAACTGGACCAAACTAATATAGCACTAAGGGTCGACTCGATACCCGATCTAACCCAACCCGACCCTAATTTTTTTAAAAAAAAATTTATGTCTAGCCTAACCCAACTCGATTTGGTTGGGTAGGGCCAAGCCTATTAGGGCTTTAGATTTGGTGAACACCCTTAATACGAAGCAATCTCTTTTGCATTTATAAATTTTTATTAAAAAAATTAAACGCAAAGCTCCCTATTTCACATTACTTTAAAAAAAATCAAAATAACATCCCAAGAAATGATTTTTGCAATTGTGCATTTCATTCTTATATTTTTCTCAATGCAGCAACGAAGTCAAAAATACTTGGTTGAATAGTATTTGACCCAAAAAAAAAATTCCAAAACAAGATTGAATATGAGTATTTATGAATTCTTCTTTCTTTTTAATCATATTTATGGAGGATCTTAACACTACTTAAACCAACAATACTAATTAGACAGCTAAAAGTTTTTAGGTCTTAATTTCTTATAATCATGCTAACCAAAACTTGAAATTTGGATTTATTTATATGCAATTTGGATTTATTTATATGCAATCCTTAAACCCAACAAAAAATTTATATATAGCTAAGGAGTCTTAAAAAAAAAGCTAGTTGTCCAATAAATTAAGACATTGATTTTACAAAAATCAAATACAAATAAAAGAACTTCAATACATTTTGTGGGGAAAAAAATATTTATGAGATATTGTACTTATCAACCATTATCTTTCCCATCAATTATAATGTCTCTCCATTTTTTTTTTAAATCGATTGACATTTTTATCTATAAGCCTTGTTCAAATAAACCCCTATCATTAAAACTTAAAAATTTTAATTAGTAATGAAATAGTCTTAAGGCCTTAAGCAAAGATGGTTTCCTCGCTTTATTCTTCCACAAAAATTGGAATGTTGTTGGAGTTAATATGTGTAATTTTGTGAAAGAATCATCAAAAGAATAGAGGAAATTAATAGTACACTAATTACTTTAATTCCTAAAATTGATAAATTGAAGAAGGGTTGGCAATTTCATCCTATTTCTACAAAGTGCATATTTAAGGTGGTGGTAAACATGTTTAAACGAATTTTTCATGCCATTGTGTCTTCTTACTAGGCTAGTTTTATTTTCAGAAGAAATATTTAACATATATATAATTATTACTAAAGAGATAGTGTACTCAATGGGAAGAATAAAAAAGGCAAAAGGTTACATAGAGATTAAAATGGGTTTAGAAAAAGTATGTGATAGAATAAATTGGAATTTATTAAAAACTGCCTAGAAGAGATCAATTGCCTAAACAAGTTCATTAATTTGGTTATGAATTGTATCACAACTACTAGAACTATTATTATATGAAATAGGGAAAAAATTAGTCCTTGTTCACCAACTAGAAGGATAAGACAAAGAGATCCCTTCTCTCTGTATTTGTTTGTGTTGGGAATGGATAAATTGATGCATCTAATTGCAAATAAGGTTGATGAGAAAAAATGGAAGCCTATTAAAGCTAAGAGATATAGTCCAAGCATTTCTAATCTTATGTTTGAAAATGACATTTTCTTGTTTATTGTGGCCAATATGAAGTAGATAAAAACGATTACGGAATACCTAAATTGCTTTTGTGAGATGTCTAGGCATAAAATACGTGCAGCTAAAACCTACATATTCTTTTTGACTAATGGTAATAACTTTATTCAAAGAAAGATTTGTTATTTTAGTGGGTTTTAAAAAGCTGAAGATGTTAGACATTATCTTGGTGCTATGATCACGAAGAATAAACTTCTCATAAGAATCGTAGGAATATTGTGGACAAAGCTAGGAACAAGCTTAGCAAATGGAAGACGAGTTGCTTATCCTTGTAAGAAGAAAGCCTCTTATTAGTTTTGTTACTAACAATATGGCTATGTTCCAAATGCAGCATGAAAGAATACCCACAAATGTCATCATGGAGATTGAAGAAGCTAAAAGAAATTTTATATAAGAGAATGATGAAAGGCAAAAAAAAAGGCATGTAGCCTCTTGGAAGAAAATGTGTCCTCCAAAAAATGAAGGAGGTGTCAGATTGAAATCTAACAAATTGATTAATAAGGTTTTCCCTATGAAATTAGCTTGGAATATTGTTGCTAAGGAAAATATTCTATGGGTTAAGGCTATTAAAGGCAAATAAAAGGGAGGTACAAATATAAGGTGCATTTATATTGCCAAGGCATTTGATTCTTAGCTTTAAAGGGATATCGCAATAAGTGGGACACTAATCACTACTAAAAAAATCATTTTTGTAGCAGTTGCATAGTATCGGTTGTCTTAACCACGGTTAAAAATGGTGTTAAAATGTGGTTGGTGCAACTATTAAAAAATTGCAACAGTGATTGAAACTACTGCTAAATTAATTAATTACAAAATCCTACCCCTTTTGTGATTCAGAATTAGATTTGAGATTTCATTCTCAAAAACTAGCAATACTCTAACTAACCCAACATGTAACCACAGGTTCTTGACTCAAAAATATTGGGGCGAATTCTAAATTCACCCCATATACGTCCATAAATTTTAATTCTCTAGATACAATATGATTTAAAAAAAATATATAAGCGCTCACTGTTGCTAAAAAACAATGACCCCAATTTAAAAAAAAATTAATTAAAATATAAATTTAGAGATTTAAAATTTATTTTTATAAAAACATTTAAAAAGTTGACCCATTTAATTAAATGTTTTTAAAAAATTTAAAAAATTACTTTTTACTTTTGTTGCTCTTTTTTTTATATATAAAATATAAATTTAGAGATTTAAAATTTTAATATTTTTAAAAAATTTTAGTTGTATTAATTTAATTATTTAATAAATAAAAACATTAAAGAATTAATTTAAATATTAATTATAATGATTTAAAAATAATAAAAAATTAAATTTATTTTAAAAAAATAATGGTTAAGTAGTTTAAAAAATTAAATGTAAAATAATTTAAACTTAATAAAAAATTAAGAAATTAAATTATTTAGAAAAATGAAAGACCAAAAAAAATTAATGAACAATTAAATATACTTGTCAAATAATATTGAACTCAATGTTAAAGTAATAAATTTTATTAAAAGAGATAAATTGTAATTTTTTTAAGACTTGATAATTAGTAATAGTTTTAAAATTTTAATGAATAAGTAAATATACTTGTTAAGTAATATTAACTTAATATTAAAGTTACAAATGTTATTTCTTAATCTTTTTATTAGGCTTAAATTATTTTACACTTAATTTTTTTTAAAGCTACTTAACCATTATTTTTAAAAAAATAACTTCCATTTTTTTATTATTTTTAAATCATTATAATTGGTATTTAAATTAATTCTTTAATGTGTTTATTTATAAAATAATTAAATTAATACAACTAAAATTTTTTAGAAATATTAAAATTTTAAATCTCTAAATTTATATTTCATATATAAAATAGACCAATAACAATAAAAAGTACATTTTTAAATTTTTTAAAAACATTTAATTAAATGGGTCAAATTTTTTAATATTTTTTAAAAAATATTTATAAAAACAAATTTTAAATTTTAAATATCTAAATTTATATTTCAATTAATTTTTTTTAAACTGTGACCCCTCATATATATTTTTTAAATTTTGTATTGTATATGGAGAATTAAGATTTATGGATATATACTAAATTCGCTCCAATATTTTTTAGTAAAAAACCTGTGTAACCACCTTTGTTCTAGCCGGCATCAATGCCAAACCTTCATCTGTCAATTGTCCTTTGTCCTTATATTGCTATCTACTATAAATCTGCCATCTTTCAACCATTTTGAGCTTCTTTCTCCCATTTTTTTTCAATCATCTTAAGGTAGATCCTTCAAGAATTCTCCACCTTTTTGAGATATATTGGTTGATTTTTAGTTAAAAATTAATTGAGTTATGTTAAAATTTTAAATAATTTTAATTGTTGATTCTTTGGTATTTATGAATATGATAAGATATTTTTTCCCTTTAATTTTAGATTAACTTTATTAAGTTTGGGTTCTATGTTCTTATTTTAAATTCCAAATAGTTTTTTGATATAGACATATTTAGTTGGAGAGGAATGATTGCATCTGTAAGGGCACCTCTTTACCTTACATATGTTATGAGATAAGGTTGTGTTTATTGCCTTTAGTGTTTAGCCTATGGTTTGCTAAGAAATACTCTGTCTTTGATATTCAAGGTGGTTGGTCAACTTTGTTATTTCTTTTAGTTTTATTATAGTGGAACTTGTCATTTAACTAAAGTCATAATTTTGTTGTAAATAAGCTCATTATTCAAATGGCAATTAGCTTTAGATTTTAAATTAAGATGAAGTTAATGTAAATAATTCAATTCTACTTTTTTTTTTTTTCATTGTCGTTAGGTTTTGGAGATCTATCATCAACATGAAAGAGGGGGAAAAATTAATTTATTTCCAATTTTTATTTGCCATAATCTTAATTAAAAGATTATTTATGTTTATTTTTGTTTTGAAGTATACATACTGATGTCTTTTATTGGAATGGAAAATATCAGTCATGATCTTAGTTAATTAAAAGATTAGTATTGTAACTACTATTTTAAAAAACAAATTAATAGAGAGTGAATTGTAACACTTGTTAATGAATACCAATTGATTAGGAGTAATTCAAACAAGATCCCCATAAAGAAACAACATTTTATCTAGTAGTTTGTTCATTGTAAGCTAAAGTAATAAAAAAAACTTGGACCACACTTGTTCTCTTTCAAATAATTTGGACATGTGGAAAGTAACATGATGGTCACTCATGATAAACCAAATATATAGAGCTTCAATTGATGATTCACCTATTTTATGAAGTTTATTAGTTATCATCATATTAATTAGTAATAATAGTTCTAGTGACCCATAATCACTATATAGAATGGCACATTAAATAGTAACTTTATATTTTTTTGTCATTTTTGCCTTGTTGTTTCAATCTAAACAAAAAATAGAAAATAAATGTCTTTACATCTAAAATATGAGTGAATAAATAAAGGGGATGAATGTATACATAATTGAAAAGATTGCATAAATAGTCCCATTTTTTAATTATGGAAATCAAAATCAATTTGTTGATTTCTTTAGACTACTTAATTTTTTGTTATCTTTTTTAAGTTTTAAAAGTGTTGATTATGAGTTATTATATACATTGCACTAAATGAATATAACAGACTAGATCATATATAAACAACATATACCAATGCATGCGTGAGAATGCTCCTATCCATCTTTTTCAAAACAATTAAAAAAATTTGGTATTATGCTGGATGTTTTGGTTGGTTCTACATATGGGCCATGAGACAATAACTATAAGCTATATATACATGCAATTACTTATTTGACTATTTGCATGTATAAACACATTTTAATGTTTTAAGTGATTGAGTCTGTTAAATATGAATTGAATGTAAAAATTAAATCATAATAATGGATATAGTCAAATCTTACACTTACTAAAGACAAAGAGCTCAAAATTTTTTAGTAAAAGAGAAATTGACACTGTTCATATATAGGACCATTGTTAGGAATTACATCTAAGGTTTGTTCATTACCATATTTAATAATTTAGTAACTTCAATTTAGACATTTTTTGCAGGTAGTGGTTATCATTGAAATTGATACTGTGTTGTTTTTGATTGAGCTATGGAAGGAAAGATGTATGTATGTGGTCAATAAAAAAAAAATCAAATTTTGAACTCAAAAGCATCAGAGTAAGTTGTTGACTAACTATCCTTTTATTGCTTTTATTAAGAAAATAATGCTTTACATCATTAAATTGCATAATATTTGTTATTAGGAACTCAATAACTTTATATTTAAGGAATAAAAAAGGGATGAGATTAAATTCAATTACATTAAATCAAAATCATATTAATTTTATTAATTGAATGCACAAGAATCAGACTTTTTACTTTAAAAAAGGGGTAATTATCATTATATTCCATAAAGGGAGTTTAATTATCAAATGAAACATCTAAGTATGTGATGCTACTCCTAGGTTTGGTGTCCTCTACTACACAAGACAAAGAAAAAGGACATTAATATCCCTGTCATATATCCTTATCTTCATGGTAAAGTGAGTTTTCCAATTTCTTAAATTGAAATTTAGTTGCACAGTTTTAGTATTTTGTTACAAAAGTTTGTAATAAAATATGATATGTAGATTTTTTTTATCATTAAAGTCAAGAATGTAATCAAATTAGATTTTTTTTAGTATTTATTACAAAATTTATGTAAATTCTTTTTTCATTTTAGTACAAGTATTTTGTTTATCTATTAATGTTATTTTTATATATTTTCAATAATAATTTATATTTCAATTTAGGTATTTGATCAAAGGAGTGGGCATCCACTTACTATGGCAAATCATTCTTCACTATTTGTCAATTAAGAAGAAGAATATTAATAGATTTAGGACTTGCTAACTAATTGACTTGTAGGATCTTTTGTTAATTGTTATTATAACTATTGGACTTATTTATTAATTTATGAGACTTTTGTTTTTGTGGTAGTACTTTTACATGCATAAGATCTAATTTTTAATTTTAATAACAATTTAATTGTATATCTAATTATAAATTTAAAATTCATATTTGTTATAATTATTGTATACAAATCATTTTTAACTATGTTTATATCTAGGTTCAAATAAAAAAAATAGAATTTATAAAAAATAATTAGAACCATAGCTAGGATTATTAGCAACGGTTGAAACTGTTGCTATAAGTTGAGAGTATTTTGTTACAATTGTGACACAATTGTTGTTAAATTTGCTTCACTAACAGTAGCGATCATATCAACCATCGCAATGAACTTATAGTAACAATTGTTCTCATAGTTGAAAACTATAGTAGCTATGTTGCTTCTTATGGAAGTTTTTGCAACACTTCTTGCAATTGCTACTAAACTTTTTAGAAGCATTTGCAACTGTTACTGTTCCTCAAAAAAAGTTGCAAAATCTCTTGTTTCTTATAGTGATTGAAGAATAGATGTTAGTGGGAGGCAAGGAATGATACGCACTTTTAAACTAATGTCTAGACCAAATAGGAGGGCATCTTAGATTTGACTATCTTATTCAAAGAAGGAAGTAGGAACCTAGAGCCATGTGTGTGTCATGTGGTGGATAATGCTAGTAACTGGGATATTGACTTTCTAAAGGATGCCATCCCTAGACATATTCTTTTTAAGATTCACATCATTTACCCTCCAAGTGAATAAGAGGGAGGAGATACTCTGGGGTGGGGCTTGAATAATCAAGGCAACTTCAAAATATATAGTGCTTACAAGTCATTATCCACAAGAGAGGTTCATTAGAGAGATAACATTTGGAGCTTATATGGAGTCTAGAGGTGTCGCAACATACTAAAGTTTATCATTGGATAGCTACATTAGACAAGTTCTTAATGCAACAAATAAGAAAGAAAGAGGCTAACACTAACAGATTTTGCCATTATTGCAAGATGCATGAGGGAACCACTTTGCATGTACTGAGAGATTGTAGTAAAACTATGAAAACTTTAAGGAGGATGATTGACTCAAAGTATACTGTGGTGTTTTACATGATGAAGCTTTATGAATGGGTTGAACTCAACCTTAGAAGGAGCATAAATTGAAATAATGCCAATGAGTGGGCAATGCAATTCGACATGACTTGCTAGGTTGTATGCAAGTAGTATAATTCCAAAATCTTTAAAGAAGGCTTTAAGAGACCTATTAAACCTAAGCAAATTGTTGTGAACTTCATCAATGCATTTCAATACCAAGAGAGTGTCAGTAACACTAATGTTCATTCTCATCACAATATTGCTGTTAATGATGGGTAAAGTTCAATGTCAGTGAGGCTATTAAAGGGAGTCTTGGATATGCAAGGTGTGGTAGGCTTCTTAAAGATAAGCATGGCCAATGGATCATCTGGTTTACCATAATTTAGGCATTTGTGACATTTTGATAATAGAATTTTAGGGTCTTCTTAATCGAATGCAACTAGTTTAGAGGAAAGGTTTTCGGAAGGTGACTCCTCTATAATGGTAAATTCCACCATTGAAAATGATAAGTGGCCAAGAAACAATAATCGACTACTTGTGAAGATCAAGAATTAAACTACATGAGATTGGGTTGTTGGAATAAAACATGTCTATAAAGAAAGTAATGTCTATGCTGATCGGTTGGCATCTTACAATTTAACCATAAAGATTGGTTATTAAGAGATTATATCTCATCTATCTTTACTCTTAGGCACTGTTGTAAGAGCTATAACTCCTCACATAGTTAGATAGTTTTCTTTTGTGCTTCATCTTTCTCTCTTAGGTTTGTAGCCCCATTTGTCCTACGTAAAAAAATTTATATAATAAGAGGCGTATCAAGATGGAATCTCTAAATGTCAATTACCATTTTTTTAGATTAAGGACATTGTAATCAAAGGCAAAGATCAAAGTAAATAAGTGTAATTTCTCTTACTTTTTATGAAGATATTTTTACTAAAAAATTTGTATTAAATATTCATTTTATTTTTGAATAAAAATTTTATAAAGTGAATAAATTGTTTTAACATCAAATAGATCAAACTTTTATTAAAAAAGACAAGAAAAGGTACATTTGATTTTATCAATTGAACCAACCTATAATATTGCTTTATATCACTTTTAAAAGACAAAACGAATATTTGGATTTGTATTTCTTATTTTAAAAATAATATTGGTACAAATTATATTGAGAAAAAGAGAATGCAATTGATTCTCTTCAATTTTTGAAAATATATACAAACTACTACTTCATATACATTTATTCAATCTCTTTTAACACAGTATAAGTTACATAACTTAAAATACATGTGTAAACAGCAAGTAACATAACCATTATTTATTAGAATTGTTAAAAAGCCACTTTAATATCTAAATATTTAGTGCATTTTGCTCTTTTCATAAAAGAACGAAGCAAGCAGGTCTATAGTTTAGAGAATATATAGCAATATATTATTATGACTAACAAAAATTGACAAAGTTAATTAAAATTTTGATACCTTTGGTATTGTCGTGAGTTAATTAACTAACTTGAAGTAGACAAAATGTATTTGAGACAATTTCAAAATTAAGGTAAAAAAAATTTATTTTTAAAGTATACACAAAATTTCATCAAAGACATTTTTAACAATTGCAAAAAATTTTGGCCTCATTTTCAAAATTAAGGCAGACAACCTTTATTGATCTAATGGGTGGCTTAAAGGTCTGCTGATCCATTACCTGAGAAGAAAATAGTCGTCATTTTCAATTCTGTAATAATACTATTACTTATGTTTCCTTCACATATCACAACCATTAATTCCTCCAAAAGTATAAAAGTCTTGAATTTTATTATTAAAGACACCATAAAAATACTCATGTATAAAATGGATATGGAAACTATGGTAATTAAAATCGAACCAAACCAATAGGTTCAATTGGGAACAGACTCTAGTTTGAATGATCCCCTAAACTGGAGTCTCCAAGAATCTCTTGAAATTAATATATGTTGGTCAAAAGCTAGGTTTGACTACTAGCTTTAAGCTAGAGCCGGTGCAAACTGACTAGATTAAACTAGTTATGTGTTTGAAATCAGGCAAAATTTGTTGCTTGAAGGATTTGAACCTCTGCCATTATGCCTCTGAAATGAACTTTTGCCATCTGACTTACAAGACATACCTAATTTATATATGCAAAGTTTTATGTATATAAATTATTCAAGTGGGAGATATAGAAATCATAGTAATTAAGATCGAACCAAAGGCTGATCGAGTTGAACTGGTCATGCGTTTGAAATCTAACAAAATTTGTTGCCAGAAGGATTCAGACCTCAACCACCATGCTTCTAAAATAAACTTTTGCCATTTGACCTATAACATATACATAATTTATATATTCAAAGTTTTGTATATATAGATTATTCAAGTGGGTCGGCGAACATAGCAATGCATTTTCGTGAAAAATTGATCACTAACAATGTCAAACCTGAGGTCTCGAGGGAGAGCATTAGCATCTTAACTACGGTGCTGCATTGCTTTATTTGATGATAAGATGCATAATTTAGCTCTTCTTGCCTAATTTTGTACATAAAGCGTAAGACTAGATATTAGATACGCCAATGTCATCTAAGTCAACAACTCTTCAAATGGCTCCAAGATAAATTTTCAATATGCATATTTGTACAATGATTTAAACCTTCCTCTTGGGCTAGGTAAATGATGAAGCCGAGAGGGCATATTTCTCTTTGCAAAATATTATAACATTAAACCCAAGCCAACAGTTTCTGGATATATCCTTTTTTAGTATGTATTAGGTAGATTGCATATAACTGCAAAGAGTAGGCACACCAGCTTCATATCTGTCCAGGACCATTGTCCATTCAGGGTAACTTTGATCATTATCCAATAGTGCAAGAGACTATTTCAACTGAGGGTATGAAATCTACATCATAACACGTGTGTATGTGTGTCAAGGTGACCACCACCTCCAAGGTGCAAGAATAACAAAGAGAACTTTAAAAATTAACAGCAATTATAACTCAAAGCAGAAAATTTAGCATACTCTTCAGACATTAGGGGACATAAACCTTTATCTCTTTGCAAGTGCGAGTCCACATTCAATTCCTCATAAACAATTCTTTCCTTTATCATTTGTGCCCTTCGGTGCTGTATGAGTTCAGTGTGTACATCCTACCACAGAGAACCTTAATAAGATAACCAGAAAACATGGGAAGAGAAACTGAGCATTGATGGCCAAACAAAAGCAATATCATATCTGTAATGCACTCAGCACTATTTTGTAGAAAAGAAAAATGAATACCTAACAAATAAATGCAATTTAGGAGTATTAGAGTAGAAACATAATCTCATTTATAAAAGAGAAAACATATAAAAAAGCAAACCAGAAAAGGTTCTGCACTACCATGATAGGCCAAGATGTCGCTCAGTAAACCAGGATGGAACACTAGGAATGTTTGCCCCAATGCTCTTAACCTTCAAAAGACGGTACAGATCTCATATACATCAATGCAATAAACATTTGTGACATATGGACATAGTATGAACACCATAATGAAACTCAATGTAAAACTCTAACAGCAAGATGAACCCTATATTTTTTAACGATAATATCCTCTCTCTCTCTCTCTCTCTTTTTGTTTGGATCACAAAAATGCAGAGCATTACAAATATAAATACATAGAAGAAAAATATTGACTCCAATTCCCAAAAAAAAAAAAGGAGTATTCTACGTGTTAATATAGCAAATGCACATTAATTT
The DNA here is from genome assembly GCA_026724425.1 of Erythrophleum ivorense. Classification (NCBI taxonomy): domain Eukaryota; kingdom Viridiplantae; phylum Streptophyta; class Magnoliopsida; order Fabales; family Fabaceae; genus Erythrophleum; species Erythrophleum ivorense. Next base: position 27,154 of record JAIUCV010000268.1, read on the forward strand.
GTTAATCAAAAGGTAAGCATACTAGTCAACTATCCGACTTCCAAGCATTTTAATTTCTGGACGAAATTGGAGCGCATGGAAGGCAATCCTGCATCTTAGCCTTTGGATCTCTGACAAGTTAGGTGGGAGAATTGACAGTAAAAGAGGATGCAAATTGGTTTCAAGTCAGCTCTAGCAACTTGGTCAAGAAAGCAAATTAGCAGACAATAGCATAAGGATGGAAATTCTGCTATCCAACAAGCACATTAAAGAAGATGCCCTTGAAATAGACAAAACACATTCTAATGAAGCACCTGAATAGAGGACAAAAGGGAGGGAAAGTTAAAGGTGATGGACTATGCTTGAAAAGTGGTGTCCCTTGTAAAGTAACTTCAACAATTTCCTTTACCTTTAATATTTTAGCACACAAAAAAAAAAAAATAATAATAATAATTTACATGCAACTTGCAACTTCTGAAGTCCAAAATATAAGAAATGAATAACTGGGAACCTAAGCTTCTTAATATTGGGCATCAAACCCATGATAATCAATTGAAGTTCACCACTTCTTCTGTCCATTTGTTCAGCACATGACATGCATGGCAGTCCATAGTGACATGCAAAACTTCAGCATTCTAAGTTCCAAATTCTAAGCACTACTAAATTTCAAAAACATTCAAAGATGCAAAAACTTACTGACTTTCTGCCATACAGATAATATTTGGTTTTAAATAACAAAAGACAGGTTCTTCCTGAAGTAAACAACAGAATCTACAAGACTACAACAATACAACAACAACAACAACAAAGCATTTTCCCACTAAGTGGGGTCGGCTACATGGATCAATCGACGCCATAAACATCTATCATAAATCATATTCTTAGATAGACCATTTAAATCTAAATCTCTCTTAATAATTTCTCCTATAGTTTTTCTTGGTCTTCCTCTACCTCTAGTTATTGGACTATTCTCCATCTCATCTACTCTCCTAACTGGGGCTTCTATAGGTCTCCTCCCCACATGACCAAACCATCTAAGTCTCGATTCTACCATCTTTTCCACAATAGGAGCGACTTCCACCTTCTCTCTAATGCATTCATTTCTAATTCTATCTCTTCTAGTGTGTCCACTCATCCAACGCAACATTCTCATCTCTGCAACATTTAACTTATTTTCTTGTTGACTTTTTATTGCCCAACACTCAGTTCCATACAACATTACAGGTCTTATAACTGTGCGGTAGAATTTACCCTTAAGTTTGAGTGGTACTCTTTTATCACAAATAACACCCGAGGCACTCCTCCATTTCATCCACCCCGCTTGAATCCTATGCTTTACATCTTCTTCTATTTCTCCGTTATGTTGTATGATAGATCCAAGATACTTAAATCGTGTGACTTGTGGTAGGATATGTTTTCCAATTTTTACTTCTACGCTAGAAATGGTGTGCCTCTTACTAAACTTACACTCCATATACTCCGTTTTACTTCTACTTAAACGAAATCCATAAGCTTCCAAGGCTAGTCTCCACCTCTCTAACTTCTCATTCATTTCCTCTCTCGATTCTCCAACTAGGACAATATCATCTGCAAAAAGCATGCACTGTGGCACCGGCTCTTGGATATGTTCAGTAAGCACATCTAAGACTAAAGTAAAAAGATAAGGGCTCAGAGTTGACCCTTGATGTAAACCAACAGTTATCGGAAAATCTTCCGTAAGTCCACCTTTTGTTACTACACTAGTTGTAACCTTATCATACATGTCTTGGATTGCTCGAATATAAGCTATACGAACTCCTTTTTTCTCCAAAGCCTTCCATAGGACCTCTCTTGGCACTCTATCATATGCTTTTTCTAAATCGATAAATACCATGTGTAAATCTTTTTGATTCTCTCGATATCTCTCCATTAATCTTCGCAATAAGTATATTGCTTCCATAGTTGACCTTCCTGGCATAAAACCAAATTGATTCTCCATCACTTGAGTCTCTTTCCTTAACCTTCTCTCAATTACTCTTTCCCATAATTTCATAGTGTGGCTCATGAGTTTAATTCCTCTATAATTTGCACAATTTTGAATGTCCCCTTTACTCTTATAAATAGGGATTAAAGTACTTTTCCTCCACTCGTCTGGCATTCTTTTAGATCTCATAATTTCATTAAATAACTTTGTGAGCCAATTTATGCCTTTCACTCCTAAACCTTTCCATACCTCAATGGGTATATTATCCGGTCCAACTGCTCTGCCATTCTCCATTCGTTGTAATGCTTCTTTTACCTCTATCTCACGAATCCTACGATAAAAAGTATAATTTTGATCCTCTTCTCTAATGTCTAGTCTATCCGATTGCAATAAAATCTCATGCCCTTCATTAAAAAGTCTATGAAAGTAATCCTTCCACCGTTCTCTGATATCTTGTTCCGTTACTAACACTTTCCCTTCTTCATCCTTGATGCATTTCACTTGGTCCACATCTCTTGTTTTTCTTTCCCTACTTTTAGCTAGTTTATAAATACTTCTTTCTCCAACTTTAGTACCTAAAGATTGGTATAATCCATCAAATGCCCTTGCTTTCGCTTCACTCACTGCCTTCTTAGTGTCTTTTCTTGCTACTTTATATTTTTCCCAATTTTCATTACTCTTACATAATGACCACCCTTTGTAACACTCTCTTTTAACTTTAATCTTATTTTGTACACTCGCATCCCACCACCAAGATTCTTTATCCCTAGGTTCAAAACCCTTTGATTCACCTAATATTTCCCTTGCTATCTTCCTAATTTCTTTAGCCATTCCATTCCACATATCATTAGCACTTCCTTGTATTTCCCAAGATCCTTCCTCCACAATCCGTCTCTGCAAATTCCTTTCTTTATCCCCCTTTAGTTGCCACCATTTAGTTCTTAACACCCTATCTTCGCCTTTGTTTTTTACTCTCCTCTTAACTCTTACATCCATAACCAAAACTCTATGCTGAGTAGTTAAACTCTCTCCAGGGATAACTTTGCAATCTATACAAAGTTTTCTATCTGATTTCTTTATAAGAAAGAAATCAATTTGAGAACATACCCTTCCACTTTTATACGTGATAAGGTGTTCCTCACGCTTTCTAAAACAAGTATTAGCTAATATAAGATCGAACGCTAATGAGAAATCTAGAATAGTTTTACCCTCTGCATTTGCTTCCCCTATGCCATGTCCTCCATGAACACCCTCTTACCCTGAAGATACCCTTCCCACAAGACCATTTAAATCTCCTCCTAAAAGAATCTTTTCTCCAAATGGTATTTCTTGAACTAAACATTCTAAATCCTCCCAAAACTTTACCTTGTGATATTCTTCTAGCCCTACTTGTGGTGCATAAGCACTAATAACATTAAAGATTTCCTTTTCTACTACAAACTTTAATGCAATGACTCTATCTCTTAACCTTTTTACATCCACTATCGCATTTTTCCAAAACTTATCTACAATTATACCTACTCAATTTCTAAATTTAGCCTTACCAGTATACTAAAGTTTAAAACCTGAAGTGTCTAATTCTTTCGCTTTTTCTCCTACCCATTTAGTTTCTTGTAAACACATAAAATTAATCCTCCTCCTAATCATAGTATCTACTATTTCCATAGACTTACCCGTAAGTGTACCTATATTCCAAGTGCCAAAACGAATCCTACTCTTATGAACTAGCTTCTTTAGCCACATTCGTTCACGAAAATGTGGGAACCTTTGCTTATTTTTCGCTACATCCAGGCGTCGATGCAGCGGCTCTTGCTCACTTCTCACTGTACCCGAGCTATACAGCGCGTTACTTACAGGCAACGACCTAGCTTTACGTTTAATATATCGATTGTCCATGTCATAAAGATTCGACAAAGTTTTACGTTGGCTGTCGACTGCCTAACACAACCCTCCTCTTTTTCCCGGGCTTGAAAAACAAGACTACAACAATAATTTATACATAAATTGACAATTTCAGAATACTGAAATACCTGCAGACAGCCAGCAGTGGAAATAATAAAGCCAATAACTTTTGATTTCTTTAGCTTCGGTAAAATTTCTTCTCTGTAAAAGTTTGGAGAAGTTGAACGTTTGGGCCTCAATGTCGGAAATTCATTTCTTCTCCTCCCTTCAAATTTTCGGGCAGGGTCTTCGCAATGATTATATCATTTTTGAGATATGTTATGAACTGCTCCTCAATAGGAAAAACTCTTGAACTTCTAGCTGAATGAAATTTTGACAATGTACAAGAATATGTATATAATCTAAGCAGAACAATGAGAAAATATTTAATAACATAAAGTACACATGCACACAAATGACTCCTAAAAACTTGCAGGACATACCTAATGCCTTTTGAGCGACTACTTTCTTGAATTTCTGGAATGGCAAAGATAGCATTTAAAAGCCTGGCTACTGCGACCGGATCACAGATCCATAAAATCAACAAATTTCCTATTGATTCAGTAACCATATAATAACATAAAACAATCTTTTACACATCTGATGAATCATACCGAAGATCTTATCTGTGCAAATCCACCAAAAAAACTTTTGAATAGATGAAACCATTGTTCGGCTCCTTCTGAACTGTGAAGTAGAGGAATTATCACTTGAAAACAAATATATAGAGAATGAAAACAATACATGTATTAAAAGAAAAGAAAAGAAAAATCGTTTTTAATATGGCAAGCTCAACAATTATGGTTCAAAAATTGTCAAAGATGAAAAATCACCAAATCATATTACCACAGCTTATTTTCTTTGATGAACTAGATGCGCCTCAATTTATAGTTGATAGTATTCCTCAATTTCTATACTTCTCCAGTTACCTTGATAAGTAAAAAAAATGTATCAAATCATGAAGTAGAGTTTTCAAAAATCTAGTTAGTAGTTACTAAATAATGTCCTCACATAAAAAACTGAGTATGTGACTTCATTTATCTAATAGGCAACCTATATTTGCCAGTGAAAACAAAAAACACAGCATAGCAATATACAAGTTTTACCCATCAACAAATTTGCTTGTCATACCCGCTCAACTAAAAGTCTATGTAGCACATTTTCAGTCCTCCCATGTCTCCCCAAAGACGTGCTGAGAAGCTCGAACAATATTATTACCAGAATAATTGCTTCTAGGGTTGACATAAGGCCGCAAAGCTTCCAAAGACTCTATGACCACCCATAGCTTCTTATTCTTTATAACCTGTACCATTTCAAGCAAATAATATTAAAATGTGGACAATTTAAGTGAAACACAAAACACATGAACATAATATGTAGTGGATTCAAGTATGTCCAAACTCATTTGTCTCCCCAACTTGGAAGCAAAATCTTCAGGAAGACCACAGGCATTGCAACGTACTGCACTATTTAACTGTCCAAAACTTAGCAAAGGAAAGATGAATGATAATAGATGCCACAGATAGAGTGATTACAGAAAGAATAATCCATTTTATCTTAGTAACGAAGGGCATCTTGGCTCAGTGACCCTACATCAACAATCCAGCACCAACTGAATTTGATTTTAGCCACAACATCTATAAGAAAGTGTGTTTTCATCAAAGAATTACCCAGCTCAATGCTAACATTAGATAAGATAAATACAACATCTAAAAGAAATATTTTGGCTATGAACTTTAACCCGTGTATTAATTTTTGCATGAACCTGTCTTTGGTTTTTATTCCATCCTTAAATGTCCAACTTTTATCAATGTCATGTCTACAGAAAGTGATTAGGGTAGAACCCAGATATTGCTTATTTAGCATCACATGTGCTATTGACAGAAATAAATTGTGTATGAGAGAAACAACGGTATGATGTGGCTCTTAATTAATTAAATGAAATATGACGTGGCTCAAAAATCCCATTGTTTAATTGAGTCAGATTACAACAACAATGCTATGTCCTAGAAGGGCAGCGATTGGCTTCTTGTCTGTATGTCATGAACTTCATCAACATCAAATACAGGAGAGTAAAGGCAGAAGCAAACTGAGGCAGAAAACAAGTTAAATATAAGCTTTAAACCAAGAGTGATCCATAATTGATGGATGAACAATTTGGTTGGTATATGAAAGGAAAGTAAATGATATTCACCCCCCCCCCCCAACAAAAAAAAAACTTGTTTTGGTTCAATTGAACCTTGGAGAAATTAGAACGATATAATGAACCAGAAATCCTCTAAATAATCAAACATGCAAACATATAAGTGCTGGATAACTCATGGACACATCAGAAGTGAGAGAAATCCCACAGTCCAGGCGTAGAATGGATGGAAAATAAGGCAATGTAGAAAAGATAATCCACTTCATTCCACTAAATCGCCCTCTTCGCTACTATTTTCTGTTCCAGTAAAACCACCATGTTAACAATCCGTCAAGCAAATCAATAGTTTCTCATTAGCCGTCTATTGCAACTCCACACGTTTGGCCCCCAGCGCTCTCAAAGGAAAAATACCATCGTTCTTCGCCAATCTCCATTGCCCACCTTAAAAGCAAATGCATTTATCACATATAAATATTTACGGATTTGCTCATCCTCCAAAAATATCAACAGCATGCCTGCAATTACATAGCGTGCTCTCACTCCATTGATTACTTAATCGCCATTGTCGCATCTTCCCTTCGAAGAATGCGAAGGCTGCAGTTTTTGCGCTTCACTCTTCTTTATACCCTTATAAGAATATAATAAAACCCAATTCATTAATGCATCAAAAGCAGCCAGCAACTAGTCATCTATGTCCAGCTCGTTGATTCTATGATTGGAACGAATTAAACATTACTCAATGTTTGCCGAAGCTATTGCTGGTCGGCTACTTCCTCTGAAACCACCCTTCAAATCCAAGATTTAGATCAAAAACAAGGTCGATTGGATTTGGTGTGGCTATAATTGGTTGAGTTATCACTGTCTGAGTGATTTCCCCCTACTGCTTTAGTCACTCTGGAGCTGGATTCTGCTTTAGTGTAACGTGAAAATGCCTTGTAGGTCAGGGCAGGGGTGGTCGATTTTGGATTCAATTTCGACACAGCAAAGGTCACAGGTGGAGGTAGACGCAGGTTAATGGATTTGGTTACGGGTTTGATAGGAAAAAATCAGATGATTAGTTTACTTTTTGTTTGATGAAATTATTTTATGTCCTTTGTTACGGAATTATCAATACATTAAGAAAATATAATTAATACATTCAATTAATTATTCATTCAAGCTCTATCTAGAAAGGAAAAATCATTTTCTAAATTGAGGGTGGAAATTTAGAAAAAGCATTAATTTCTGGACAAAACAAAGTATAAATTTTTATTTGTCTAATAAAACTGAAACATATGAAAGAGTTCCTTTAAAAAAAATTAATTATTTAGTGCCAAGTTCTAAAAAAAATTCCTTATTACATTTTTATTGAAAAAAGTATAACAAATATTTAAAAATTTAGTTTAAATTTTATCCTTGTATTTTAACTCATTTGCAAACATCTCTATGCACTTTGAAATCTAAAAATACACTCTTATAATGTAATTATTTTATTTGTGATTTTGAACCTAAGCACCTCTTTTATTTTTCCAAATTTTTGTTCACAATTTCGAAGCTAAATAGCCATGATTTTGATTTTGTTCATGATTTTAGTTTTGAAGCTTGAATATTCAATTTGTGATTTCAAATTTAAATACTCTTTTTTTCTCAGACTTCCGTTAAGTGTATAACAAAAGCTAGATGGAAGAAAGAATCTATTATTTAAAATTTAAAGTACATAACAACTTATTGTAAATGAATCAAAATACAAAAGAGTATTTATGCATTTTTCCTTTTAAAAAAAATCTTTTTTGCCATAAAGTGACGAGTATAGCTGAAAATATAAGAGAAAATTCAACATGGAACCTTTATTCCTAGACCCAACTCATAGAATAACGGTTTGATTCCAATTATGATAAACTAAAAGAAGTGAAATAGGAAATAATTAGGAGAAGAAGGAAACAGATCAAAGAAGAAAGAAATCAAAAAGGGATTGTATTATTTTTTTTATGAATTAGTACCCAGGCCTTACTTCACACAAAATAGCCACCCTGAATTCAATTATTGCCAAATTACAAACTAACCTTAACAAATATTAAAATGCACTCTGACTCGCTAACCGAAGATAGTTGCTATGAAAACCTAAGATTATCCTAACTAGTTGACTGATAATACTAAAATATCCTTACTCAATTTCCTTTGCCTAACATCAGCCCCTTTGACAGCTCACCCTTGACCCCAAGGGTGAAGTAACTTAGCAAAGTCTGTATACTTTTATTGCAGATTAAACCATAACTCTCATGTAGCCTCTTCGTCTAGTTCACACTGCCACTTGACTAGTACTTTAGTCACAGCTTGATTATGCTTTTACACCAGGCATCTGTCCAAAATCCTCTCTAGAACCTTGGTTTTATTATAAAACACCACTCTTATGGTAACTTTCTGACAATGATTGACGAATTTAGGCATCTCTTAAGTAGTGCGACATGGAAAGTAGTGTATGGGTGATGATAAGGGTAGCTGCAGTGTGTAAGCTACGAAGTCAACCTTAGCTATAATTTGGTATGGTCCAAAATAGTGAAGTGATAGTTTCTCATATGCTCTACGAACCACAGACTGCTGTCAAAAGGGTTGGAGTTTAAAAAAAAAAAACCTAGTCCCCTATCTAATATGCTTTTGTCAATATGCCCTTTGTCAACATATTATTTCATGCAGTTGAGTACCATTTGGAGATTTTTCTTAAGTTGCTACAGCATGGCCTCACAAGCAGTGAAGGTTCTGTTAATGACCTCCATCATGGACTCTTAGGGTAGGGATTGTACATGGCTAGGTGGAGGCTATCCATAAATAACCTTTTAAGGTGTGATTTGAATTGAGGTGTGGTAAGTGGTATTTTACCACCATTCAGCAAATGGTAACCAATGACTCCAATCCTATGGAGCTTGCTACACCATATTTCAGAGATAGTTCTCTGAAAAACAATTCAACACCTCACTTTGACCATTAAGTTAAGGATGGTATAAGGAAGATAAACACTGTGAGACACCTAACTTTTTTAGGAACTCATGCCAGAAGTTACTAGTGAAGAAAAGGTCTCTGTCACTAACAATGTATGCAGGAGCTCCTTGCAATTTGTAAATGTTGTCTAGAAATTCTTATGTTAACTAAACTACTGTAAACAGATGGGAGAAAGTCATGAAGTGAGCATACTTGCTCAAGCGGCCCACCACTACCTAAATGGTGTCTTTGCCTTTTAACTTAGGTAATTTTTTAATAAAACTCATGGCAACACTTTGGCACATGCCATTTGGGAATGGCAGTGATTGAAGAAGGCCTAGAAATGCTGTGTCATACTTGTAATGGAGACATATTTCACAATTTGCAATGAAGTTGTGGATATCCTTAACCATAACCTTCTAGCCAAAACACAGTTTTGATATGCTTCCAAGTGGCCTTAACCCTTAAGTGTCCATCTTAAGGAGAAGAGTGAAGCCACTACATTATGGTATGTTTTATCATAGAATTGTTGCTTATCACCAACTTTTTTTGTAAGTTAAAACTTGCCCATTACATTAATACTTAAGGTAAGATGTTCGATTGTCCTATAGTTACTGAATAATTGATTACAAGGGAGCATCATTGAGCAAATGCTGCTTAATTGCATCCCATAAGTCTGTAGATAGAGAAAACATTATATTTGCAACAAATTGCTATGCATAGCTAGAAAAAAGGCATCAGCCACTAAGTTTTCTTTGCCCTTTTTGTAGTAAATATCATATTGGAGTCCCATGAGCTTGGTGACTCATGTATATTAGGCAGGAGTTGATAACCATTATTCTAATAAAAATTTAAGCCTTTGCTGATCTATAAGGATGGTAAAAGGTTGGATTGAGAGATAATGATACCACTTCTCAACAATATAGACTATAGCTAATAATTCCCTATCATACACTGAGAGAAGGCGATTTTTGGGAGATAAAACATTGTTGATAAAGGTAATAGGATGCTTGCTTTGTATGTAGATGGCTCCTATGCCGATATTAGAAGCATTAGTTTCAACTATGAATGATTGAGTAAGGTCAAGTAATGTTAATACTAAAGCTGAGGTTAAAGCAATCTTAAGTGTAGTAAATGCTTAGGCAACTTCATCAGTCCATTGGAAAGCATCTCATTTAAGCAAATCAATAAGAGGCCATGTAATAATACTATAATTTCGATTTCAATATTGGCAGTAATCGGATAAACCTAAAAAACTCTGGACGTGTTTAACAAAGGTAAGAGTAAGCCACTTTTAGATAGCTTGAACTTTCCTTGGATTAATGAAATGGCAGGATATCGATAAGGTCTAATGTTAATAAGGTTAGTGCCTTCCTTCAATGGAATGGAATAGTCATAAGGTTCTTTACCCAGGGGATAGGAGTATTCATTAGTCCAATACGCCCTAGGGCCCGTCCTAATCCAGTCTAATCGAGCTCGACCAGGCCAAAAATATGAATGGACAGAACTTTAAACAAAAAATATATCAAGTCGACCAAGCCACGGGAGAAGGCATGTTCTGCCCAACCTGCCTTAATAGTTACTTTTTTTTTTAAATTAACATCTTGTCATCTTATATATATATATATATATATATAAAATTCTTATTTTATCTGATTCTCTCTACATATTGTAGTTTTTATTACTTACGCAAACTTTCCCTATTTCTTAATTATTTTTATCATTGATGTATATACTTTCTAACATTTCTTTTGTTGAATAACGAAAATACATATATTTACTTAAGGCTAATTATGCTAGTATAGCTTATATTTTGTTTAATAATACTAAACTATTTTTTATTACTAATAAAAATATAAGAGTTCTAAAGGTCTATTATTTTGAAATATATGCCTATGAGTCTATAAAAAAGATATTTTTATATTACAAGTATCAATTTATTAAAAAACAAAAAAAAGTCTGAACGGCCCTAACCTACCATCAAATTGGGCCGAGCTATGGGCATAAAAACAAGCTCGATGTCTTAATTGAGCAGAGCATTGGGCCTACTAGATGTCCAGTTCGACGTTGCCCATATACAGCCCTAGGGGACAAAGTTTTCGATTTTGCAAAAATCTCCTAAAAGGTAGATAAGAGTTGTTGTACAGCTGCTAGTATAATGTTTTATGCCTCAACTTTAATAGTATAATGTGTGTTATGTGACTATCAAGGAATAAGCTAAAACACAAAAACATAAGGGTTAGCCATTACTAATTTCTCTAGCCAAGCTTCTTTAATGACTTAGGCTTAAAGATCCCTTGTAGCTATTAATCTAGTTTGTTTGCCATGTAGGACAAAATCCATAATCAAATTAATAAGATCCAAAGTAATAATGCCCAATGCTCACATCCATTACATGGCTAATAACATATCACACCCTACAAGTGGAATTAAAATCACATCGATTACAAATTCAATGCCCTAGGATATCCACTTCAATTCATCACACTTCTTTATGCCTTGAATTCAATTGCCATCAACTATTGTGATTTGGATTTTTTTTTTATAAGAGTAGTGTTCACCGATGATGCCAACCTCTCATCGAAAAAAGTTATTTGTGCTCCTCGCGTCAACCAAGATATGCAATACTTTTTTGCCCATAGTACCGATAAGACGCATGGTAGGATACGAAGCTGTGCCATCAATGGCATTGAAGGAAATTAAAGGACCTCCTGGAATCGTATTTAGTAAATTGCTATCCCCGTGGTTAAAAAGGACAATGTCTTTAGCAAACACAACGTGAGATTCGACTTCTGGACTATCGCTCTCCACCTCCATAAGAAAGATTTGCATGCATTTTTTTTTGTGGGCAATCATGACCTAAGAAATACTTCTCGTGGAAAAAATAATAAAGATTCTTGGAGCGATGCACCTCAACCTTAATTGGAGTAAGTTTTTACTAGAAAAGCATTGAAGGTTTGTCAAGGATTCCCTTCTAAGAAGAGTTAGAAGTGTTAATGGTGATTTTCTTAAGATCAGGGAGCTTTTTCTTAAACATTTTTGAAGTAGAGGAACCCTTGGAGTTGCTACTCACAACCTTATATGCAATGAAATCTACAAGAGGGTGATGTTGTTTTTGCAATAGATCAACATTGAGCACCTGTAGTTTTGCCAATCGGGTAGCATCAAGCAGCGTACAAAGGGGAAAGAGTTTTACTCCTATAGCTAATTCGAGCTTTTTTGATAAGTCGACACGACAAACCAAGTTAGGGATTGTATTACTTCTTCAGTACCCAGGCCTTGCGTTGCACAAAATAGCCACTCCAAATTCAATTATTGCCAAATTATAGACTACCCTTAGCAAATATTAAAATGACTCTCTAACCAAAGATAATTGCTATGAAAACCTAAGATTTCCCCGACTAGCTGACCGATAATACCAAAATATCCTTACTCAATTTGCTTTGCCTAACAAATTCAAACTTATTGAGACAAATTGCAAATTGGCACCCTCATAGTGGCAAATTTCACCCAAATCCAATTGAGATCCTCACAATCACAATCCCAAGATGCGCCTATGGATAGAACTCACTGAATGAACCCTATATATTCTTCCCTTTTTCTCTAAGATCATCTCTTTTTCTCTCATTAAATTAAGAGGAAACTAAAAGAGAAAAAAAAAATTGAGAAAACCCACATACCACATCTTTGCAAGGAGGCACCAAAAATAAAGAGGCATGGCATGATGATGATCTAATGGTACTGACTAATACTGCAGATGGTTTTTTCCTTACCGTTGTTCTTTATTATTTTCATATCCAATGTTCAAATATGTGTTACACTCTGCTGTTGGTTGGCTTGTTGCTCTTGGACGGTCTTTTCTCTAGACCTGAGGAGAAAACAAATTTAAAAAAAAAAAAGAAATAGAGACTAGAAGAATCGTTTCTCTACAATCTTTGATAATCGACTGAAAATGATATTGAGGGAATTCATTAGCTTCTATTTTTCGTTTAACTATGATAGATTTGATGTAGATAAAAAGGCAAAAATTTGATTAAGCGATTTCTAACATCCAAGACAATAAATATAAAGAAATAAATAAGAAACCCGGCCAAAATTCACATATTCAATACCAAAAACTTTACTAAATCAATATGACAATTAGAAGAGCAATTGCTACAAAAATATAGAAATTAAAACCACCAAAATTCGACAAATGTTTAGGCATCTAACTTGACAATCAATTGGTTGTTAAGATAGATTTGGCTGAAAAAATTTATAAACCAATAAAAACCCTAAATAGGGTTACCACCCAAGAACAGACTCTAATCAAACAAGCTGAACCCCATGTCATCATCACTCTCTTCCTTTGGTTCTTCCTGCGAACACAAATTCAGGAGCATAGGTTCAGATGTATAGCAAAAGCACCCATGTGTAAACATATATAAATTCATGCTTACTCGCACTCACATGAACAAAAGTTCACAAATAAATATTCACCATACAGACTTCCATCTGGGCTTCAGTGCTTTGTATACAGTAATACAACGGCAATAAGTAACTAACTTCATAACCTAATGCATTATCAGCATTTCTTCATTGTAACATAATGCATTACTGTTCTTTCTAGTAAAGCTATTACATCCTCATTTAAAAGGGCGTTGTAATTTTCGTAAAGAAACAGCACAAAACCATGATGCAAGTAACCTTTTTCCACCTTTATGTGCAAGAAACTTCTCATTCATCTTTTTCTGTTGTATCTCAAAGTACATGCTCAAGAAACACGTTTTTCATATTGCTCCACAAAATAAAAATAAAAAATAAAAACACAAAGAAATGTGCATCTCATGAAATTGCCTCTAAAGCAGAATACGCATATATTATTGTAAATTTATAATCAGAAAGCCAGCAAGGGAATTCATATTAATACCTTCTTTTCCTCAGCAGCAGGCGCTGCAGCAGCAGCGGCTCCGGTACTGGCTGCGGGAGCAGCCACTGCTACAGCAGGAGCCCCGCCTGAACCAGCATTCAAAATTAGATCCTCAATATTCCGCTTATCAGCAAGCTTCGCAAATAGGCTAGGCCAGTACGATTCCACAGCCACATTAGCCGCTTTCACCAAAGTACTAATCTTCTCCGCCTATTCCATCGTTGCCCAAAAATTATTCAACGAAAATTATGAACATTTGAATGAAGCTGAATTCAGGATCTTACTCTGTATTAATTTTTCCTCCTCCTTTTACACAGAAATTTAAATGAAGGTAAGAAATAACAAGCAAATTTAGTCTTACGGTGATTGGAATTCCGTCGTCGTGGAGTATCAAAGCGGCGTAGGTACAAGCCAACTCGCTGGCAGCCATTTCAGCACCAAGATTCAATTGCAACTATACAAGAGAGGCTCCCCGGGGCAATGAGATTAAACTAGGGCTTCAAAGGCGGGCTGTAAAATATATAGCGATACCTCAGGGATTTTTTTAATAAATTATATTTTTAATAAAATAAATTAATATTATTCTAAAAAATATTTTAGTCATTTTTTGTTTTGCAAAAAATTTAAGAATATTTTTACGATAAAGGAAAAGAATGTTTTAAATATCTCTCAAAAAAATAAAAAATAATTTACTCTTTTTTAAGAGGTTAAATATTAAATCAAATTTATTTAATCACACATGGCCTTTAAAATTTGGTTGTTTGTTTGATAACTACGAAGATATATAAAATCATAATCAAATATTGAATAATAATAAAAATAATAAGTATTTACATCAGCTTATAATATATATTAAATATTTTATAAAATATAAAAATACAAAAATATGATTGAATTTGATTAAATTAGAATTTACCCAAAAAAAATTACCTCGCATGGGATATTTTAAAGAAGCTGATCTTTTTCCTTCCTTAGATTTTGCTTCCCCCAAAAAAAAAAACTCTCAATCAGTCTAAAATTAAAAATTAGGATATGTGATTTCTTTTTTTTTTATTCGACTCTTGTGACATAGAATGTTCTACAAAATTTTTTATTAGAATTAAAAATATTATCAAACTTAGTTCAAAACTAAATTTCTTTAAAAGAATGAAAAATAAATTAATAAAAAATTATCTTTTTTTTATTAATTAAACTTATTCCTTTAACTTTTATGGCTTTAGATATACAACATGTTGTTTAGATGATCTAATTAATGTGTTTAAGACATTCAATATCTTAGATAGTTGAATGAAAATAACGTTTTGCTAAATTGGAGAGTTTGATAAATTTTAATTAAGCAAAAATATTGCAACAAAATATCAAAACCAAATAATGAAGAGAAAATAAAAAGCAGGTCATAAAGTTTATTCCTCCTGTTCAGTCCATCTTAGCACTGATTCGGCTTCATTGTTCTTCCGAATAGTTCAAATGTTCTAGGGTCTGGTGATGAACGGCGAAAAAAATGGAGGACTCAGACTTGCTGGAGAGAAGTATAAAGAAGATAAAGAGTGGACTGAAGCCTTTCTATCTTCTTCTCTGGTGAAGTACGAAGACATTGCGTTGTACTTGTAGAACCCGCTGGGAGTGGATGACGATAGCACTAGGGTTTCGCATAAGCAAATCTTAACAGGAAGGAAGGAGAAAAGGGTTTCATCTGATGAATAGTACTGATATGGAGGACTCAGGTGGGAGCGCTGAAACTAATGAAGGACATGAACTTGAGGAAAAGGTGGGCATCTATGACTGTCCTGAATTTATTTTCTCTGAGAAAATGGGAAAGAAAAAGAAAACCAATTTCCTTGGAAACATGCACTAGGTAGCAGGCTGTTGGGGCGATTGATCGCTTTTAAGGCTCTGAAGACGATCCTCCAACAAATGAATAGGGTTGTTGTATTGTGGATCTGAGAACTGTTTCAGTTGGTTAATTTCACTTGTAAGGAGGATTTGGAATTTGCCTTTATCCAAGGGCCTCGGATGAAGTTGACAAATGCAGCATTGTGGGTTAGATTTTCAGCGTTCCCAATCCAATATTATAATGCTCATGTTCCGCGACACGGAGGGAATCCAATTAGTGATACTCTTCGATTGAATTTCACGTGAAAACTGTATATTTAATACAAACATTAATAAAACGGATAGAGTATTATATACATATATAATATTTATGAATTTTTTAAATTTATTTACAGTTTTTTATAGTATTAGATTTAAGTGAAATTATTTATATATTTGTCATTAGATTTTTTTTTATTAAAACATAACAAGTGTATGATTTTTAATAATAATATAATAAGTATATAGTTTAATTAACAAAATTATATAGGTATTTGTAAAAATCATACACTATTTATAATATAATTAAAAATTTATACTTTTATTATATTTTAATTAAAAAATTTGATAAAAATATAAATATTTATATATAAATTTTTAATAATAATATAATAAATATATAATTTTTATAAATGAATATTTAATATTTTAATTAAATTATATATTTATTATATTTTAATTAAAATATTATACATTTATTATATTTCAATCAAGAGACTTGAACAATGAAATAATCATCCTCCGAGTATCTGTATTTTGATTTAAGCTGATGCTTTTGGGGTCTCCATACCTCGGAGAACTGTGATGTAATGAGTTTCGGCTTTCTATGGGTCTTCTTGACTCTAATTATTTAAAAAAATAAAATGTTTGATATACAAAAAGTTAAATATAAAAATAAAAATAAAAATAATATGATTTTAAAGATAAAAAATAACTTTAATATTATTTCTTTTAATAATTAAGTAATGATTAATAGATAAGGTTAAATAATGATTGAATAATTATTAAAAAAATAAAATAATAATTATACACAAAATTTTCATTGCTTCCTATTTTCCTTCAGGATATCAAACACGGCGTTAAGTATATGGGAATAATCAGATAACAACAATAATGAATTTAAAAAATAAAATGAATTTATATGTATGTATATATATGTATGTGTGTGTGATTTTATGAACAAAGGCTCTTAAATTATGTTAACAATATTAAGAAATAAATGCAAGATAAATTTAATTTATGAAAAGAAGTATATTAAATACTTATTAGAATTTCCTGGCACCTGATAAATAGGATTTTGGGACCAGTATAATTACCGATCAGCCCATGGTAAGCCCAATGCGTCAAGGGCTCATAATCAACTCCAAAGTTCCCTTAACACCTAATATCTTTTTTAGGAGTGTTCAAAGGTTCGGTTTGATTCGATTTTGAGTAAAAATTAAATCAAACCAACCTAATCAATTTAGCATTTTGTTGGATCTTATTGATTTTAAATTTTAATTGATTTGGTTCAATTTTTATTCAATTTGGTTCGATTTAGTTTGATTTGGTTCATATTTTTTTTTTGTTTAAAAGTAATTTTTTTAAAAAAATTATTCCTTATAATATGTAGAATTTAACTTCTAATATTCTACATCTCTTAAAATTTTGACTAATAATAAATTTGAAATAATTTATTATTTTTATATCTTTTTTTTGTCTAAAAAAATTTCATACATTCATAAAAAAAACTTTAAAAAGTAAAAAAAAAAATAAGAGCAATATCTTATAATAAAATAGTATAAATAATTTATATATTTCTTGAATCATATAAAGAATATAACTTTGATATAAGTTTAATTAACAAAATTCTATTAATTCAAAAAGAAACAAAATATTAAATTTTAATTAATTACAAATTTAATGGTTCGGTTTGGTTCGATTAACCGAACCAAATATGAAGAAAACCGACAACCAAACCGATTTAATCGGTTTTACAATCACAAAAACCAAAACAAACTAATTTTTAATTGATTTTATCTGATTTTTGATGGTTTGGTTCGGTTTTGTTCACCCTTAATCCTTTCTACTATGAATCGTTATCTCTATTTTGAAGCTCACTTATTACATAAAAATGTTAGAGATAAAAATAAAAAATAATTTTGTGAATAAAAAATAATATTTATGCCTTTACTTTAAAATAATTAAAAAAATAAATATTATTGATAACCAAGATTAGAAAGACTTAATAAATATTATTTTAAATTTGTTATTTTCATTTTTTTCTTTGATAACCAAACGGGTATCAGACACAATCGTAATGATTTCCTACTATTATTCCACCACCTTTGATCAAACATCTAAGTTACTGTCACATCATTTATTAACTTACGATCATCACTATGTCAAATTTCTCCCAAAATCTTTGCTAACTTAGGCATTGAAAGTGCAAAGCAGAGCGCTGCTTCCCTTCACATGGCTTCAAGTCCTATTCTATTATATCATAGTTGTATTGCTATCGAAACAGTCATTCATTCCAAATTTAGTTTGTCTATACCTAAACAAGAATAGGTAATTGAATGAGTAGAGATTAATATAAAAATTTACATTAGGGTTGTATATGGGTAGAGTCCGGCCGAACATCTAGTAGGCCCGATGCCCTACCCGATTAAGACATTGGACTTGTTTTTATGCCCATAACCTCACCTGGCCGAAACAAGCCCGATTATAGGGCGGATTAAGGCCGTCCAAACTTTTTTTTTAATAAATTGATATTTGTAATATAAAAATATATTTTTACAAACTCATAAATATATATTTTAAAATAATAGACCTTTCAAATTCTTATATTTTTATTAATAAAAAAATAATCTAATATTATTAAACAAAATATAAGTTATACTAGTATAATTAATCTTAAGTAAATTGTATATTTTCGTTATTCAACAAAAGGAATGTCAAGAAATATACACATCAATGATAAAAATAATTAAAAAATAAGAAATGTTTGCGTAGGTAATAAAAACTATAATATGTAGAGAGAATAAGATAAAATAAGAATTATATATATATATATATATATAAGATGACAAGATGTTAATAATTAAAAAAAAGTAATTATTAGGACAGGTTGGGCATAACATGCCTTCACCCGTAACCCGACCGGATTTAATATAATTTTATTTAAAGTTATACTTATTTATATTTTTAACCAACCCGACCCGACCCGGTTAGACCGAGTTAGGGCAAGCCTTAGGGCGTATCGGGCCAATGAATACCCCTAATCCACACAAGTCTAATCCTTCTTTTATATTGCAAAAGTTTCTTGGTTTGCAGAGAAGTCTCCGTCCAATTGCTGAAAGGTGAGAGATGTATTTGCTAAATTGACATCCCTATGAGACTATTATATAAGAAATGAATCTAACTATAGATATCACCTCTTGAATTTAATTTTGGAGCAGAGAAAGGCGGAGTAGAATAATTTGAATATCTTGAACGGATGTTTAAAAATGAATGGGATAGGATGAATTCACCCCACACCCTAATTTTTAAAAGGTTAAATTAGGAATTTTAAGAGAGTGAAGTAAGATAGATTATGGCGAAAGAGTAGATTCACTCTATTGATTTAAAATTTAATAAAAAATAGATAATATTTCATTATTCATTGATTGAATGTTTCAATATTATTAATGGAGTAGAATGATTTTGAAGGAAGAAATTTTCAATAATATCTATGATATTAACCATTTAAAAAAACAGACAAGTTAAAGAGATTTAAAGAAAATAGAATAATATAAAGAAATTAAACCATCTCAAACCATTTTATTTAGAATGCTTTGAAAATTGAAGCATGAAATTGATTAAAATAGTTTGAAAACTATTCTAATTCATTCCAAACCATTAGTTTTTAAATATTCAATCAATAATTAAGATACTTGTAACATTCCATCCTTTCCAACACTATTCCTAAATCACCCTTCCAATTAAGCCACTCCAAATTAAGGGATTGAGATGGTTTGGGCTTTTTATAATTTTTTTTAAATCTGTCAACATTTGTATTTTTCGAAAGGGTTGACATTATTAGCATAATCTTAAAAGTTTCACCACTTAAGCCTCTCTTTATCTCATTAATGAGATAGAAACATCCATTCAGTAAAGATTTAAGATAGTTTACATTTTTTTTCCATTAAAACTTTCGCTTAATATAATAGACTGTCTCTCAAGACATCCATATATTCAACAGCACCAGCGAGTAAAACAAGAAGTGAGTGCTGGATTTGATTCATCGCGTCCATGGTATTATTGACTTCAATTCGATTATCTATCCACGGAACTGCCTAGGATCCATCACGCCTCGGCCTCAGTGGCTGCATTATTATTAAATTTAAGAAAATGAAGGTCCATTAAAACATTATTTACACACAAAAAGTTAAAAATAAAAATATAAATAAAAATAAAAATATAATTTTATAAATAAGAAATAATTTTTATACTTTTAGTTAAATAATAATAAAAAATGAGAAATATTATTAAGTAATAATTATAAAAAAATTTTAATTCTATTTTTTTTTCAATTTGATACGAAACTTGTCCTAAAATTAAAATCTTTTAACTCGTCAGAAAATAATTGAAACAAAAAAAGAAAGATAAATGGGTTATGCCGTTCATAATTTGCCAATGACGTGGCTCAATGCAACAACTTCAAGACAAGGTTATCGTCCTTGCTTGAAGATTCTCGTCCCTTAGTTTAGCCCTTCTATTTTCCATAACAGTTAACCTGTTTCCACCGCTGACAATAAATTCTGCAGAGAGTGACCAAACTACCAACTACCATATGACATCTATGATATAGTAATAATAATATTTTTTTCGGTCTTATATATATAAAAAATAATTAATTAATTTATAAATATTAAAAAAATTAATTAAAATAATTTTTTTAATTTTTTTAAATAAGTATTATTTTTTTAAAAATATTTCTATTTAATATATATACTTTTTTTTTAATTAATGATTACTATTATTCATAATTTGAATGACTTATCTAATAAAAAATATAATTAGTATACTGTAATTAATATAATAATTTATTTTTTATATATAAAATCAAATTAAATTTTAAAAAAATCTCTTATATATAAGATTAAAAAAAATATATAAGAAACCTTATTTAAAACATTTCATAGCAAGGCATCTCCAATATTCTTGATTTGATTCAATGGATTTTATCTCTTGATCTTATCCTCCTCCTTAAGATCCATTCTTATCCTCATCACCGAGGCATCTCCAATATTCTCTCTTTCGTCATCAAGTAGTAGTGTAGGACCGTCCATAATTCCCGTAGTGCCATAGCCCTTGCTCCCCAACAAAACCCTGGGTTCTACTCAAGTTATGAACAATTGGTCTACCATATATGGACCGTCCAATGTGACGCTTTGTAATTATGTTCATTGAATTTTTGACATGTTAAAACTAAGTATATTAAATATTAGTTTTTTGGATACATATATTAAAACATTATTTTGATCCACAAATGTTGCCATAGTTACAGAAGTATACCGCAATAAAATTTATAACGAATATATATATATATATATATATTTTTGATGAGTAAGGGGTAAAATATGAGAGCAATTTTGCTGTTAACTTAATTCAAATGCAATAGAAGTTTTCTATACGATGTATTCTATAGAAATAAAATTCATAAAACTTTTAAGTGAACAAATATAAACTTTTTTTATTCTATATATTATAATCTTTGAAATATTCAAAATGAATTAAGCATTTTTTATTTTTTTATTTGAAGAGGTATTAATTAATTACCTATTTCTATAGAGGTTAAAACAAAATGGATATCAAACATTTCAGAAGATATATTCAATATTATATATTTGTACTATTCTACTATAAATTCCTTTTATAATATTCAAATTTTTAATACTATAAAAGTAGAAAATTCATTTATGGCATAAAATAATTATCAAACTTGTCAAATACAGAAATTTAAGTGTATTCAAAGAGAGAGAATGAATATAGATTTGTAAGTAAATAACTATTGAACAATAAAATATCAGGAAGACGTGGGCCTAACATCTTGGTCTCAGTTCAATTTTGTTTATCATTTGAAAAGGAATACGCACCCACTTTCCCAATCATATGAGTGCCCAGGTCAGAGTGAACGGAACGGCCATTCAAAAGGGAATGAACGGAAAAAGCTATGGGAATCGATGCGAGCTTGGATCTTTTTTTTTTTTTTTTTTTAATTTTTACCAATTTTAAAAAGAAATAAACATATTATGTGAGGTCCTTCGTTTAAATAAATCACATACATTTAAATAGTATTCATCACTTAAATAAGTTACACATATTTTATTTAAAAAAAAAATTGACAAAAAAAAAAAAAGAAATGAAAACCAGTGTCAGCAAAGTGAGATGTCACGATAAGCAAAACCATTCACTTTCTGATTTAAGTTGGGTGAATCCATTCCTACATAGTACATCATGCCTAACTGCAGGACCCAGTTGTCTTCATACCATAAAGCTAGAGGCCACGCTAAGTTAGAGAGAATGAAATGGAGACCAAAGACGCAAAGTGGGATGCTACGATAAGCAAAACCATTCAGTTTCTGATTTACGTTAAGTGAATCCATTCCTACATAGTACATCATCCCAATTCCAGGACCCGGTTGTCTTCATACCAAAGAGCTAGAGGCCACGCAATGTTACCTTTTTTCGTCATACATATTTTAAATATCATTTATTCTTTACCTTTTAGAGTTTACAAAAATTTATTGCTATTGTTGCAGACTTGCCAAAGCAACAAATGCTTCTTTAACATGACAGACCAATATTTGTGACAACACAGTCCTTCCCACTTGGGTTTCGCTGCAATTTCACTTTCTATGGCACACTCTCGGTTCTTTTGCATATTTTGAGCTAAACATACATCGTGTGACAGTTCAGTTAGAGTACTTTAAGGAACTTCCACCGAGAAAAAAAAAAGGGATTTCTTTAGTTTTTATAAAGCAGTAGCTCATGTAAGTACGTATTTAAATAGATGGTGATGTTTCTTAAATCACGTTTCAGACAAAACAATGAATTGTTACTTCTATGTATTATGGTTGGGCAAACAGAATTTTTAACTTTTCTACCGCAAAACTAAACATGTTATAAAGTTCTTTCATATTCAAATTCAATAAATTAGCTCAAATTGACTAACTTTAGATGAGTTTACTTGAATCTCTATTAATTCTGAATCTAGAAGTGAGTTAACACGTTTTCCTTAAATGAAAATACAAATTTGATTAATTTGACGAGTCCACTTAGGACTTCAGCAATAATATAAATTATTGATATAATCACATTCGTGATCTATGTAAAAGTTTTATTATTTTCATTTTCATACATATTGCAGTCTTCCAAACATATCAAAACGATATGGATTAAAAACTTATTAGTTTCAACCTGGCAACTTAGACATGGTGAGTAAAAAATTCCTCTCCTAGTAAACTAACATAATTAAAATTTCAGCATTTCAACGTGTTCATCTATTCCAAGGACAAATATAGAGGATTTATTTTTTAAAAAAAATTCAAATTTTAGTAACGTGTAGAGGTCCAAAAAAGAATTATTGGATGACTTGTCTAAAAGTTGGCAGCAATATTTTTCAACTAAATGGATGAGTTCGAGCCTTTTGTAGTACCATAAAATGATCCGGGAACTATAAATGCAGCCATTCCCTCGGTTGCGGCAACTGTTGGATATTATTTATTTCTTTGACAGCAAAAAGCTGTGGTTTTTTCTTTATCAACTTTGACACCATCGGCATATCCCAATATGAATGAATAGTTCATACCTGCAGGAACTAAGAAGAGGAATCTCAAAATCTATCAAGAACAAGACAGCAAAAGTGAAAGAATAAGTGAAGGCCCTTCAGAAAAATATAGCACCACAGCTTGACGAATTGCAACGTTATGAAACCTTGGTATATCCATTCCTCTTCAGCCAGTTCCAAAGTGAAAAGGAATGTTGTGAAAATATATTTATGAACGAGACACACACAACTCTACCTAAAGAAAGTGAAGATTACGCATTTGTTGCAACATGTTTGCCATTACACATACATAAACTATGATAAAACAGGAGAAACTGATAAAAAATGGACTCTGATGTTGCTACCTACTACCGAGTATATACAGCATGCACTGCCTTCATATTCTGGACCAACAAAGTATTCATGGTCCAACAAGAAAAACATTAAATAAAGTGCCCTCCATAACCTATTACAAAAAACACTTTTAGACTCTCTCTTTGCTTTGTCTTTTGTTTTGACCCAATATAGAACCTCTCAATTTTCTAAGGATAACTGATAAAGTAATGACTTCAGAGAATATCAATTATCCCAAGAAACAGGACTCCAGAGACTAATTCTAGTGCTAGACTTTCTATTTCCTTCCTAGATTAGCAAATCTTCTTGCCACACCAAATATAAGTGTCTTAGTCACCAGCCCCTTATCAAGGCTACAAGCAAGAGCAATAGCTCCACCAAGTATGAGCAGCTTTGGTATGTTCACGCCTTGTGGTTTCTCAGACGCGGTCAAACTTTCAGTTTCAGATTGATCATCAGCGGCTCCTAAGGATTGCAGGTATGATGGATTAATCTTAGTGTTGATCTGAGCCATAACAGCAGACCGAGAAAGTGGCTCGCCAGCGGCTCTTGCTTGTTGGTAGGCGCGAAAGCCAGGTTCCATCTTTTGAACTAATGACCACATCCCTTTGCGTACTCCAAGTTTTGCAATTTCCCACGGGATGCCCATCTCTTCGTGATGGAAAAGCATAACTTCACAGGCAGTCAACTGGTCCTGTGATCTCCGAGATTCCACTGTCAAGTGAAAAACAAATTATTAATTAGTCCTAATTTGCCTACTCCAGGGAGAGTATTGCTGGTTTAAAAGGTGGGGAAGAGAGCACACTGCGCTATAAATAAACCTGTGACTTCACATTCAAGATCAAAATTTATCTTTGATTAAGTGACTAATTGACTGCATCAAAAGTATATTACCTGCTCGAATGCACCAGCTTGAGTAATAGAGATCAACACGTCTTGGTTTGTCTCGTCTTGGGACAGAGGGACAATCTACTCCCTAAAACAATGGAAATAAATGAAGAAGTTCCTTAGCTTAGCGTTTCTTTAATGAACTTTAGAGAAATAAGGAAGCAATACAAAGCTAAAGAAGTTAGCATAGCACATGATTCTGCAATTGCAAGGAATCTTGACCATTTTACATAATTAAAATTTTTTAATAATCAAATAGTTGAGACACCAAGAGGACACAGATTAATTTCTTGCTGCTAGCACACGTGACACACTCACTTGTCCCAATAATTGCCAGATCACCAACATCTAAGAGCAAGACAATTGCTAAAAAAACTCTTAAAATTTTACTTAATCTTTCTACATGAAGAAAAACAGTTCAAAAATGTTGCTTTAGTACTTTCTTCTATCATACTGCAGTTACCCCTCTATGTTTGATTGAACAATAATTTGGTCTAACGCAAGTGACAAATGGCCCCCAGAATAATCAACTCAAACAATTCCAACAGAAAAGGTGATATTCAAGCGCAATGCCAGCTGCAGCAGTCATCTTTTTTGTAGCATGAATTACTGTAAAGAATTTTACTTGTTCTAAATCTAACCTCAGCCAATACAAGTTTACAGAATCAACCTCCTCATACCTTTGTCACGCAATAGTATGATCCTCCTGATTCCCATGCTCGTCTAGCAATTATGTATTCTCTATCTTTACAGAAAAAAGGAAACTGTGCCACAAGGGATTGACAAGCATAAGAATTTGGACCCAAGCTAACAATGAATTAAACATAAAGCATAACAAAATGAAGGTAAGAGTTAGTCACCTTCCGTATCCATTGCACTTTTGTGGTTCCTGTAGTAGGACACTCTTCTAAGGTAGTTGCACTTGCAAGCATGTCATCCCATCTGGAACGGAACTCATCGTCCAAGAAGAAGTCCCTCACTATCTCAGGGGTAGCATCTTCAAAGACAGTTCTGCTTCGATATTGAGGAGGACCCTCCTAACAAATGATCAAGACAAACCAACCAAAAAAATAGGTTAATTACCGAAAACTAGAAGGTTTTGCAGAAAATGGACACCAATTTCTATTACATGATTGCATATTAAAACCAGAATAGACAATTGTCTGGCATTGCTTTGGGAAAAGAGAATATTCAAACCAACACAATAAACCAAGAGATGTTACCTTGGGATCTCGACGCCAGGCTTGGTAACTCATGTTAGGGGTTGAACGATCCATCATCTGTATCCAAGGAGGACCTCCATCTTTTACCTCTACAAGCTGCCGCAGATGTTGTAAATCCTCCAATATAACAGTATTAGATGCGTCTTCATTGGTGGCGGACGCACTGCACAGTACAACAAGTCAGATATCTACCCTTCATGAAGTCACTTGGAAAAGATAGAGACACAAACAAAGCACAAAAAGCCACCGGGTATAAGACCTCGCACTGACCATATGCTGGATAGCATATTTATGGCAAATTTTATAGTAATCTTTAAGGAAGATTTCCTGACATAGTACAAAACAGTTGTTCATGCCAAAAGCTGAAACTTTGAAGTTGTCATACAGATGACATGAATACGGATTTTGGCTTTTCCTCCATCTTCCTTTTCCTTCTTCAAGGAGAATAATCACTATGAACAAAAGCAATATCTTACGACCACAAGGGGAGAGCTATACAAGTATGACCATGGACTCAATTTGTTTGGTTCAATGATGGAGGAGAGGGGAGGGGAGTGAAAGGAAGAGTTTAATGACTTTTGTTTAGTTGGGAGGGAGTTGAGGAGAAGGAATGGGAGATTATTATTTGATTAAAAAAAAAGAGAAAAGAAGAGGAGGTAATTATATTTAGATAAATTTATTTTTATATTATTTTAATTTTTTTTATAAAAAATTATTTATATTAATATTTTTTAAAAAAATTATGAATTACAATTCAAAAAAATATATATCAATATCTTGATAAAAAATGTATCTTAATTTTTATTAAATGTTAATATATTAAAAAATTAAAATATTAAAAAACTAAAAAACTAAAAAATAAATTATAAATTAAAAACCCCTTCCCCTCCAAAACCCCCAGCGTGGAAGGAAAAAAAATTTGCCATTTTCAACCAATCATCTTATCCTCTCGCTCTTCCCTCCCCTCCAACCAAACACACCCTAGGAAACGAACCAGTTTACTTTCAGCTATTATATTTGTTAGTGTTCAATATTATAATTCCGACCTTGCTAACAATATAAATGATAAGGAGAAGAAAATGAGAAACAAGCAAGAACAAGCTAGGTTGAAGTTATAATTTCATACTAATTACAAGAGTATTCGATAAAAGCCTAAAAGGCAAATACCTGTTGGAACTATCATATTCTGTAGGCGGTGAAGAGATTGGCCTTTTATCCAACCCTTTATCCACGACCAAAGATTGTGAATTTGGTGACTGCAGTTCAGAACCCTTAAGAGGCCAAAATACTGGCTTGGAGGGCGACGACGATGGGGAGCACCAATCCAAGGATTTGGCCAGAGAACAACTTAATTCATCTCGCCCTAAACTCGCCCATTTTGGCTTCCAAGCCCATCCGACAACCACACCAACCAAAAATGCGACCCAGATAGGACCCAGAAACAGAACCATCCCTGTACACACTCCCAATATTGTGGGGTTTTCCAAGATATCGTAAAAAGGTTGAACCAAAGACATAACAACAAGAAAACAGAATATCGAATATCAAGCAGAAGAAAAAGAACTAAAACAAAAAAAAAAGTAAACCCCAAAATCTGACCCGCCCCTTCAACAAAATTTCACTCCTTTGATTGAATATCTTCAATATAAATCGAGGAGAAAAAAAAGGTTGAAGGAGTTTGCGATAAGGAACCTTAAAAGATTTAGAGGAAGAAAAATCAATCCCGGGAAGCAAAAAGTGGACGAATTTGGTGAAAAATGAGAGGGAGAGGACGACAAAAGGATATGGATATTGGTTGAGACACGAGGGGTGGAGATAAGGGATGAGGAGAGGAATGAAACCAGGCTGGCTTCGGTTTTATCTCACAACGACGCCGTGGTGTGGCGAATCCTCTTCACAAAGCAATAGACGGTGGTCGTTGTAGCAATTGGATGGGTAGAAAATACAAGTCGCCGAGGAACCAATGAATGGGAAGAGGAATCAGAGGGCAAATAAAAAGATTGGTGGAGAAGGAAGTTAGAGAAGCGGGGGGAAGATAGAGAGCGACGACAAGGGGGGAGTCCACAGGTGTCAATTGACGGTGCCGGATCGTTTCCAAGAAAGCGAATGGAGGCAAACGAAAGATTAGTGGGCACATCGGTTTTATGATTAGCTAGCTTGCTTAGGCATTGTTTTTCCCGTCACCTTTATTCTTTGGGCTCGTTTTCCTTGCCTTTTTTTTTTTGGGTTTTTCTACGTTTTTGCCGTAGCGGGGAACAAAATATGATGCAATAGCAATATAGAAATATATGTGGTCTCTCACAAACCACATTAAGTGTTTCTATTATCATAACCTTACCTCTTTGTGGCACTCTACCAAGGTCAACAGTACTAAGCTCCGGCCCCACCTCCGGCCAATTTTGCTTGGGTTTTCCAACCCTTTTATTATGACTTTGCTAGTGAAGCGAAACTTTGAGAGAATCCTTCTCTACCTGACTCACAAAACTCTGAGAGAGATTATTGGAGTGGTTGTAGGGGAAGATTGATTTATACTATTAATTTTAGCCCTCAAGGATGGTCGGTGAGGATACAAAGAAAGAAAATTGAACGTTTTAAATATGAAACGGAAATTATACCTTTGTTCGCCTGCCAAGAGAAGAATGATATCTCTGGTGAAATTAAGTTCAAATTTTAATATAAAGAATTCATACATTTTAACAATTCAAAGTTTTACTTTCTAACAAGTACTAAAACTTCTCTGCCTTGTTTTTCACCTTTTCATGGAAAAGGACAAGGCTTACTGGTGTTCTAAATTTCAATACCTTCGGTAAAAGCTTCAATATGGTGACCAAGTAACCAAATACAGTGGGAATTATGCATTACCGAAAAGAACAATAAGTATCGGAAGAGGGAAATCAAACAGAAGGAATTAGTAAAAGTCAAGTATTATAACGCGGCATTATATTACAAATTGAAAATTGACGTTTTCTTTGTTGAATAATCTACAATCAACATTTAATTGTCTGGTCAACTGGTCGACAGCTGGTATCCATGCAACAAGGTTTATGGAGTAATTCTCTCTTGTTCCACGCAGTTTTAACTTTAGATTAATTGGTATGGTTTCTCAAGGATAAATTTTTAGATAAATATAACGAATTAGTTGATTATATAATAAATTAATAAAATTCATTAAAATAAATGTTTTAATTTGATGAGATCTTTTTACACATTTATTTTGATAGAGTCATTATTTATATGAGTTGAGTTTGTGATATAACAAATCTATCTGACCTCAAGTGTGAAAGTACTAAAGTGAACTGTTCATATATAGAAAGTGATGCCTAACCATGATTTGTGATTTCTTTTGGTGTGATTCATATGCTTAGTGATTCATATTTTAATGTTAGGTGGGATATTTGAATAGGTTAACTTTGTGGTGCAACTTGTCCTACGTAGAAAATACTTACGAGTGGAAAGTCATCAAACACGGTTTTAAAAAATAATATATCTTTTCTCTCTCTTTCCACCAAGAAGAAGCACATGTCAGACAAGAAAACGGCAAAGGCTTTGACACATAATGAGAAGGGATAAGAATAAGCTTACCTACCCAATACGGTTCGGCCTTATATTGTGATGAGAGGTTCAATCTATTTGTGCCCAACGCCAATATTGAAGCTCACACTGCAAAACATTCCTGCTGGAGATGAAATTATAGGCAACAAATATTGCAGCTTGGTGCTCATATTGTCTCCAAATAGATATGAAAAAAAAAAGCTTATATACTCATATTCAACAGCTAGCTAGCGGAAATTTATCCCTTTTTTCTAGCTAGCTATTACAGCAAAGTACTACTCATGAGCACATTATCAGTGAGTCACTGTGTTTCATTAAAGCCTCTTTATCCCTAAAAAACAAAGGATTTCGCCAATTGACTTAGCTCATATTTTAATTGAGCGATGATCTTATATTCTGAAAAATACTTATTTTTTAATTATGATATAATTAATTATTAAATATTATTAAATATAAAACGATATTTTACTTATTTTAATAGATTTAATATTAAAATTGTACTCATTAATTATATAAAAATCAAATTAATTCTTGTAAGACAAGTTAACATTTGAAGTAATTATTTAATATATTTATCAATTAATTTTGTCATAACTAAGAAATATATAATCTCAAAAATATAAAATCATTTCTGATCCTTTTAATTTTATAACTAGATAGCCAACACATTCAGCCTCATTAATCCTAAAATTTGTAGTCGTTGGTTGAGTTGATTGACATTTTCGTGTAATAGACATTGTCTAATGCATCAAGTGTGAAATATACATTTTAATGAGAAATGGTTTGTGTTTAATTCTCTTATTTTAGCGTTGTTTATGTGCTAACTAATGGTTGGTTAACTTTGACCAGATTGGAAAGGCCAGCTGAAATATAGCTTAAATACTACCCAGTCATATTGTTTAAAAATAAATAAATAAGCCAACTAGTATAATTAGAAATGGAAGAATGTTACCAATAAAAAAGATATTTGCTGTTGAAAAATACCAAAAGACAATATCATAGGCTCATGGGGAGAACTCTCGGAGGGATGAAAACAAATTGGTTTTCCTGGTCGGGACGAAAGAGGCAGAGAGGTTCTGCACAGCCTTCAATGAGAGAAAGGCGGAGTATCAGATACGAAGGCGCAGAGTTTATGCCATGAAAAGGTTGCTTGTACAAACGCAAAATCTCACATTACAATTATTGCTCCTCATAATTTATTGCAGTTGGACTTCCAAGACAAGCTGCTGTATAATTAATAACATTACTTGAATTTTACCACCATGCTGGCAGTTTGCACAAGTTTAAAAATAAATTGAACTTCAAATAATATTTGAACAATAATCCATACTTCGAAGGAAATTAATTATACATAAAGTCATCGTCTAAACATTAACGATGAAAATTGTAGATTTAAAGGATCGGATAAATTGTCTATATCCCTATTCTTTCTCGCTTTCTTGTGTTTTTTTTTTTGGGGGTGTGGGACAATGAGTGAGATTTGAAGTTAAGAGAAGAAAATAATTATTCAAAAAACAAGGCCAAAAGTTATACTATTAAAAAACAATATTGCCAAAGTCAATATATTTTTCTGGCGTGTATTCTTTCCACCCTCCAAAATCCATGACATTAAAGTAAAGTTTTGATTAAATTGCTCTTCATCATCGTCATCAAGATATCGTTCAAGAAACTCAAAATTACCCTCCACGGGAATGTTCTATATTTTCGAACTTTATTATATGAATGTCAGAGTGCACCATTCTGTCTTCCAAACACGGTAAAGGAACTTAGATTCTGAAAGGAAGTGTAAAAATAGCACAAGTACATCGTTTTAAGTTTGTTTTCTGTGAGGAATGGACGGAGAGGAAACCCTAAAAAGAAAAGTTGTACCTTTGTAGGGAGGAGATTTGAACAGAAACGAAAATCACACACTTTTTGAGTTACAGAGTAATCTCTGCAGTATTGTAACCACATGTTTCATGCTTTCGCACTGTAAAATGGCATCTTATATTGCGCCACGTGGCAGCCACAGACGACGCGCATCACGTATGCCTTCTGTCCTTCACTCTCTCTCCTGCTGTCTCTTGTGTGGACTGTGAATTTCCCTGCCATTTGCAATCACTCTCTCTGTCTCTCTCCGTTTCCTTCCGATTCTTTTCAAACTCTCTCCGGTTTCTCCAGATTCTTCTTCCTATTCTAAGAATGCTCTGTTCGGCTCCGGCACAAAAGTCCGGCTTGAACTGGCTCGACCGGCTCCGGTCCAACAAGGGCATCCCGACCGGCGACGATCTCGACCTCGACTCCTTCCTTGCCAACCCTCCTAACTGCACCTTCTCCGATTCCTTCCATTCCATCTCCGAACCCACTCACTTGCCTAAGAATCGGTCTCCGGGCTCCGAGATCTCCGCTGCCGATGCCCGCTCACCAATGAGCAGCGTCCTTGCTGAGCTCTTCAACATGGGCGGTCGTCTCAGCTCCGGGAAGAAGTGTCCCAGGAAGCAGACGAACCCCAAATTCTTCGTCGCTTCTTCGTTGAGTAACAGTAGAATCGTCGACTGTGCCCGAAAAGACGACAATGTCCCCGCTACGAATTCGTTCCAAAACGATGAGGCGAAACTGAAAGAGGAGAATATGGATTGTTGCGATGTGGAGGAGGAGAAACAAAATGGTGGTAACGAGTTAAGAGGTTTTTCCAAGACTGAGGTGACTATGATCGATACGAGTTGCCCAGGGTGGAAGGTCGAGAAGTTAGTGTTCAGAAAGAATAATTTGTGGAAAGTCAGAGAGAGGAAAGGGAAGTCGAAGTTTTTTGTCAAGAAGAAGAGCAAAGGGACTTTTGGGTTTGTTGATCATAATAACGCTGATGTGAAGAGGGAACCCAAGCTTTTGGAGTATCAATTTGGATCCTCCTTGGAAGAGGAGGGAGGAGAGTTTATAACGCCGTCTACCCAAGTAAGAGCTTATAATGCGTTTCTATATTTTTGCTAGAATCATTATGATGAGCTAATATGGTGATCTAAACTCGAAAATTATTTGCAGCAATTACGAGCCCTTTGTACAATATAGAATATGCCTTCGCTAATGCATGCATTTTTATAATTGTATAACTGATGAGCGCTGCCGTTCTGTGTGTTTCTGTTTCTATATTTAGTGTGGCTTGTATGAAATGTTTAGCATTATCTACGCTTTGCATTATTGCATACTTGGAAAATGATGGCGCCTTTATATTTTATGTTACTTTCAGCAGATTGGTCCCTTTGCCATCCAGCAGTTGTGTTAGTGAGTTTAGTGATATACTTCGGTGTGTGTTTGATGACTTCAGCATCTTAGGAAATGCTTAATTTGGTTACGGCGAGATATCTGGCATTTAACAATGTTTAAGTGACCAATACATTGTGCAATACGCCAATATGGAAGAAGCTTTCGTTTGTTGTTGTGGTAATCGCATGGAATCTCAAACGTGAAGTATAATCCTTTTCAAGTGGGGGCTCAGTATCTTATATGTTTTCTTTAGGCTTGTTTCACATGTGTCGAATTTTCATGTTCTAAATTATGATTTTAAGCTTGATAAGTCTGGTTGTCTGTTGAATTACCCTTCAATAAGTTTACACTACAGTTTTTGTGATAGAAACGGTGCTGCTATAGTAACAGCAAGAATGATAATGCTTTTCACTATATATCCATATCTAGTGCCTTTCCCATGGACTGAACATCAAACATATAAGATTCGTTTTACATTATGTTTTCACTGATAGGTTATTTGTATTCTTTGGCTTCAACTTTCAAACGGCCATGCTTTAAGTATCACGATGGTAATCCATTGTATGTTTCACATTCTTCCATTGACTCCCTTTATTCCTCTGGTCCGCACCAGCATTACAATGGCTGATTTAGAAGCTGACCCGTACTATCACTTTACAATGTTGCTCTGGCCCAATATCTAGTCTAAAAAAGGCCTATGGATTGTATAAGCTTTGTTTAGGAGCAGTTTGCATGTTCAAGTATAATTTTAGTGCTGTTGTTGAACTCAGATATACCATGTTGGTTATTGTTACTGATGTTGCAATAACAGAAATGTCAGCTCATTTTGTATGCGACATTAATAGTCCTTTGGTGCTGACATGGGTAATAATGTTTGGGACAACACTTTGGTAAAAATTTTTTCACAGCTAATGGGTGCATCAAGCTTAAGGGTATGATTTTAATAGCAATTTCTATGTTTGAAGCATGGGATATTGAATAGAAGGCTTAAGAGGTTCTTATTTCAACTTGGTTGTTAGAGTATTCCTTTAATGGTTGGCTTGTGGCTCTTATACCGCTATCCCTTCTTTTCCTTCCGTAACATAACTATTGGAAAAAGATAACACCAAGAAAATATCGAGTCCTCTGGATAAAGTCCAGCCTTGCAATAGTGGGAGATTGATGAGGTGCTTAACTGCTTATTGTCTTTTAATTCCTTTTTCTTGAGATAGACTTGAAGTTCTGATAACAAGAACTTGTGTGTATATGATGGTATATATATTTCTTTGCCTGCTCAATTTGTTAATTATTATTAACACAATTGGACAGCCAGAAGTAAAAGAAAAAGGAAGAAAAGAGGGAAAGAGAAGGAAAGAAATCTGGGCTGATCATGATGATTAATTTCCCCGTTGGGAGGCTCTGTAATATTTAGGCTTCTTGCTTTCACTGTTTCGTGGAGATAAACCTCTCAGAGCTTCCTTTTTCTTTTACTTTCTGCTGTTCATGCTTAATTTTATGCTTGTTATAGATGCTGGCACTGAAAACTTTTTTGAGTATGGTTTATGTTGTTGGGCCTTCTTGAGGCTATTTAATCTAAAGAGGCAAAGAAACTAATCGAATTTGCTGCAGAAAAAATTGTGTTCTTTTAATTAAGTGAGTTTCTCTGGGATAAATTGATAACTGTAAGTTTATTTGGATCTATGTAATCAAAGGAAAGCGAAGCATAATACTTTTTACTTAAAATTGCCAAATAATGTAATGCTGATGCTTTGCTGTATGATGTGGCCAAAACATGTATATATAGAGCCTAAAATTTATGTTTGTTTCTTGAGCAATAATATTAACAATTTAGCATCATTTTCTCTGGTTAGTGCTAGATATTTTAGATGCAAAAGTTAGTAGTCAAACTAGGCTCTTCCTTCTAACTAAAAGAAAACGAATATTGCATGAGATTCTATTTAATAGTACTCTTGCTTTAATATTTTAGATATTAAAGCAAGAGTACTATTAAATAGAATCTGTTGTTTCTCAATCTGTATACTCTCACGTGAGTGGATTTGCGTGAGTTCTTTCCTTTTCTTTGGTTGTCAATCTGGTTATACATTAATATTACCATTCTCCCCCTCCTAATTTTCCCAAGCCTTTTGAGAAACTTTTCATAAGACATCTTTATGTTGTAGATTTGTGCAGCCTGATGTTAAAGGACTGCGTTGATGATAAATGTAGTGGAATTAAGTCATACTGCACTATATGTGTGTGCGCACGCACATGCATTTTTTGTGTGTGTATATACATGTTTGTCCCTAGTGTTTGTTAATTTTGTTTTTATATCAGTAATAATTGATAAACAATGACACTCTGCATTTGTTCCTTTCTTTCCCCAATCAGTTGCATATAGTTGGCTTGAGTAATTTTATATTATGCTGAAATGCTGTAATTTTTTACCATGTGTGGATGAGGGGTTTGGTTATTAATTTCACCTTTAAAATGAACTGCAATTAGCCTATTAGTATATTAAACTATTACTTCAATTTAGCTTGGTATTTTGCTTTGATCAGGCCTAAGGATTTTCATTTTTCTTCTGCTTTCATGTGCGGGGACAGAATACTCAGGATGAGAGGAGAAAGGTCTGCAAAGACATACGGGATGATCCAAGGCAAGTGAACTTGCAAGCTGCTTGTGGCTACTGATTCTTTTCTTTTGCTTTGATCAAACATTTCCTGTAACCCTTTTTATGTTTGTATATTGACTGGAAAACGATAAATTACATGTTTCCATTTTCCAGGACTCCCCAAAAATCAAGAGAGAAAAACTCATCTGTCATTCTAATAAAAGCCATTCCTACATAGAAGAGCAAAGGAGCAAGAAGAAAATTTAATGAAAGATACGAGTCAAAATAATGGTTGTGACAAACCATTTACTTTGTAATTCTAGATTTGGCTGGCATCTATTGAAAACTAAAAGAGCTTGGTTGAAGTGACATTTGGGGCTTCAAACATCCATTGTAGCAGCAAACATTAACTATGTAAATGTCTCCTTTTATTCACGTCACTCCCGTCATTCTTTTCTTCAATAAATACGCGGCTTTAAGTTGTCGTACTTTCTTACCTCCGCCTGTTATTTTATAAGCACGGTTTACTTGAGTTGATCAATTGTATTTGACGGTAATAGGACCACTTAAGCAGACCAAATTATCCCCTATCTGGTTAGCTCATCACCTTTTATTATGGACTTTCTACGCAAGTTACCCTCTTCTTAGCATTTGAACTCCATGTTTTTTAACGAAGGTGAAACTGGATTCAATATTCTGAAGAATGCTTATAGCGGTGTCAAATGTCAATTCTGGACGTTATGTAACAAGCAGAAAATGGCGCCTCTCTCATTTTGCAATGGCTAATTATCGAAGCCCAGATCATATTTGAAAACTTTGTTTACACTTGCAACTTCAAATCTCCATCAAAGTTGCCTATGTTAAAAGACATAGCCATTGGTATCAGCAAATCATGTACAAGCTCTAAGGTTTTTTCAGAAAAGTTTTCCCGAGTGCCATTCATTCTGCGAGGGAGGGTTCTCTTGCCGGTTCAACCAACACAGGCTCCAGTTTCTCGGCTTTTCCATCTCCTTTGGGTATAATGAGTCCATAACCTCCTTCTTTTCTTCTGTATAAAATATTTATCTCCCCTGAAGCGAAGAAAATAAATTAAGTCCCCCAACATAGCAAATTATAGATTATTGATACAAAGGAAATTAAAGAAAAGCAAGAAATGGAGGTGGGAAAAGAAAATGAGCTACACTATAATTGCTTACCAGTTTCTTCATTTCGAAAACCATAGAAGTCATGATCAACGTTCTCGAGCTGCTCGATTGCTTCATTTAGAGTCAATGGTGGCATGTCAAAATATTTTGTGCGGACAACCTGTAAGACCGGTCCATGATAAACAGTTCGAACATATCGACCAACAAAAA
The DNA here is from genome assembly GCA_026724425.1 of Erythrophleum ivorense. NCBI lineage: Eukaryota > Viridiplantae > Streptophyta > Magnoliopsida > Fabales > Fabaceae > Erythrophleum > Erythrophleum ivorense. Next base: position 63,910 of record JAIUCV010000268.1, read on the forward strand.
AGGAAGAAATTTCTAGTATGCATGCAAGATTTCTTGGATTTTATGTCAGAAAAGATTATGATTTAGAATATGTACCCATGAAATCCGCTTCCAAATCATATATTCATTCCAATTTTTATCGTTCTGAATGTAGAAAAGCATTCACTGCTAGAACGTGTTACAGTCAAGTACCAACCTCATCTATGAATTGTTCCTCTTGCAGGGGAGGCTTGTCTGTTTGTGTCTGTGTGTCATCGTGGGGCACCTGGGTTACGGGCTCCCTGACCTTCAACCTATTGAAGCCCTTCATGTGGCGACCATGATCTGACTCCTTTTCCTTTATCTTCCTCAGCTTTCTCTGAATGATTGAGGATACCAAGTCTATACTCCCATATAGAGTCTCTGCTTCTTCCTCAGCCCGCACCACTCCATGCCTCTTCGTAAACAAAGTTACCTAATCAAGTACAATAGAGCCCACACAAAATCTAGATAAACCCAGAATTTGAATTATATATAAGTGGAAATATAATTTTTTATCAATGAAATACATTTACGAATTATTTAGTTATTAACTTTTATTTTTTTAGGTAATTTTTCAAAATTTTTAACTCATTACTTATTAGTCTCCACCCAAAAAAAATAAAAGACAAATGTACGCATACTACAAAAATTAATAAATTGCAAGCTAAAATCTTTTTGATTTTTAAGAATAAGATTAGGACCAAAGATGTGAGACATGCATCAAAAAAATACATTTCCTCCCTGTAATAATAGTTCTAGATGGCCCAAATTGGAATGCAAGTAGCAAGTACCTCACATCTCTTGGTCATGGGTCCTCTTCCAAATTCTCCTCCTCCTCGGATGGATAATCTCACATCCACCTCCCTTACCAAGTGACTATGGTTCTGAACTGCCTTCCCTACCTTCTCCTCCACATGCTGCTTTACCTTATCCGTCAACTGTTCACAATTCCGCATTATATTCTCACTTAAATTGCCCCTCCAAGAACTATACAAGCAAGCACAAAATAACAGATTTTTTGTTCTCAAATGTCAAAAAATTTAATGTGATATTTTGGGACTGACGAATCCAGAAAAATAATTGAAGATGGAACATTTTGGACTCCGTTCTTCGTTTAAGGGGAAATTGAAGAAAAGGGGTTGGGGAGATACCTCTATATTTTTTGCTTGTGTGATCAATTTGACGGAAGAGAGTGGCCCGTCCCAGGACATACGAACAAGGAGTGAACTTCCAGGGTTTCTTCTGGTTCTGGGTGCAATAGCAGCGTATCTGAGCATTTCAGATGGGCTAAAGAAAGTTCTGGACTTTGTCGATTGCCCCACGAAGTGAGGTGATGAACTGAGCAGACAGAGAGTGGAAGAAGAAGAAGAAGAAGAGGAGGAGGATGGTGATGGTGACGGAAGATAAGAGGCGCGAAAGTTGGAAGAGAGAGGAGTCGCCATTGACGTAATATGAAAGTGGGGTTGTTTGGAAGAAGAGAATATGAGTGGGATAAGGGGAGAAAATGAGAGGAAAATGACGGATGAGAGCATTGAATATGCAGGGAGAGTGCGTGGTTCTTTGGATGAATATCCATCCAGTGTGACAGTGTCAGAGTGACGTGGCCATTCTCCCTCAGATGTTATCCAAAAAAACTCATGTGGTCCTTATTTCAGTATTGTCTTTGATTGCTTTGTGAACTTTTTCATTCCTTCGTGGATATATATATACATATATATATATATATATGTATGTATGTGGATATGTACATAAATCTGCATAATGCATAATTGCAATATCAAGCGGGTGCCCGAAAACAGCATTACCATCTTCTGCATGCGTGATGTCAGTTGTCACATTAGATCTTATCCACGTTTTTTTACCTTTGAATCATTGCAGATATTTGCGTTGTCAGTGGTGATAACGTACTTTGACAGTCATTTTGTGTGTGTGTGTTTGTGTTTGTGTTTTTTTTTTAGGTTTACATATATAGGAGAGATTTATGCTGTAAGGAGAAGAGTAGGAAAAAGACGTAAATTAAGACACGCTTATGAAACTTACATATTTAGCTGATCTGAACAATTCCTTTCCATTGTCTATCAATATATATATATATATATATATTTCCTTCCCATTTGTGCAAATAAAAGTCCATTTGTAGTGCTAGAGGTTAATTTGAATAATTACAATATAGGTGCTACCTAATTACATCATTTAATTACAGAATGACTACTTTTTGGATAGAGTAACTATCAAATGCGCCTTTGCATGGTTTATATAATGGCTAATCCCTGTATATATATATATATATATATATATAATCATAAATAATATGCTATTTATTGGCAATATATATGATCCTTTCTGGTAGCTAGCTAGTATTAAGGAGGGGGGAAAAATAATAGCGATCATTTTTTTTTGTTAATTTAGGGATGACTGGCCAAACTGAAGCAGGGAATCCTTTTTAACTCCCCGTTCTTGCTACTTCCTTACCTCCCCACTCCCATTTGCAAATCCTATTGTGGGAGACCAATTTTTTCCATCCTTATTCCGATGAGGGGTTGGGAATATGTGGAGATTCTCGTATTTACCAAATTTTATAAAAATTAAGTAAAATTTTATATGAAATGGTAAAACTTTTAGAAAACCAAAAAAATATAATATTATTTAAATAATCCCCAAGAAATATATTAAAATTTATTAATATACAATGGAAATTATATATTTTTCCTTCTTAAATTAAGATTTAATAAAAATTTGATATATGAAAATTAGAATATATTAAAACACTTCCTGAACTTTTGAAAACAAAAAGAGAATTTTTGTAATTCGAAACATTGAGTTAAGCCAATTTTGATTACCATAGTCAAAATTATATAGTCTTGCTGTAAATTTATCTACCTAGGATTTAACATTTATTTTAACTTAAAATTTAAGAAGTGTTTTGTTATAATTTCTCCTTGTAAGTAATCATTATAAAATATGTCCCATATATTATCGAAAATTTCATTTTAGATGCTTCAATCCCAAAAACTGTGACGTTGTTACCAAAATTTGTTGCTTTCCTCCAGGCTAGCCATAAAAAATAAAATCGCACGTCCTCCCATGCACATGCACGTTGCTTTTGATGGATTGTTTTGCCTAATGCTAAACTATTTTTTTTACGAAATTGATAATTTACTTATATTATTAAGGTAATTTTATCTTTTTAAGCCGGTAAATGTATCAATTTAGGTTGTTAGCAAAAAAAAATGTATTAATTTATATTTTTTTGGGTCTCATGTAAACTATAAAATCAAATTTGATCTAAACTAAAAAAAAGGGAAATTCAACTAAAGTTAAATTTTGCTCATGGAGTAATCTGTAGGGCTACGCATGCGTCAGATATTGGCCTCATCTAGTATCAAACTTCATTTAATATCTGGTTGGGATGGTTTGTTATCCTAAGTTGATTGAGTCTTTTTCTTTAAATAAAAATTATAAAAATGAGTTTAAAAAAATAAAATTTTTATATAAATTTTTAAAAAATTATATTTTATTCTTAAAAAAATTAAAATTTTTTATATAAATTACTATAATTTTTTTTTTAAATTATATTATTTGGTCAAGTTAGGCCAATTTAACTGTAGGGTTGGCAGACCCAACTCTATTTTTTGTTTTTTAAAATCCAACCCAACATGCTCTAATATAAACTAAGTTGAACCAAGTTTGTTAGACAAGTTATGCAACCCTAACAATCTTCATATGATCTATATGTAGCCTAACCTACTTCGTAAGAGTATATCATAAACGCGGGATTCTTGCTAGAATGGAACTCTTCCAAACATCCCACAACCATAATTGACGTACATCTGCTTCTTTGTCAATTTATTTGTTGTCTTATTGTTATTTTCCTGTTGAATTTATTAAAGGCCTGTGAAAGTGTCCTATCTATTTTCATACATTTAATTCAATCATAAAAATAAAGTATTTGATGTTCCGCAAGTGTCTTCATGGTCATGGAGCGTAGATTTGGTAGATGGACTATTTGCATTAAAACTCATTAATTTTTAAGTTCAATTAAACCCATAAAAAGCAGGCCTACAACCCAATATATTATAAGGTTTAGTGAAAACTCTTGTAAAAAAATAAATCTTATGTTTAAAATGTTGATGAAATTAATAAAAAATGAAATCCATATTTATTAATAATGTATTAAAAATTGTACTCAAAAAATAAATGTCCTAAATAACATTATTCTTAGAAACACATAGTACCGCAATAATTACACATAATTATAATAATTGTCTAGATGCTCTTTTTCCTGCTTCCAAAACTAATTAAACTTCTTTTGTAATAAAAGAAAAATGATAACTCAATTTGAAATTGTATTAATTTAATGGGTTAACATGAAGATTGAAGACGTCATCAGTACAGAAATGGATCTTTTTATATTAAGAGAATATTTATGTTTCTCATATTCTTTCTAATGAATGATTTATTTTTTTTTTAAAAAAATTAAATTAAAAAAAATTAAATTTATAAAAAACATGAACAAACATGAGAGTTTTTAAAGTGAGTGAATCTAAATCCTCACCGACACCTAGATTTATTCTAAAATTAGGAAAATCATAAATATCCTTTGATTTCGATTTAGGAATAAAATAACATATAAGAACAACATCATAGACTCTCCCACCCTTGGCGGCAACAAATGGGATAACGAAGAGTGTCCTCTGGTTTTGCTATAGGCACTCTAATCCTTACGCTCACTACTCAGCACGTATAGATGTCAGGGTTATTATCGTCATTTCAACCTCATGACCTAAACTCCAATTCTGCCGATCTATCCAATGGTCGAGCGAGTAGCATGACACTCCCACTCGACGCGAATGACAACGTAGCTCTCGAAACATTTTGTAGGTAGCGTTTGACAACTCTCAAAACCACAAACGAGACATCTCCAAGAGAAAAAACAATGCCATGTGTCAAAACTCCATCCATAAGATTGATTGGCAATCTTAAGGCACTCAAAAAAATATCCGGGGAGGAAATATCTTTTCTTCAGTGGGACCCACAAAGCGCCACTTGTCTCACTCAAGAAATATCTCAAATTGAGAGAGAAAGAGGAAGGGGAAGACAAGGGATAGTTGTTGACCCTCAAACTTAAATATCCACCACCAAACAGAAACAGGAGAAACCCAATGGCTACTTTGATTTCGATCTTTGGCCGAAAATTAGATCTGCTTGCTGACGTGGATCATGTGGGCGACTGCCATCGGGGTACACAGATATTTTGCTGAGCAAGATATTTCCTTAGCCGTTGGATTTGAGGCGCTTACCGGTGGAATACTCATCTGACGCCATCGGATGTTCAGTTTATTGAATTTAACCTTGTGCTTCAATAGATGCCCTTTTACCCTCCCATCTTCGTTTCGCTCTGGTTTTTTTGTCTTATACTCTTGTGGGAATACTCTTGAGACCCTGCTTCTGCATTTGATTCTAACTCTATAGAGAGAGGGTGAAACTGAAAGGCTGAAAGGGGTGTGTGAAAAATGGGGGATGTGGTCTTGAGTGGTGAGAAAGTAGTGGAAGTGAAGGAGAAGGAGAAGACAGAGGAGGAGGAGAGTGGAACAGAGAGTAAAGGAGGAGAATTAAATGGCTTGATGAGGTGGGAGAAATTCTTGCCTAGGATGATATTGAGGGTTCTCTTGGTTGAAGCTGATGATTCCACCCGCCAGATTATTGCTGCACTTCTCAGAAAATGCAGCTACAGAGGTAGAAACTGCTTCAAAATATTTGCTTCCTTCAATTTTATGGTTTTTGTGGTTTTTTCATTAGCCTTTCTCCTTTTTTCATTCCCCGGATCTCTTTGATGGAGAATGGGTGCTATAGTAAATGTTCAATATGAAGGCTCAAATATTGTTGATTCAGCTTGAGCTAATTAGGGGGTACTTGCTTCTCCTATAACCACGATTAAAATTCTGATTCTCTCTTGCTCTTCGGTTTTTCTGGAGTCTGGACTCAGTGAATTGACTTGTTCCACGAATTAGTTTAGTGTCTGCTCAACTTTCTGTTTTCTGGCTTACGGGCTTAAAAGCATCTGGATCTGATTCTCTTTCTTCTTTCTTGGTTCCAACTTTCAGAGTTGAAACCGTAATTTCATTGACCATGTGCTTTGGTTATCGTTTCCGAGGTTTGAGCTTACAAGGGTCTGATTTTATGTCATATGAAGTAAACAAGCAGTCAGAGGAGATAAAAATTTAGAATTGAAGATTTTAGGAGAAAGGAGGAAAAAAGAAAACTTATATGTACATAGAATATTCTCTTTTTAGCGTTATGTAATTAATAGTTGCTTGGGAAAATATAAAAAGAAAGAAGTCTATTATTTTCTTGCAGGCCTGTCACGCCCAAAGTCCCAAACTAGGAGTATGATAAGGAAATTTGGGTTCATAAATGTAAGTCCAAGGGATTAATAGCACCTTCCAACTTTCAGCATTTAGTAAGAACCTTGGCAGTATGAAATCTACAGGCTTAAGTTATTAGAACATTATAGATTTGTTGTCAACATTTAATACTTGTTATATAAATTTTCTAATAACCCACTTTTTCTGCTTTCCTGAAGCTTGTAATTTGGAAAATCTAAGTACTTTAAAGTTTAAACCTAGTTACATTCTCTTGGAACTTTAAATAACCTTCTCCATCTGTGTTGAGCAGTGGCTGCTGTTCCTGATGGCTTGAAAGCATGGGAAATACTGAAGGGAAGACCACACAATATCGATCTGATACTGACAGAAGCGGATTTGCCTTCCATATCTGGCTATGCTCTTCTCACACTAATTATGGAGCACGAGATTTGCAAAAACATTCCTGTTATAAGTATGATACCAAGATAGAATCTCTGGCTGTTATAATTACTGATATCTTTTCCACTATATCAATACAAAAATTTAACTCTTCTGGCTTTTTTCCTGAATGCTTTTTCAGTGATGTCATCACAAGATTCGATTAGCACAGTATACAAGTGCATGTTGAAAGGTGCTGCTGACTATCTTGTTAAGCCCATTAGGAAAAATGAGCTGAGGAATTTGTGGCAGCATGTTTGGAGAAGGCGATCAGTATGACTTGTGTACCCACTTTTTTCAGTACTGTTCGTTCTTCTAAATACTTGGATGTTACTTACCACTAGTTGAAAATTTTATCTTATTTATTATTATTATTATTTTGGTTTCAGTCGAGAATTGGTTTAAATGGTCTTCAAGACGAGAGCGATGCACAACAAAAGGTTGAAGTCACTGCTGAGAATAATGCTGCTAGCCATTCAAGTGAAGATGCCGCATGCATTCAAAAAAATAAAGAATTATTTGAAAAAGGAAGTGATGCTCAGGTTAGTTTTCCTGATTTTGAAAATTATCTAAAAAATTCATAATCCTTTCAAGTTTTGAATTGTAAAAAATTGTTCTCTTCATTATTTCTATTGTTTAGTAAGAAAATTTAAAACATTCAATTAAAAGATAGTCTCAGTTCAAGTTGGTTGTTTTGGGGTATAGTACGTTGACAACAAGCCTTTGGACTTATTGTGTGATATTTTTTTCCCCTTCCATTTAATTTACTTGTTTTTTATTGTAAATGAGAAGCTTTTCCTGAAGCAGCAATGACATCTTTAAGGGATGATAGAGTCTCCTGTGCTGACTCTTCTGCATGTTTATGACTGTCCAGCTTGGAAAGTCTACATTATCAGTGTCTAAAATTTCCCACTAATCATTTCTTGTATAAATTTAATTACAAATTCAATGGAAGACTACCAGTGAATATGTGTTTTTTTAATCTTTATAAGCCTCTGATAGGTGAATAAAATTTGCTTTCAGTTTGGGTTGGCTACATGAAGTTTCATATAGCGATTACATATTGTCTCTTGCAGAGCTCCTGTACAAAGCCCGACTTGGAAGCTGAAAGTGCACCCGTGGAAAATTTTCAGGAATTTGCTCATCTAAGAGGTGGTGATTTTTATCCAAGCCAAAAACAGATTCAGGAGGTTGAAACTTGCATTCGTTTAGACCACACATGGATCATGCATGATATTCATGCTGGGGGTAAATTTCTATAGACCAAGTCCCTTGGCGTTATATATTTGTTCTGCTTGAAAAGGAAGAATCTAAATTGCAGCAACTCTTATTCATTAGGATTAACTGTGGGTATCTGCAAAAATGGTGAGACAAGCACAACTCATGGCAAGGATGGCGGTCCAGAGCATTGTACGAGTGCTAGTATCAGCGGTGAGGCTCATGACAGTCACTATGTTCAAATTAGCTCTTCTAAGGAAGCTATTGACTTGATTGGAGCATTTCATACTCATCCAAACTGCAGTCTCAAAAGTTCCACGATTAATTGCACAGGCAAGTTTGACTACTCTCCACAATTAGATCTTTCCTTGAGAAGGTATCATCCCAGCAATTTTGAGAATGAAGTCCCCGAAGAAAGGCATACCCTCATGCATTCTCATGCTTCAGCTTTCAAACGGTAAGTGCTCATATCCAATCTTATTCCTCTTTCTTTTTCTTTATGAGGTTTTAAAATTTACTTCAAGAAATCATAAACTTGTAGAAACCAGTTTGTTTGCCTGGAAATGGCTCCATATCTTTTATCATGTAAATTACGGCAAAGGAATTCAAGGAATCCAATATCCTCAATACCCTCTAAATATTAAAATGGTTTTTCTAAATTTGATGTTATGATTATGAAGTATAGGACTTGGAATCTTGCTAAGATATTAAAAATGGTGTTTTGCTTGAGTAGTTTTCGTGAGGAACCTCAAAAAATGATATAATCACATATAAGATTCTGAAAAATTACCTCACAAAAGAGCTTTAAGGATCAAATAAAAATTAATTTAATTAAAGTCTTTTGGTAAGTTCTTGGATTTTGTCACGTGGCCTCTGTAAACTCTCTTCCCTGTGTTTTTCTATTTTCCTATCAACTAAATGAACTCTCATGCAGGTATACCAACAGACAATTGCAAGCACAACCTGTAGGTTTCATTAACTTTTGTGATCTAGAAAGAGAACAGAGATCAAATTGTGAGAAAAATATCTCCCATGTTGCTATTGGCTATAACTCAGATAGTTCAACACCTAGTATGCAAAGAAGTATTGTGTCACCCACTACAGCCCAATCTAAAGAATCTGAACTCGCAACTTCATGCTCCCAGCAGGCGCATCCTCTCCCAATTCCAGTAAAAGGGATAAGGTTCAACGATCTGTGCAAAGCCTATGGTTCTGTCCTTCCTCCAATGTTTTGTACACAGTCAGGTCCACCATCAATGCCAAGCCCAAGTTCAGTTGTGCACCATGAACTTACCTTTCAAGCAAATGCATATTATCAGTCTAATGTCAAAGAAAATAGTTCAGAGCAGCTTTATGAATCTCAAGGCCAAAATGGAAACATACATGCAAACCACATGGTTGATGTGCAGGATCACAAATTGGAACATGTGGAAGATCGAGGACATATCTCTCCTGCAACTGATCAAAGTGGAAGCAGTCGTTTCTGTAATGGAAATGTGAGCCGCATGAACAGCATTGGCTACGGAAGCAATTGTGGAAGTAACAGCAACATTGATCAGGCTGCCACAGTCAGGGCTGCTTCAGATGTTAATAATGAAGACCTCACAAACAATGCAAATTCTCATCGATCTATCCAAAGAGAAGCAGCTCTAAACAAGTTTCGTTTAAAAAGGAAAGAGAGATGCTATGAGAAGAAGGTCCTTTACTATCAGCATCACCTTTTATTACCATGACCATCATCATTTGCTAAATCTTTTCTTTATGTGATAAATTTATCTTATACTTGTAACAGGTTCGGTATGAGAGCAGAAAGAAACTTGCAGAGCAGCGTCCCAGAGTGAAAGGACAATTTGTTCGTCAACTGCACCCTGATCCCCAGGCTGCAGAAAAAGATGGCTGAGAATACGATCTTTAGTGGAAGAGGAGAGCACTGTTGTTAGTATAAGTAGCTGCAAAAATTTTTTCTTAAGTCCTTAAATACCAGAACCACTTGATCTGTATATGCTGTCTAAAGTCATTTCCTGGTTTACCCTTCTTCCAGATCTTGATATATAATGTACCTAATGTAATAGATGACTGTTATTATATTCAGTTTTAGAGGAATCTGCCTGGCTCATTATTTATTTGTAAGGATTTGTTTGCTCACAAGAACTCGCTGATTAATCGTGTAGGAGCTTCTTATACAATAAGAGAGCAGTTTCTCAATACTCTTAAAATCAATTAACTCTGTATTTATTTATTCAATACTCTTAATTTCTTAAATTTGCTTATCGTCTGCACAAATATGGTTGCCAGTTTCCCAAGCAACCTTTTCATAGAGAGTGCATTTGAAAGTGATTCAAAATGTTACCCTCTCCCCACCCATATTTCCCAAAAGCAGAAAAAGAAAGAAGAAAAAAAGTAAAGTAAGGAATATTGGACTTTTCCTAGCAGGCTGCATACACTATGCCTCAGCACATCAGGATGCCATCCACCCTTCTATGCTTTGCCATGTTGTTTGGAAGTTTGTGATAAGGATGATAAATTATACGTTCCTAAGTCAGAGAGTAAAGGGAAGCAAATATGTAAGTAATAATTAATTCCAGGAGCTTAAGAACAACTCCTTTTCACAGGCATCATTCGCTGTCGGCTTCAAGTTATATCAGAGGATTTATCTTATCACCTTAAGTTTTGGATTGCGTGATTGGAAATTATGGAAAATGGCAAGAGAAGCTAAAGTTTCAGAAGAATTGTAGGCAAAGACAGATAATTCAAAGTGGACAAATGCAAGTAGCCGCCATTCGGGAAGTAATAATGCCAAAAGTTGTCTAAACAAGTCTTTAATTTTTTTTTTCTTAACCCTTTTATATGTACTTCCCAACAACCATTTTTGAAGCTTGTTTACGTATGCTTTAATAATACAGTTATCCTATTTGGTTACTTTCTCAGTTTTACTTAGCAGAGATCCTTGTCGCAGTACACAGTAGTTCAATGAACGAACATAATCAAAGGTTCAAAAGTTATGTTTTATTTCTTAGGAAAACTAAGCAAACTATCTTTTCTCCTTTTATTAATCATGAAGAAATTGGGAGTCCTTATGGTCCCAGCGGAAGGAAATAAGCACTAAAGAATTGTGGTAAAAGAAAGTTGAGAAGATGAGAAACCACTAAAGTAACGGGGTCATCAACTTTCTATTGATGGAGGGGCTCAATAATAACTGAAAAAAGGAAGTTCCAAAAGCGAGACAAAACTTTTAATTTCAGACGTCTCTGCATGCCTTTGAACTCCTTAGTATGGTAGGGTCCCCATATTGCCAAATTACCATGCATTCAAGCAATGAAATAGTCACCAATTATATATTCATATGTAAGATATAAATCCCATTATCAGATAAACACTTGGATGTCTAATTGGCTATTTTTATCAAACGGCGGAAACTGAGGTAGGGCCCTCAAATAAAAAAAAAATCTCTCAAGTGGGTCCTTTTCTCAACTTCAAAAGCAAAATCTACTAGACAAATTAAGGCCAGGAGATGATCACATAGACAATAATTCCGGAGAGTTTTTATAAAAAGCCATTTCATAGATTCTGCATGTTTCCCTCACTTTCTGCTCGTTCTGTTGTTTTGTGAAGTGAAAATTGCAGGGTTAAATTAGAAATCCACAAGTCTCAATCTCCTTGAATAAACGCTTCACTAAGCAGTGAAGTTAACAATTAAAATAGACACATGGAAAAAGGACATGTCACTAGGCCACTTGCATCATATCCGCAATCATGAACAAAGGCTATATGACAAAGGCTACTCTATCACTCCTACGGCCCTCTAAGCCTTAATTACTTTAATCATGAACAAAGGCTATATGGCAAAGGCTACTCTAACATTCCCACGGTTCTCCAGGCCTTAGTTACCTTCCCTTTTCCTTCTAATCTCTGATTATGGCTTACAATGAAGGCGACCATAAACTTGGAAAAATTATAAGGTAAATTTGGTCTACTAAAAATAAGCAGATCAATCCAATTATAAATAAAAATGTATGTCCAATGTATTTTTCATTAGAATCTACATATAATATGTTTACATATTTATTCATAATTAATGAACTTATCTTTGATAGAAGGAATATACTTAAGATCATCTGGGACCCTCTGATTTGTGGGTGTCCCCTTTTGCACCCATGTGAACCACTTCTGTGATTACAGCTGGTGATCATCACCAGAGACATGCACATCATGAGGCTAATTGGCTGCATCTTTACCATGACAATCATTGTCCCTTCATTTGTCTTTTAGAAAACTCTTTTATGTGTCTGAAGGGAGGCCATAAAACACAAATAACTACTTCATAATATCTCTAATGATTTAGAAATTCTGATGGGTAAAGCTCCCTGCAAAAAGTTAATGAATCTGAGGAGCAAAATTTGTCCAACTTCCAGTGCTAGTAATACTGCCTTTTACCAAGTCTTTCTGTGAATCATGGTGAAGAGCTAAAACACTTTCCTCGTGAAAGCTATTAAATATCAAGCTCATATCAATCATGAGTAGCTTATGGGTTTGATTCAATTTTCATCTAAAATGCTGCAAAGAAGTTATTGTCTGCAAAAGGTTTTCAGTTTCAGCAAAGGTTTGCGCACTAAATAGCACCAAAGAGAGCATGCCGGATTGGAGACAGTTATAGCCACAAATTTGGTTTGTAGCGTTTCATGGTGGTCTCATTCATTTCATTATGCAAAAGTCTGAAAGCGACCAAAGCGTTTTGCGGTATTATAAAAAACAAAACCTGTGAAAAAAAAAACCCTAAGTACCTATTCTATTAACCAGTTAGGTTACTTTTCTGCGCTTTCTACAGTTCAGCCGTGAAATTTTGCTGTTGTTATGCTATGTACTTCGTATGACAATATAGTTATGGCCAAAAGGCTTAGCTTGTCCCACTGAAACATGCTCCACAATTGCTTGCAACAAGCAACAAGCAGTTGGTTTAGAAAATGGTGGGAAATGATGCAACGATCAACAGCTTCAGATCCACCAAATTACCCATAAACTTAATTTAACAGTATAAAATAGGCCATTCTATGGTCCACAATGCATTTCCTTTAACTTTTTTCCGCAAAATCTTGTAAACTACTATATCCACTTTTTCTGCTATGTTTCAGCAAAGTTTACAGTTCTTCTATGAACAAAACTATAAGTGTAATTTTTAAATCTTTACTGTCATCATATTCTTCAATAAAAATATAACACAAAAACATATACTTGTGTAATGTAGCATGAAAGAGTTGCCTTATATACATAAAAATACGTACGTGAAATATGTATATATATGTCCACTTTTTTCTGGTTTTATGAATAGCGACTTACCACCCAAAAAAAAAAAAAAATAATGGCATAGGGCAAATTAATTCAGGTTTATCCTCTATTTATAACCCATCCCACCCCTCTTCTTATTTCTAAACATCAGTGAATCAATAAGAATCCATCTTAATATTCATCTTTTTATTTTTATTATTTTTCTCTTCTCCCCTTTTTGATGCTGCTGCTTCTCTTCTCTACTCCCTTCTTCTCATCTTCCTCACAGTAATACCTCCGTTCAAACCTTCTCTCCTTCTCTCTAGCCAATGTCTCAAATCACAATAAAATCTCCAAAACACTGTGCTCAGTATAAGCAAGGAATCAAGATTGAAAGAAACTACAAGAAGCTCTTCTTTGCTCTCTTTTCATTTATCACTGCAATTCTGCTACTATCACTTGCTATATGGGTCATTCTCCGTCCTGCCAAGCCTCAATTCTCCCTCGAACAAGTCGATATCTACCAGCTCAGTATCTCAGGGCCCCACATAAACTCCTCCATCCAGCTCACTCTGCTCTCAAAAAACCCAAACCAGAAAGTCGCCATTTACTATGACGACTTCCAAGTATACGCCACCTACAAGGGCCAGCAGATAACTTCTGGTACCTCTCTGCCACCGTTCTACCAAGACCATGAAGAGAGCAATCTCATAACCGCCTCTCTGGTAGGAAACGATATACCTGTGGCTCCGTCTCTTGGCTATGAAATGGGTCGCGATCAAACTGTTGGAAGACTTGTTTTGAATCTCAAAGTGAGTGGACGGCTTCGGTGGAAAGTGGCGACATGGGTCTCTGGGCATCATGGGTTCCATGCTAATTGTGTTTCAATCATGGCGTTTGGACCCTCCATGCCCGCTGGTCCTCTCACTTCAAACCAGGGGGTTCAGTGTTCTACCAGTTTAAATTGACTTTAATTAGTATAATCTACTACTATCATTGGTGAGCTCCTTTTCAAGTTTTCTAATTTCAGCTTCTGGTTGGTGTTATTTACTTATGCAATCACTAAGAGATCTGTGAATATAAAATATGTGTATGAATGATAGGACAAGAAGTTAAAATTTGATGAGTGGGAATGAAAAAGCATGCTTATCAGATCGTCATCTTTTTTCCCCTTCTTACTATTCCTTTAGAGAGGATCTTTAAGTATATTACAAAAGAGATCTAAAACAAGTTAATCATCAAAACATACATAAATATATTAGAAGTAGCTCTTAATTCTATCAAAAAATGTATTGTCTTTATAATTGGCTTAGCGTTTTTTTTTTTTTACACTGAATGTATTAAGAATTTTCCATGCCTCTGAACTGCTTTTGCGCTGCTTGGGATGGTAGTGTTTTGGGGAAGGGAAAAAAAGGAGATAGGTTATCATGTTCTCTTTTGTGTAGTGATTTCGGGAGTAGATTCATGAATCGGTAAAGGGATCACCTTTGCTTCTTTAATTATTAGGTGGGCAGGAAGAGAAGGTTTTCACTGAAGAATATGTAGTCGAGATTCCAAGAAGAAAGAGAGAAAAGACAAGAGCGAAATTCGTAGATTTCTCACCAAGATTCTGTTGATTTCATGTCAATTCCTTACCTTTAAGAATCGAGAGAATATGTTTAATCCAACTTTTGGTAACCATGAATCAGCCTCTATGTTTTCTTTCTTTTTTGAAGCATACCCTAGAGATGAAATTGCACAGGCATGTCTGAAATGAACATATTAGGAGATGCTAACAGCCTAACACTGAAAAAAGCATAATTCAACGCTTTATCCTTTTAATGTCAAGCATTTTTTCGAAAGCAACACAGCATCATTGAAGCAACAAGAGTTGCTTCATCTACACCATCATACCATGCCACTTGAACTAATAAACCTTCTCAGTAGCGGTCAAGGATACAATTAAGCTCAAAGTTTTGGAAGGACTTATGATCGATTAATCCATGCTTAATCAACTGTAGAAGTGTTCCACCTGCAAAAGTTAACGCAGCTAATTTTGTAACCTAATTTAAGAACAGACTGGTTCTCTTTTCTTATCTTCCAAAATAAAATTATGGTGTAGACAAAAATAACTCCACCCCCATTGCTTTTTGAAAAACGAGAAGCAACTGGAAAAACCCAGCACCACAAATTTATAAAGTTGGATAACTTTTTGAAGAATTAAAAGCTAGAACACTATCTATTGGTCCCCCCTACTACGCGGACTGAGATGAACAAGAAAACGGCACTCCTTAAATATATATTGCTATCTCGCTTAATTGAAATGACGATAAATGGTTTGATGAATTTAAGTGATCTTATCTCATTTTTGTTATCACTGTTCATTAAACAAGAGTACTAATTATAGACACTATAAAATTCTGCAAGTGATGTTTAAAAATTTTATGTCGTCCATTAAAGGTGTTGGTCCTGGAAAGTCAGTAGGGGCATATCTTACACTTGTCCTATTTAGAATTTTAGCTCAAATGCCCAAACCTACCTTTAAAGAAATTCTTTATAGAAAGTAACTTTCAATTTGTCCACCTTGTGAAATTAAAAAGTATCCTAGTAATAGTTATTAGTCCATGAATGTGATACAAGCTTTTTAGCTATACATTGTACTAGGAATGTAGCCAAAAGAAAAATCATTCACTCCCTATAGTTTACCTCAACTTTTAATTTGGTCTCTATAGTTTTTTTTTTCTTTTCAAAACACTCATTGTACTTTTCAACCTTACAAAGTTAATCCTTACATCCATGTGGCTAAACGTCTGTTATTTTGGGGCTTAAGTGGCAGAAGGAACGCATAAGCCATTAGCTTGCACGCGCACACGTAGAACACAAAAATCTGGGTCTTCATTAAAACGCGCTTGTAGCTCTGTTAGGATGAAGTTAGAGTATGTGCATGTGTTTTTTCTTTGGATGGGTGGAAGAAAAAATTCAATTTGAATGTTTTGAAATGAAAATAATAAAGTGATGATAACTGTGCGATCCAGCTTTCACTTTTCGGTTATACAAGGCTTATATATTCAGATGAATGCTTATATCATTTCTCTGTTGTCGCAAGGTTCAGTCTTGAGAAATAGTTAATTTTATGTGATCAGCAATTTCTCCTTCAGCTCAAAGATATCTAATTGTTCTCTCCTAAGTCCAAATGTCAAACAGGAGTCTCAAGACATTATGAGAAAAGGAATTGCAAATGATTATTTTGTAACGACATTTTTTCTCTGTCACAACCCTAAATGGGGATATAATTGGCACAAAATATGAAAAAACTCATATCCATAGACCTAACAAACATACTTTTGATACCAGGAATCTTAATTTAACTTCAATATATAATAATATTATAAGTAACTATTCCAATCTAAAACACAATTTTCATAAAATACTTTTATTCAATATAAATTCAAAATTCACATCTTTTCTTCTAATTATACTAAGTCATACCCAACTTTTTGTATAAAATCTAATAGAGTTTTCCTTGGATATGGGACATTCAGATTATCTACAAACAACTAATTCTAATCATAAATAACAAAGAGCTTCACTCTCATTTTTCAATCAATAACAAAATATAACTAGTAGGGTGGGGATTTTATATAGACTGTGGAACTATTTCTAAAGTACAAACATATACATACATAAAAGACAATTAACTGTCAATATTCAAGTAGTCAACTATTGGTTCTTTACTAACAACATTCTTAAGTTAGACTGAATGAGTTTTTGTACACAATTTCAACATCTACAAAAAAAATAATAGAATGAGTCACGTTACTTAGTAAATAAAAAATAAAAAACGATAACTAAAAGGACAAGTAGACACAAATTTTTTCTAAATAAAAATAGATTTTAATATGATAATAAATAATGAAAACTTTAAATATGAAAAAGCACAAAATAATTTTTATAAAAAATCAAATCTATAAATCTTTAGATAGAAAGAGGTATGAAATAATTGGTATAAATAAAAGTTGAAGACTTTGAGTTAATGGAAAACTGGTTCACTGTGTTATTATCAGTGCTTTTAAAATCAGATCGGTTATTTAACCAGTAAAGATATTAGTTTACAGTTCATTAATTTGATTGTGGTCGAACCACTAATAATATATATATATATATATTAAAAATTTAGTATAATAAATGATTATAAACAAATATTAATAAAATTTAAAACATTTAATTACTAATTATATATATAAATAAATCAAAAATAATATAATATTTAAATTTAATCGACTCTTTAATTTTACAATTTAAGCCCAAAATAGCTTATCTATTAATAAATATAATCATCAAATATTAATGTGTTGAAACAAGTATTGAAAACAAGATATTATAAAAACCAACTATTTAGCATATTAATTTTTTATTATTACTTTTCAAAAAAATTTGTATGATAAAATTTAATTGATTCTTGAAGGTTTGAATATAGTGTAAAAAAATGGTAGTTGATAAATGTTTAAATTAAATATCATAAATTTAAAAAAAAATATTATAATTATATTTATATAATATTATGTACAACTCTAACAAAGAAAACAAGGTGGCACAATAGTTAAGATTTTGGGATGCTTCTTTTGGGTTATTGGTTCGACACTTTACATGGCCATTTTCATAGAAAAATACATGGCACATGCATGTTTTGGAAGCCATACGTATATGAGTTTTGGAAGCAATACACTAATAATATATTTCTATAAAAATTTACATATATATGTTGATGGTGCATTGTAGGTCAAATGGCGCAAGTATGTTTTGGAAGCAACACATATATGGGTTCGAATCCAGGCAATAGTAAAGTTTAGAAACTTTTTGGAGAGAACTGGTTCAATCCAATTTGTTTGCACTGATTCTAGTCCAAAATTGATTGGTCAAACTTAATTCTTAACCAAAGTAGATTGCTTCTTAGAAGCACTGGTTTGAAGAATTGTCCAGACGGGACCAGGGTTCGGTTCCAAGTCCAATCGATTGAATCGGCTGGTTCAATTTGGTTATAATTAAAATAGTTATTATTGAATTGATATACAAGAAACACATAGGCATATAATATTTTAATTAAGATAGAAAAATTAATAGGAAATGATTAAAAAGATAATTAAAACAGATAAAAGAAATAAAAATTTAATTCAAACATTTAAAAGTTTAATGCTAAATAGAAAATTATTGTTATACTGAAAACTATTTAATAAAAAAACATATTATTAGGAAAGTAAGTATAGAACTCTAAATTCTAAAATATATACTAATATGGATACACAACCAACGAAGGTAAATAACTATATATATATATATATATATCTAGATATAAGCATACAACTCACAATGATAAATAATTACATATTCAATATCAAAGCACTATAGGTGGGAATCGCAAGTAGGACTCCTACCACCGTCCTTGCTTACCATCATCCTTACTTGCCACCATCATTACAATCTTTAAACATTGAAAGAGTATTTAGCTCAATACTCGTTAAATATTCAATCACAAAAATCACATGACAATGTTTAGGATACACCAATGGCTAATAGGAATGCTGTTAGCAATTAGCGTTTTACGCAATCTTACTATATATATATATATATATATATATATATCATATAATACATATAATTCATATTCAAATAAAAAAAATTTCAAACTAAGTGGTCCGTAAAGTAAATTTTACAATTAATAGTATGGTATTTTAAAAATCAAACACTTAAACATTACCATAAAAGCATATTAAGGTAAACTTTTCACTGTTCAAATTCTTAGAAATAACACTTTAAATCCATATGGCATTTCATAGCCATTTTGATAACATAACACACATTGCATATCACTAGAAGATTTGATATCATAATAATATACACACATTAAGGCATTACCTAAAATGCCCATCACAACGAACACATAGAATGCAAATAAGAAATAGATAAAGTAAAAACAAAAGAGAAAGTTAAAAATGTATCATGTTTTATAATCTATTTATAATAATGCTTGTTGAATACTTAGCAATACTTCCTCCTCAAACATTGTCACCTTTCCAATATAATTATTTGAAACACTACCTATAACAATCATAACAATTCATTAAGATTCTAAAGACTAACTTTAAAATCCCCTTCACTTAGTCAACTTACTCCTACCCCATGTTAAGCTCTATTCTTATGCTATCATTAGTTCATTGTTCCACTTGGCTGAGTTATTCAATATTGATTCCTATTTAGTTTAATTAAGTTCTATTAAATTAATTTCTTATTTAGTAGTTATTCTAAATTTAATGTTTAGTTTATTATATGTCTTATTTTATTTTATATTATTATTATTACTACTACTAATACTATTATTGCTACTGCTGTTTATTTTAATCCTTACTTTTAATATCAATGCTAACCTAGGTCATTGGTCAATTACCTACCATTTTACAATTTGGATTATCTCACCTAATATAAGTAATACGTATGTTAGCTTATAAGAGTTTCCCAAACACTACAAATTTACTGAACTTCTTATCTTTCTAAGTTAACTCATCACATTACTTATTCAATAAGAGAAAACAAAGGAAATTCTTTGGCACAATGAAAAGGCAATCCATCAATTAAGGCTAGTAACTTTCCAACCCCCTTGGAGACTAGAACATAACCATCACCCAAAAATGCACCCAACCAAATGGATCCCAAATGCGACTCATGAACAACTCTAAGGATGAAAGCTAGAAATTACACATATGGGGAAAAATAAGCTTTTGATGACTAAAATTGTGAGAACCAACAAAAAATGGAGTATTGAAGGTGGAAAGAATTGAATAATAGGAGTTGGGTTGCTCGCTTAAAAGAACAAAATAACTAATTTAAAAGTTGTCCAGGTAAGGGAGAAAGTAAAGGAAAGTTCAAGGGTTCTTCCCTTTCATCCACATGGCTTACCATTAAAACTCCTATATCCTTACACTAGGAGTAGTGGATGACGAAAATTTATTACTAAACTTCAAGGTTAGAAACAAGTCTAGAAATTTAAGCTAATAAAATATATATCACACCATTTAGAAGGGTGAAGTAACAGATAATGAGTTAAAAAAATTTTTGAATAAAAGCTAAAGATTTTCAAAAGGGGCTTAAGGAGTTAACTCAAACATAGGTGTATATTTTCAAGAAGAACCATTACCTAGTTACTTATTAGTTGGAAAAAAGAAGTTTCATCGCTCCCTAATGGTCAAACGAGAAAGATACATCTAAACAACTGAATAGCAACCCATTTGTAGTTGTAAAGACAAATTCCACACTAGAAAATTAAGAAGATGAATTAGGTGAAGGAAAGATAAAACAACAATTAAAGTTTCTATCTCTTGCTCAAATGACCTACAACTAGCATCACGAGTCAAACATAGAACAAAGAAAAAGATAAAAGCTAGTGAAGTTTTGGATAGAGACATTGAACTCGTAGAGGAAAGGAAGCATTTGGGAAACTTATAAAATTGGAGCTACCAAGGAGAAAATTGATGGAGGAAGCTTTATTTTGAAGATGGGAATTCTATCTTAGCTCAGTCAAAGACATGTGTTTTAGAGAGAGAAAAAAAATCAAAGGGACTTTTGTAACTTGACCCTTGAGGCCCCCTTTCACAAAACATACATAATGATAAGGAGAAAGTAAAAAACATAATTGAAAAAATTGACCGATTTGACCAGTTAGATTGGGAATTGGTCCTTGAACCTGTTCAGTTAGTTTAAAAAATCGGTTTATTAAATAATTGGTCAATAAAATTTTTTTTTCAGGAATTGTTTATATAATAAAATAATTTATATTAAATAAATTTGACAAATTAAAAATAGAAAATACTAGAAAAAAGAATAGGTTAAATATACAGAAATAAAAAAAAAGAATATAAAAAAATAAAAGGCAAATATTTAGTTATTTTTTGTGTTTCCTCTTCATTATACCTCATCTCTTAATAACATTTTTCTCAAATATGAAAGTGTTTAGTTAAAATTACTATTTTTTAATGATAAGTAAAATCTTAATACGATTTAAGAATTTTAAAATTTTAATATTAAATAATTTTAACTTTTAATTATAGGTAGTTTTTATTTTTTAATTAAAAAATAATTTCTTGAATATATTAAAAAATATTAAATTAATAATCAAATATTTAAAATTTATTAAAATTTATTTTTTATATTAAAATTTTAATATATGAAATTCTAAAAATATATATTTAATTGTTATTGGTTCAATTACGGTTAAACTAATGAATCATAAATCAATATCTTCACCGGTTCAACAACTGATTCGATTTTTAAAATAATGGTAAAAAAGAATTATTATTATTATTATTATTATTATTATTCAAAATATATATCTACATATTCTCTAAAATTTTTAAGTAAGACACCTTATCTCTTTGAATTCAAAAAAAAAAAATCAAATTATTACATTCTCTTTCTTATGCACTATCATGAACAAAACCATGAGTCAAAACATGCAAACACGAATTCACATATTAGCCTCACATATACTACCTTCCCATTAAGTGTTAGAAAGAATTGGACTAGGAATCAAAAGCTTTGTTTGTGAATCCTTCATCTGCATAACAATGTTTGAAGGCTTCCATTACCCCAACTTTATAATCCCAAGTGATCTTTTAAAAACCATCACCCCCACTGCCATAGCCAAAAGCTTTATTTCAAGAAAT
The DNA here is from genome assembly GCA_026724425.1 of Erythrophleum ivorense. NCBI lineage: Eukaryota > Viridiplantae > Streptophyta > Magnoliopsida > Fabales > Fabaceae > Erythrophleum > Erythrophleum ivorense. Next base: position 85,886 of record JAIUCV010000268.1, read on the forward strand.
TCAAAAAGCTCAAGCCTTTGAAACCAAGACAATATCTAACCTAAAACCCGAATTTATCCGTTACTAAATTCTTAAACTCTAAGTACCTTCAACTAGTTCATGCCAAAATGGAGTGCTCTTTGTTCAGGAACTTAAACCAGAGGAAGCTAATGAATTCTGAGGGACTTTTAGATTTTGCTTTCTCCATGGCATTTGCAGATATGGTTAAGCATATGTAGGATTTGCATTGTTTGGCATTCTCATTCAATGAAGAAGTCACCTTTTTTCAAGTTAAACTTCATGTGGCTTATGCAACATCTTAGCCACCTTAAATGGCTTATGTGGAATCTAGCTCAAACTTCCATCTTACAACTAACCCTTAGATAACAAATGTTTACCCCCATAAAAGGATAAGGAATTAGATTGTTGGTGTTTTAATAGTGTAAGGATTAAATTATTATAAGAAATGCTTTTTAAAAAAATTATATAGACCAAACTAAAAATTGAGGCAAACTATAAAGACAAAATAATTAATGTTTTCTTGAAAAATAAACATTGTACTTGGAAGCAATGAAAATAAATGCACCAACATGTCAAAGATCATGGAAAAAATTGTAATCGGGTTGGAAAGTAGGCTATAACCCATAATAATGTTATGGGTATATTATTCTCTTTTTTTATTATAAAAATATACACAAATTTTTCAAAATCTAAAGACAAGTTATAATTATATAGATTTTGACCAAAAAATTTTTGAATTTATTACTTATATATATATATATATATATAAAGAGAGAGAGAGAGAGAGAGAGAGAGAGAGAGAACAAGTTTGAAATATATATATATATATTTGGTTATATAAAATAGCCAATTTTTAAAAAAAGTTAACAAATTTTAAAAATATTTTAAAAAATAAATTAAAATTGAAAATATATTCACAAAATATTTTTTTTAAAAATAAAAAAATAAAAAATAATATTTAATGTTAACAATAACTTGTATATGAAATATATATTAATAAACATAAGTACTTACATATATTAATAAAATTTTGAAATAAATTAAAGTAATAATTTTGAACACAATATAAATAACAATAAAATAAGAGTTTAAGAAATATATTGTCTAATAAATTAAATTATTTATAAAAACTTAATAATTATACCTTAAGATATTTTGACCACCTTTTAATTTTAGAAATGGGGTATGTATGTGTATGTGTGTGTGTATGCGCATGTATATATATGTATAAAAAAATGTTATATAATTAAGTCATGTCTTAAAAAAAAAAAAAGATAAGTCACCATAATATTTTTATTACAGATAAGAAAAAGAAAGTTTCCCTCTTAAACAAGACTAGACCTTGATAATGAGTTTGTTACTAATTTAATTTTTGGTCCCATTTGGTAGCACGAAGAAAAAAAAGGATAAATGAAAAATTTTGTATAATGTGTAATTTATCTTTATAATTATTATTCAATTATTACTTAATACTATTTACTAATCACTATCTAATAATTAAAAGTAAGGATATTAAAGTTATTTTCTATTTCCAAGATTTTTTTTCTATTTTTATTTTTATACTTAACTTTTTATGTGCCAAATGAGAATTTAATTTTGATATTTTTTAATTTAAAACATTACTCAAAAATTGCTATCAAATTTACACATGGGCTAGCAACTTAAGTTACAAGTAATGAAACTTTTTTACAGGTTGAAGTAAGTTTTATTTATTATTAATTAATAAAATGAGATGTGAATTAGAGTAATTTTTAATCATAATTAATGTTTGGTACCGAGTAAATAATATCAAGAGAATGGAAATTTTTTTAAAAAAATTAAAACAATATTTATTTTGTCCTTATAATATTTGTCTCACTTATCCATTTCTTTTAGAAATAAAGATATAAACATTATTTTTAATCTCATCTACTTTTTTTTTTTGTTCTCTCAATTTTTGTTCTACATATCAAACATGGCTAAATGATAAGGATTATAGCTATGTTCTTGTGGAGAACACGTAAATCAGGCGACTATACATAAAAGACAAAGTTGTATAAAAACTGACCACAAAGAAAAGGTGCGTTTAAATGTTATGGCTAGAGGTGACCCAACAATTGAGATATCATGACTAAGGATAAGCAATCAAAAAAGTGATGATAGGCTATTATCTATTTTGACAGTTTACCTTTGACATATTGACTTGCACGATCTTTCAAGTTTTAATGACATGAAACTCGGATAGCAAAATTGTTAAAATATGTCAATTTGACCCATGCAAGCCAACATTAAATGGGTCAAAATTTTGATGTCGATTTATCAGGCAAATTAAATGAGAATATTTGACACACTTGAAAAAAATATGAAACAAGCAAAAACAAAAAATATATTAAAAAAAATAAAAAAAAAATGGAATGGAATGATAGTAAGATCTAATTCAAGTATTTTCTTTCATAAGTTAAAGTACAACTCAAGGAAATAAAAAAAGGAATAAAAATAAGAAATCATAAAAGCAAGAAAATTGCCTTTATCAATAGGTATCATCGCACATTACATGTTCATAGGACAAGAAAATTGCCTTAAAAAAAAGTTTAGCTTATAAGATATCTCTGTCTATCGATATGGGTGATACAGATCTTTCATACAATATAATGATAAAGAAACCATGTAAATTTAGAAAGAAAAATCATTCCAAAAAAAAAATTGACTACCATTAGCAAACAAGATTACAGATCTTTCAAAAACTTTTTCATTAGGTTTCTCTTTTGAATTTGTATCAATGTGAAGAGACAAGAAGGAAAAACCACAGGTTCACGGTGGTTGAGATCTGTAGGCGACGTCAAGATCTGCCAGAGTTTATGAGTTAGAGTCGAAGATGCCAAACAAACAAGAGAGTGACATTGAGTCACTAAGATGAGATGAGAGAAAGTGAGACAAGAGTGAGAGAGACAAGTCTTAATTATCATGGATCGAAACTTGAATATTGAAGTAAAGTTGAAGAAAAATAAATATGAGATAGATTATTAGATAATTTAAATTTAAGATATATATATACACACACACATTGATAGACTGAGAATAATTTAGAAGGAAGAGAAGGATAGAATCAAGAAGAGGAATTAAAAGATAATAAGAAAGGAAAGATTCCGATTATTTTCACTTTGCTCCTATTCGTTGCTAGGCCATAAATTAATACCGAATTTAGGAAACAAATTCGGTTACATGCGTAAATGCTTAACATGCTACTACTACTGGTACAACTAATGACCGTTACAAGGAAATTCCAAAAAAAAAGCCCTACTAACTTGAGTCTAAGATATAAGTGCCCTTCTTTAATTGTTTATGCATAACAGATACCCATCTTGAGAAGATCACCCTTGTCTCTACGGGTATAACATTTTGGCAAAGTGAAGGAACCTTTTTTGCAAGTCAAACCATACTTCCCACGTAGCTTCTTCATTTAGTTCACCACGCCATTTGACAAGAACCTCGGTTACAGCACGATTTTTTCTTTGTACCAAGCAACGATCTAAAATCTTCTCAAGTTCTCATTTTAGTGTTATGGGTCCCTAATTATTAGGTAGTTCATGGGTCTAAATTAAAGGATTAAGACATTTCTTCAGTAATGAGACATGAAAAGTATGATGGATCTGTGAAGTGGGAGGTAAGTTGAGAGTGTAAGCAACTAGTCCCGCCTTAGCAGAGATCTGATAAGGGCTAAAATACTTAGGTCACAGCTTCTCCGAGTGTTGTTTCTCTACTGAAGATTGTCAAAATGGATGAAGCTTTAAAAATACCCAATCCCCTTCTTGGAATTGTCGATCATTTCATCCCTTATCAGCATTCTGTTTCATTCGATGGATAGCTAATTCCAAATTCTTTTTAAGATTCTTCATCATTTTTCTTGTGCACAAAAGCTTCTGTCAATGACTTCAATGACTGAATCTTGCGATAAATATGGAATATGAATGGGAGGTGGTTGCCTATATATAACTTTATGTGGAGTTACTTCTATTGCGGTATAGAATGTAGTGTTGTACCACCATTCTGCCAGAGCCAACCATTTAAGCCAACCAAATTCTTTTTAAGATTCTTCATCATTTTTCTTGTGCACAGAAGCTTCTGTCGATGACTTCAATGACTGAATCTTGCAATAAATATGGAATATGAATGGGAGGTGGTTGCCTATATATAACTTTATATGGAGTTACTTATATTGCAGTATGGAATGTAGTGTTGTACCACCATTCTGCCAGAGCCAACCATTTAAGCCACCATAAGGTGTTTACTATGCCAAGCTTCGAAGATAGTTTTCAAAACACCTATTAAGTACCTCACTCTGTCTATCGGTTTATGGGTGATATGCTAAAAAAAAAAAGCTTGAGAGACTCCTAATTTGTTCAAGAATTCACACCAGAATTTACTTGTGAAGATGGGGTCTTTGTCACTTATTATACTAGCTAGAGCCTCATGCAATTTATAAACACTATCAAGGAAGATTTGGGCAAGTTTAGCAATTATGTAAGGATGTGCCAGAGGAATGAAATGAGCATATTTGCTCAATCTATCAACCACTACCCATATAGTGTCCTTTCCTCCTGATTTAGGTAGTTTTTCAATAAAGTTCATGGCAATAATTTATCATACTCCTTCAGGTACTGTCAATGGCTGTAGTAAGCCTGATAAAGCAGTGGTTTCATATTTACACCACAAACAGGTTTCATAGTTGGCAATAAAATGTTGAATGTTGTTCAACATGCCCTTCCAGTAGAATAAAGAGCATATTCGTTTCCATGTTGCCTTGATACCTAAATGTCTTCATCGGGGGAAAGAATAAAGCCATTGCATAATGGTCTCCTTAAGAGAAAAGCTACAACCAATAACCACCTTATTCCTTCAAAATAGAGTCGTCCCATTCCATTTATATTTAGGGAAGGTATTAGCATTAAGTTGTAGCTATTGATGATCCTTTGAAGTTGAGGATCCACCTGCCATTGTTGTTGAATGACTTTTTATAGCTCAAATGAAATTGTGGAAATGGTCATTTGGAGTGAGCTTCATGGTTAGCTCTTGAAAGAGCATAAGCAGCAACATTATCATGCCTCTTTTCATAATAGATAGAATATTGAAGCTCCATGAGTTTAGTTAGCCATTTATACTGAGCTGAAGTGGACAACTTTTGTTCTAATAGAAACTTGAGACTTTGCTAGTCTGTAAGGATTGTGAAGGGTAAAATGGAGAGGTATTGATGCCATTTCTCTATAGCATACACCACTGCTAAGAGTTCTCTATCATATATTGATAGCATATGATTTTTTTATGATAGAACTTTGCTGATGAACACAATTGGATGCTTGCCTTGCATCAGAATTGCTCCTCTACCAATGCCTAAAGCATCTTTTTCAATAATGAAGGGCTGATTTAAATCTGGCAGAGCTAGTACTAGAGCTAAGATTAGTGCATTTTTCAACTGCTAAAAGGCATTCTCAGCTTTCTCATTCCATATAAATGCATCTTTTTGCAGCAAATCAATAAGAGGCTTGGCCAATGTACTATAATGGCAAATAAAATGCTTATAGTAGCCTAATAATCCCAAGAATCCACGCAACTGCTTAATGGAGTTAGGTATCTACCATTCAACTACTACTTGTATCTTTCTTGGATTAGTGGATATAGTGCCTCTCGAAATGAAGTGATCGAGGTACTCAATCTTAGCAACACTAAAAGCACATTTGCCAACTTTAACAAAAAATTGATGAGCCTTTAGGATACTGAAAGTGATTCACAAATGTTGAAGATGCTCTTCCCATGTGGTGCTATAGATGAGGATGTCATCAAAGAAAACCAATACAAATTTTCTTAGATGTTCTTCAGAAATTGTATTCATCATTCCTTGGAAAGTTGATGGAGCGTTTATAAGGCCAAAAGGTATTACCAAGAATTCATATTGGCCAGCATGTGTTTGGAAATCTGTTTTATATACATCTTTCTTCTTCATTCGTATTTGATGGTATCCTGAATGTAAATCAAAATTAGAAAATATTCTTGCTTGCCCGAGTTCATCCAATAGATCTTCAATTAGTGGAATTAGAAAATGACTCCAGCTTCAGTCCTTCTTTTTAAGCAAAACTATTGGGGAGGCAAATGGAGAAGAGCTCCACTGAATAATACCAAAATTGAGCATTTCAGCAGTCATTGACTTAATAAAATCTCTTTGAAATGCTGATAACGATATGGTCTAAGATTAATTGGATTGATACCCTCTTTAAATGTTATGGAATGATCATAGCATCCATGGTGTAGGGGCAAGCCCTTGGTTTCCTTAAATAGGTTCTAAAATTCTGTAATAAGTTGTTTTATATCACCTCGCAGTTCTTCTTTTGTGTCTGTAGTTACTAAGTAATGCTCAGCTTCATCATGCTATGGCAACAATTGGACTATAAAGGCATCTAGTTGTTACATCAAAATCTTGTTTAATCGAGCATCAGAGACAATCTTGGGTGTAGGTTCCTTCACCCCATTAATTCTAATCTTCCTCCCATTTAGCTCGAATTCCATTATCAAGTTAAGGCAGTCAAGGTGAATGATTCCCAATATCCTTATCCATTATATACCGAGGACCATATCACATCCAACCAAGGGAATTAAAATGACTTCTATTTGAAAGTCTATTCCATGAGTGTTCCACTTTAGCTTTTCACATTTGGTTGTTTCTACAATTTGACTACTCTCAGCCATAATCACTCGAATAGGATCAACCGATTTGGCATCAACCCATACTTATAATTTTTCTTTTAAAAAATTATGTGTACTTCCGGTGTCAATTAGAATATGCACCATTTTTTTGCCAATCAACCCTTTTATTCACATAGTAGGATATGTTGTTGTCCCCTGCAGGGCGTTCAACGAAATTGCTGACTCTTTAGCAACATCTTTTTCTACATATTGGTCCTCCTTTGTTTCTGTTGATTGTGTCATTTCCTCCAACTGATCATCCTCTACTTCCATTAAAAAGATTTGCATCTTCTATTTTTTAGCACATTCATGACCAGGTGTATATTTATCATGGTAAAAGTAGCATAGATTTTTGCTATGGTGCTCTTCCACTTTCGCTTATGAAAGTTTTTGCTGAAACTGCAAAGTTATCTTCCGTAAGATTCCCCGCTGGTTAAAAGTAGTGCCTTAAGATCCCTTAGAATTTCCCTGCTAATCCTTCTTAGTGTTGTCTATTCCATTCTGTTCTTTTTTGGTTGTAACCCTGCTTCCTTTGTAACTACTTGAGCCAATTGTTGTAGACCACGAGTTAATATTTTTCTTTTGTAATAATTCAACATTCAGAACTTGTAGCTTAGCCAATTGATTAGCATCTAATAAGGTGGTGGGGAGGAACAACTTAATTCCCATGACTATTTCAGGTTTCAAGCCTGCCAGATAGCAACTGAGTTTTTGCACCTCAATCAAATTACCTTCCAAGCTAAATTGTCAAAGGCCTCCTGATAGTCAATAAGAGAACCTATCTGCTTCATTTGCATTAATTCTTCCATGGGATCCTAAAAAATGAATCCAAAATGAATTTTAACAACTTCGATTACCATAGGCCAGGTCACTCTTCCATTCTTTATTTACTCAAAGTTTTGATACCAGCAGTAAGTTATTTCATCCATGGAGAGAGTGGCGACTATTACCTTAGTTCCTTCTAGCGTTCCATCAAGAAGGAAGAATCTCTCACATTTAGAGAGTCATCCATTGATATCTGTAGCGGTGAAATGAGGAAACTCGACTTGTGTGAAACGAGTAGGGATTTGACACTCCATTATCCCTTGATGTCCCTAATGAGCATCTATTCGGCCTCGTTCCCTATTTTGGTGAGCGATCTATGTGAATTGGATTGCTAAGCCTCATATCAATTCCTGAAGACCAAAAACTTATTACTCCAAAGCGCCCATTCTTTGGTCTACTGCTGCTTCCAATCATTCTTCGACTTCTCGTATTGTTGACTTTGAACGAGTTGCTTTTGCCTGGCCAAAAATCGTCTGCTCTAATACCAATGATACACTGAGAATAATTCAAAGGGAAGAGAAGGATAGAATCAAGAAAAGGAGTTAGAAGATAATAGGAAAGGAGAGATTCTAATTACTTTCATTCTGCTCCTATTCGTTGCTAGGCCTGAAATTAATACCGAATTTAGGAAACAAATTTGATTACACGTATAAATGCTTAACATGCTAGTACTACAAATACAACTGATGACTGTTACAAGGAAATTTCCAAAAAACCCCTACTAACTCGAGTCTAAGACATAATTGCCCTTTTTCAATTGTTTTTGCATAACATACACACACATACATAATATATAAACGGGCTAGCTTACAAGTTATACAAGTTGACTCGTATAGCTAATAAGTTAAGTGAATTGGATTTAAAATGACTATACTAATAAACACGTGCCAATCTAATTCACAAAACTGATAAATTAAACAAGCTAACTCAATCTGTTTGGCGCCTGTTTTAGTGACTCTATCGAACAGAGCCACGTTAGGCCCTACGTTGAAAGTAATCAACCAAAGGTTTCAACATCTTTTCCCTGAATAATACCGAGTGACTTTACACAAGGCGTCAACTATTTTTGTCATTTAGTACGTAGCTTTCCTCTATCTTCTCCAACTCCAACCCCAAGGACGGAGAGAGCATACTTCATGAGTTAAATGAAGAATATTGGATATATTAATGGCTCTATGAGTATTGAGCCATGTCCGCTACGCAGTAGATGAGCAAAATCTGCGCTCAGAATGCATCATAACAACATTTTTGCTCTCATTAATTAGATTATCAGCAATCGAATGCATTCAGACCTGGACAGTAAATCTAGGTTGAAAGGAGTTGTAAAGGAGGGTGGCCTCCTCAATCCACACCCAGCACCCAAAATATTGATTCTACTATTAAATGCACTACTGACTACAGAAAATATGCAAAGAAAAAGCCAGAGAAGACAGAAATGTAAAGAGCTTCATAATCGTAATAACTCGAGAACAGCAGGATTCTTGGGGCTTCAATTAGGAGTCCAGAAGTTTGCAAGTTGACATCCTTGACACTTGTTTTCACAATAAATAAATTTAACAGGGTTTTGAAAATGAAACTCAAACTTGTAAGTGGAATTTAGGGGCTACTAAATTAATAGAACATTCACAATAGGTTTAAGTACTCAATTGGTCTTTTTAGTTTCGATGAGTTTTTTTTTAAAATCTTTATAATTTAAAAATTTGTAATTAAACCTCTATTGTTTCAGTATTTTTATTTGAGTTCCCCTCGTTAATGGTTTGTCAATGCTCCATAACAAACAAGTGGTGTGGCAAACGGTGAGTATGTGTGGCACTAAATATTTGGCATGTTAGCACACATATACACATTTTCGCTCATCTTGTTCCCTGCCTAGCATAAGCAGCCCCTGTATCAGAGCCACCATGACCAACCACTCGATGTCCATCCACCGAAGCATTTGACACTTTGCATCATATAATTGCCATACCCTGGGTTTCCTTGGAGTAGCCTCCTCTATTTCGTCAATTGCCAAGCACATGAGAGTGTTTTACGCTTTCAAGGAGACAGACCCACCATTAGCTTAGGTTCCCATCTGACCATATCGATACTGACACCTGGAAGAATATGCTAAGTAACTAACAGTGGAGAAGGCCTGGTCTGCAGCAATGTGTATCTAAGGCTATAACTTTGAGAAGAATCTGCTATCTAACTCAAGCACAGTATATTGTTCCTTATCAATATCATAAATTCATAATATAATCCCACCTCTGCACCTCCATTGTTTGTTCACAACAAAGTATGCAACTTCTGTAGAATTTAATACTTCTCTAGCAATAGACAGAAATGAAAACTCTAAATTGTTAATGCATTACTAACCTTTGTCCTTGGGATGAGTTCCTTTCACCAATTAGACTATATGATGGAACCCAAACCAACGCTTTCATGATTGATGAAACAAAGCTGCAACATCCTTGTCCATAGAAGAAAATGGACAATAGGATGATAGCAGAAGGCAGCATTTACAGTAAGCAAAGAAGATGAAAGTAGCAAGAAGAAGGAAAAAGTATTCATTCCTTTAGCATTCCAGAGACCAAAGACTCTCCACTAAGTCAAATGATTTTTCCCTCCTTTCCCCACACTAAACCCACGCCGCATACATTACCCACAGCAGCCTTCATTCTCACACATCCATCTCATGCACCATGCGACAAGTTAGTTACTCGGAGATATTCTCTTTTCTGTCCCCACCTCCAGCTCCTGACTATCTTTATCTATATTGGGCTCCACTCCCTTTTCCTATCTTTCTCCTTTCATAAACATTCCCTCCTTTAGGCTCAGTATCATTGGATCCATCAGACTACCAGCAGCATTGCTGCTCACATAAAGGAATTTACACATATATGAATTATCACAACAGCAAAACTACCTCGACTACTCTGAAAAGTCCAATAACCAGAAAGATTCCAATCAGTAAACTTGAGTTGCAGGTTATATTAGTTATATCTTGTACAGTTTTGAACTATCCACACAATTGTACCATTTTTTTCTATCTTCCCACATGCCATAAAAGAAGTAATGCAAGATTAATATCATCTGGTTTAGTTTCCCACCCCTTCTAGGTCCCTGAACCTAACTAATAGAGTAACATAGTTATTTCCCTTCAATTAATACAAAAGAGGTCATCTACTGTAAGTGTCTATTTCAGAACGGTGTTATTATTTGAAGCACATGGAGTTTTCAAGCCACAAGTAATGAGTGGTGGCAGACAGAATCTCCGGTGGATGCAAGATGAGGTAATTCGTGTTGGTGGCCAAGGGTGATTAAATGAACGAGCTAAGAGAGAGAAAAGGCAAGATATGGGGGCCGTTAGACTGAAAGGAAGATGAGGAAATATGAAGCATATGACTTGCATATACATTCACTCTGTATATGTGTGTGCTGAAATGGTACTCATTGCCACATAGACTCACCCTTTTCCAAATCATATGTTTACCATGGTGTATTAATGAACTAGTAACAGTTGGGACTTAATGAAAAAAATTTTGAAACAAAAGGTACTCAAATACAAACTATTTTGACTATAGAGACCTAACTAAAATTCACTAAATTATAGACACCAACTGAGTATTTAAGCCTTCACAATATAACAACATCAACGACAGCATTTCATCCTGTTTTCCTTTCTCTATCAGTTTGCTTGTATAAATCCACTCATTACATAAACTACTCAAAGAGAATACTCACCAAGCCCATACTTCAACTGCTTTTTAATCAAAGTTCCATCTGATCACAGAGCATGACAGGATAATAAAACACATCAAAGTCCTCTGTACTCTGTCCAGATGGAGACAGAAGCATAAGACAACAGCCTAAAGCATTAGTAATAGCTTAACAGCATCTAATTCAGCCCAGTTTTGAGCTGCAAGAAATTACCTGACTTCCACTGCCATCCAAAACTACCCTGAACATATTGGATCATTGACTCTAGTTAATGCACACTACCAAAACATTCAACAAAGTAATGCCAATTCAGAGCTTCGAACTAAAAAAATCAAAACTTAACCTATGACCAAGTCAATTATATCTTATACATAACTAGAAATAAAGTCCCCGGAGAGATCAGTTATAGAATCCAAAACATTTCTTCAAGATTCTGGAAATGGATCTAACAAGTAATAACCCAATAATATAACAAAAAATCCCCAACAAAGAGCATATCTGATCAATAGTCTTTTAGAACACTTTAAGACATCATGGATCATCAGTACACTACTACTCTACTAACATGCCAGTTAAGTGAAACAAGTTTTAAACCACAATTTGCTTGTACCATTATGTCAACATTGTGCTAATAAGTGATCGCACACATTCAAGAAAAGGAACCTTCACCTAACGTTCCCTTACAAACACTCATTTGTTCAACACACACAGAGTACGTATCACAGAAGCTATCCACCGTATGACCATCGATAGCAAGCATCAAGCATGTCAAGGGATGATAGTGATATTGAAAGAGCATCACGAAAAGCAAAGTCTAATATCCGGTTTTACAACCAACGCTGCTAATGCCGCATAATTACACAGGAACAAGCAAAAATCCTATATGTGTTGAGAACTGAGTTGGCCATATCGACATCAACTTGAAATTGCAGTTTAACTCCATCCAAAACTATAATGGAGAAAAATAATTATGGTCTGAACTTATTTCCCAAAACCTCAAATCACTTTACAAGATGAAAATTATTCCTATTATATCGTATAAAAACTTAAGACCAAAACGTTAGCTTCAACTCATAACTTCATATCAAGATTCCATTGAATCAGCACTAACCCATGTCCAGTAATGCTTCTTCACAGAGACCGCCTTGTCAGCAACTTTCTTCTCTTCAAGATTTCCATACTCATCGATCTCAAACGTACAAAAATCTCCCTCCGGCAACCCCTTGACCGTCGCATTCAAGGTATGCACTACGTAACAACCCGGTAAACCTGGATACGAATCCGAATTCCGCTCCTCCACCTTCATCTCATACGAATTCGGATCAAACCTCACAATTTCACAGACGTCCAAATCGGCCTCGGACCCAAAAATCACAGAGCCAAGCTCTTCTTTGATCGCTCTCATGGCGGCCGATTCCGGGTCCTCATTGGGCTTCATCTTCTCCGACAAGGGTCGACCCCGTTTCCTGACATTACCGTCAGATAACTCTTGGTGCGACTCAACCAAAGTTTTTTCATCTTTACCGATGACTCGGACCGTGACGACCTGAACCGTACGAACCGGAGGAGTGGAATCAGCGAGAGAGGTTTCGCCTTCTGAGAGCTCGAGCCAGAGGTTGTGGACGTTCTTGGTGCCGGGCTTCACACCCCAGGAAGCGAAGGAGTCAGATGGCAAGCGGGTCTTGAGCCACTCAGAGAGAGACTGTGGAGAGATGAAGTTGTGGCGACGAGGGAGCAGGTTAATCTTATGGTTCGATGCAGAGTGGGACATGGCGGGGATTTTAAGAAAACGACGAGGGTTCAGAGGGAAAGACAGGAAAGGGCATCTGGGGGAGACGTTGGACTTAGTGGAGGATGTGAAGAGAAAGCAAACAGAGAGAGCTGTGAGGAAGAGATCCTGTAAGTCGGGGAGTTTGTGGGCATGAGCTAGAAGGTTGTCGTGGATGTTGGCGAGCGGCGGCGACATATCAACGACGGTGGTTTCCAGAGTGCAAGTTGTAATTTTGTTGTAGCAGAAGAGAGTTGTTTATGGTGAAGTCCATAGTGGCGGAGAGGCAAGGAAGACGAAGAGGGAAGCGAAAGCAAGAGAGAGGTTAGTTATGTGTGGGTGGGAAAAAGAATAAGAGGTGGAAATTGGAGTTTGTTGGGGATCAGATGTTCTGGTTTTTATTCTTATCCTGGTTCTTATTCGTTTTAAAAAGGGTTCTTCAAGATTGATTTCATTCAATTTCAATCAAATTAATTAATCAAAACTGACTTTTTAATCAGATTCATTAAATAAAGTTTTTGCAAAATCAGTATGATCGATTCAATTCTTAGATAATCTAGTTCCAACTGAACAAAATTAATTTAAATATTTTATATTATAATTATTAATTTTGCATTCAATTAATATTATTCAACTTTTTAATTTCCATTTTTTAGGAGTGAATTTTGCTGTAATATAATTTTTATTTTTATAACTAAAATTAAAATGTAAAATAAATTTCAAAATATATTTTAAAAATATAAATTTGTTTTTCACAAGAGTGCTCATTAAATCCAATCCAAGTCAAATAAAGTAAGATTGGATTGACTCAATTATGATCATTCTAATGAACTTAATTGATTGAATTTGCTTGTCAACCAATTTAATCAGCTGGATTGAGGTATCCAAACCAAACTAACGAAAATTCCTAATTACAGGTCAGAGTTTGATTTTTTAAATGTTCATACTTATGACTGGGTTCTTCTCCTGTGGTCCTATTTCACTATAGTCCCCAAGGAGAAATATGAAGAATCTATTGGGCGGGTTCTTCGTGGCACTTTCTTCTGCTGTTTATGTGGAATGACCACGAGTTGAGTAGTGGGTTGAGGCAAGGTCTCGAAGGGAGTTTGTATCCTTTTGATTTTCTCTATATTGATTTTTTGTCCATTTAAAAAGAGAGGAAGTAGATTAGACTTATTGAGTGATGTTCATATACTCTCACTTGAATCTTCTTAGAGAAATTGAAAGAATTCAATCTGCTAAGGAGATTCCAACTGGTTTTCTCTTGTTAGTTCAAAGAAACCTGATTTTTCTTGTTTCACTAAATATTAGTGGTAGAAGAGGATCATTTGGGAATCATCTTCTCACATAGACATGGTTTTATAGGTCAAAATCCATTATGCCGCTGTCACAGACATAAACATACATCGAAATTAGGGACCAACTTTTCTATATTCTGGATATTAACCAGAATTGCCTAAACTGAAAGATTAAGATATAGTAGTCGTCACAATCTTTTATCAATTTTTTACTTTGCATATAATAAATAAATTTGACATGAAAAAAATGTTATTTTGAGGAGGAACCTAAACAACTACAAACACAACCAGCTAAATCCATAATGTAAATCCAACCATCAGAATGACCTAATACTGCAGAAACATTATAAATAATTGCAAAGACCAAGAGTGAATTGTAGAAAGAGACATATTTTACCGACGTCTCACTCGCCTGAGCTGATTCTTCGTTTTAATATTATAGCAAACCCAAGAGATCTCTTCTAAATAGCTAATCTTTATCTCTGTTCTTACCTGCAACTGTTTTGGACTTTATTAAAAGGCCCTCTTATTTGGTCTATGAATTGGCCTCTCATTCACTGCGACTCTGCAAATTATCGTTTATGTTCTGGCATTTATTATAATTCTCATTAAACAAGTAAATCACCTCGTGTCCACGGCTTGCTTTTAATGGCTCAGAACTACATACTGCATATAAAAAGTTGAGCAAATCAGTACACTTGACCACTTGCCTCTTGGAAGTTACTTCCCTTCCTAATCTGTTATTTTTAGGCTCCACTTCCGAACCACTTGCCAAAGCTTTGGAGCTAAAATTGACTGCGTCCATTGGATATTTTTTAAGATATAAATGTAAAAACCATAGATCACCAGAGTTGCTGACTATCTAGAAGGGAACGCAAGACTGTTTCACCTTTCAACCCAATGGCCTCCATAACAACTACTAGCAGCAGGTAATTTAATGGTAGTTAAGACTGCTTGGTGTGGAAGGAAAAAGATCCATCTTTTTCAGCTGACTTTCTGCTTGTACCATTCAAGCATGAGGCAGGTTGCAAACCAATTCCCAAATCCTCAATTAGTCCATTTTTCGCCATTTCACTTTTCACTGTACTGAACAAAACCCTTAACTAGTGGCTTCTATTTGAAACCACAAAAACTTGGTTCTCTTCCATTAACTAAAGGTATTCTACTATTTCCAATTGTTAAACAGTTTTACTGGACAGTTATTTAACCAAATGCCGTTGTCTTCTTCACTTTTAGCATCTAGATTACATTATCTCACAAGAAACAAGTAAAACTACGGAGACCCTAATATGCATTCATAATTATTGAACTCCCATGAAGTTACATTACTTGCATTACCTCAATTAAACATTATTACATGTTGAAGAAACAGGTAGGTTACAACACGGGAGGCAAGGGAACAATACAGCTACTCAACGCTATTATAATAATAACCACATGCCTGATATGTAAAAACGATGACCTGCGGCCATCCCTTTAGAACCAAAACATACCTTCCCAATCAAGATAAATTTCTATAAAGCAAGCTCTAATCTTTTAGCGAAACAATAGGAAGCCCTGTGTCAAGCAAGTAAGTTAATATCTTCCCACCCATCACAAGGATGTCTGCAGAAAAGGAAACAATAAACTAAAGTAAATAGAGCAGAAATGAAAAGGATGCTTAAAATTTTGACTCTATAATAAATTAACAGAGATTTTTCAATAAGCCAACATGACACTACAGTGACCCAGTGAAAAAAGAAAGCCAAACAGAAAAGTTAATCAAAGTCAGAGACATGCTACCTCTGGCAATAGATATAGTGAATCTTTTTCTAGCCAACATGGATATAGTGAAGTGAATGAAGCTAACCCAATGTAAACCACATCTCCAATTTCAAAGATGATGATGGACAATACATATCAGCAAATCTAGCTTCAAACTTCTATGTTCTATCCATATGAAACTTAAAAATGTATATTACCACATTTAATCCCGAAGATAATAATGGAAAACTTTGAATTAATTGGGCAGTAATTAGCTTCACAGTTAAGCAACCTGCATGTACAGGATGGTAGGAGAAGGTAGAGATTAACAAAAGACCCAAAGGGATGGAAAGTCTAGGATACGGATAAAATGAGCACAATATCACATGAAACTAATAAACACAAAAGCAGATACAACTACAATGAGCAAGCCAAGTTAAATAACAGTGCCCTAATTACGGAAGAATGTGACCTTGAGCAGACTAATGAGCAAGGGAGACTGCTTGGTATCTTCTACCCCATCAACAGTGATAAAAAATTGAGAAATGACAATACTATACATATTTTCCAGTAACTAGTGGCAGCGCCTATTTCATGTTGTCTAATGTGAATAATCATGGCATTGAGACAGATATAGCAGGAGCAGGGTCTTATAAGTTCTTGAAAGTAAAGAAACCACTCAAAAGTTCATGAGATGGAATAAAAATATATTAAGTATGGGTTAAATGATGTTTCAAATTAATAACTCACTTAGCAAGAGGAAAATATTTTAAGCAGCCTTATAGAGATCCATTGATTACGGCAGTTCACGAGTACATTCATTAAACACCAATATCTAGTATTTAAAAGCATAAGACACAAAACAATGACAGATATTAATCTTGTCATCCGTTGGTGCTCATTACATTTGTTATTATTAATAGCACCGATGTAACTGAAATCACACCATTCAAGATTTGAATCATCAGCTCAAGTTGATTCCGGATTCCAAGGATATGACTAGCTAGATGAATCGAACTTGAACAGAATTTACTGGAATCATGTGATTTAAGCCAGAAAACAAGAATTCCAAATTCTGGCTATTCATCTGGATTAGTTACCATCAAGTTCCTGCATGTTTTTTGTCGGGTCACAAAGTTGGGTCATTTGCAACCCAAGTATGAAAAACCAGATTTTTTACCCTTTTTTTCCATTTTCAGAAGCCCAAAACACAGTGCTCTGTTAAAATTTTCATTAAAGCTTGACTTTCAAACCCTTAATCCCATTAAAAAGTCCAACCTACCATGAATAGTGAGTGACGTTTTGTATTGCTCTTCCATTCTCAAAATTCTGCCATCAAGAAACTTCTCACTCTCACCTCCTTCTCTGATTCTGTCACTTGAGTTGTTTCTTTGTAACTTCTAGCTTCTAGCATGAGCTTGTGAGGTGTGGTGTGCATTGTTATTGTAGTGTTGCTTTGCTGCTGCTGTGGTATAACTATGGCTTCAATAAAGAAGGTTTATATGACTCGTCACTTGTGATTGTGATTTGTGAGACCTATGGTCAAGTAGTTTTGTTAAGTCTTGGGTAAAACCTATTATATTGAGTATTCTATTTACGCTTTAGATCTATACATTGTTTATATATATATATATATATATATATGTATAAAGCTACTTTTCATGTCATTTCTAAATCCAACAATTCGATTCGATTTACAATTCACAATTTGGAACCTAACCTTCTGATTTGTTATTCTTGTGACAATTTGACAACTATGATTAGTATCATATAACAAAACAAAAAGAATAAACAATTTCATATACACAGCTTACAGCTCAGAAATAATCAAGGCAAGTAAATTCAAAGGAAATGGTAAACCACAGGCTTAAAGCCACTTCAATTACTGTGGACTGAGTATAGAGTTCATTAGGGGAAGTTCTAAGGTTATGTAACGAAGATTCGCATATCATTGTTGAAATTTCCTTAAACTTTCATAGATCTTTATTAACCAGAAGCTAAAATTCCACACTATGTCCAGCTACCGTTTTCTAACATGTATGGTTTAAAGGAAAAAACGAAGAGCCAGAGTAAACATAATTTAAATGAAAAATATTGCCAGCTATTGCCATGTATATGTAAACCACAAGACCAATGAGGGAAAATATTAAAGTAGAAGATCAGGGTGAGTAGCTTAAAGCCTCACCCAAAACATGAAACAAAATCGTTGGTGCTACAGAGAACAGAAGGGAGATACGAAAAAGAGAATACAGTAGGAAGTAAGGAAAGAAAACCGAAATCACCATATATGACAATTGATAAGTTACATCCAAGGAAGCAATAATTTTGGGAGAGCAATAACTAATAAGAAATTACACAGAACTCCCAAGTTGATTTCAAAATTGCTTCGAACAAAAGCTCGTATTCATTCTTTTAGCAAACACCAAATTTACTAATATTTTCTCAATAAACATGGAGAAACACATACAAAAAAGCAACACCAACATCGCCTCGGGAAGTGGCATAGTCTGGAAGACTAGGAATTCTCTAAAATCAGAAGAAGCTGATATTCTAAGCATGTTATTTGTACATATTCATGTTTCACTATATTGTGAGAATGAATTTCTAATAGGAAGTTGTTCTCTCACCTCAAACCTTCAAAAGCTGCATCTTGTTTGCAAAAGCAATAGCAATCCAGTCAGGCTGAGCAGCAGACCACTGCAGTTGATTAATTTCAGAACCAGCAGAATACATCGACATGGGATCAATTCCGTTAGGTCCAGCCACAGTAGGCAATTCCCAAATAAGCGCCTGCGAATCATCCCCCGCCGAACAAATATGCCTACAACTCTGGGGAGCCCAAGCTATAGCATTCACGCTAGCACGATGCCTCTCCAACTCCGCCACCGGCATGGTCGGTGACCTAATATCCAATATCACAATCTTATTGCTATCCATCAGTATAGTGGCCATGTACCTTAGGTCCTGCTTATTCCAAGCCAACCTAAGCAGCGGCGTATCTGGCTGCGGACTCTCGTATATAATCGTGGAGTGCTCCTTGTCCCTCAGATCGAAGATTCTAACAGACCCATCCGCCGAAACAGACGCAAATACTCTAGCCTCACCCCAAGCAATATCGTAAACCTCCTTATCGTGCGCAATTAGCTGCGTTTCAACAACACCCTTTTCGATATCCCAAATCGTACAAGTGGTGTCGATGCTGGAAGTCCCAATTCTCTTGGGTTCGATGTCGTTCCAATCGAAGGAGGTCAATGGGGCACAGAACTCGCTGGTCTTGCTGTTGTTGAGAAGTGAAATTGTGTCAACGGAATTTTCCCGAATCTCCCAGAGGCGAAGATAGTCACCAGATGTGGCGAGGAGGTCAGATGAGGACTTTCGGAGAGAAGAGTGGGCGTTTGGGTGGAACATAAGTTTGGTAGGCGGGTATGGGTGGTCGAAAGAGAGCGAAGGTTGGTGTCTAATGGAGAGAGAGTCGGCGTTGAAGGAGAGAATATCGACGCGGTTGGTGTAATCTTCGATGAAGCTACCAAGTGCGATACGTTGGTGGGGAGAGGCAAGAGAAGGGGTGGAAGAGAAGGCCGTGGCGTAGAGAGGATAAGGGGAATCATAGGTTACAGAGTTTTCAGATCTGAGGTGGGATTCTTGAGTGGAATTATCCATTTCTTTCTCTTCCCGGGAAAGTGATAGAAATTGGTGATATAAAAAGAGGGGGACGCGCCGAACAGAAAAGTTAGGTGTGGTTCAAATTCCAA
Source organism: Erythrophleum ivorense (assembly GCA_026724425.1). Classification (NCBI taxonomy): domain Eukaryota; kingdom Viridiplantae; phylum Streptophyta; class Magnoliopsida; order Fabales; family Fabaceae; genus Erythrophleum; species Erythrophleum ivorense. The sequence continues at coordinate 105,685 of JAIUCV010000268.1, forward strand.
CTCCCGGAGGCAGGGGAGAGGGAGAGAGTCAAAGCACAAGAAAAATATAGAGCCTCCATTACTTGAATCAATGCTGCAGGGGAAGAGACAGGAGGACGCTTGCCGTAGCACGCAGAAATTGACGATGCTACTTTTCTTTTTCTCTTTTCCCCTCCACGTGATGACAAAATCACAAGAGGAAGAGTGGATCATTGACCGTCGCAACTCCTTTTTTTTTTTGGTGTCCGGCCCACGAATCAAAAGTTTGCTTGATAGAATATTTAGGCTTCTTCACAAATCGATAACAAAATTTGGACTGTGACAGTATGAATTTGACATGTTTTCGTGGAATTTGAATTTTATTTTTAATTTTTAATAAAATTTGGATTTAACCAATCTGAATTTCATTAATTTTTTAAATTTTGTTAAATTTAATTAAATATAAGAAAAAATGTATAAAATAAAAAATAATTAAAAATGTAATAATAAATAAAAAAGTATGCAATACTTGATATAAATTAAAATCAATATAAAAAATATAAAAAATAATTATAATAAATGGCTTCCAATGTTATAAGAAAGTCTTCTTTTTTTATATCTTGTTTGTTGTTACCTAATTACTTTTATTCTTATTGCTCCTATAATGTGGGATGAGAATTTAAAGCTAACGATAGAGATTAAATTAAAAGAATCAACTCATGCGATGTCATAAATTCTGATTGTAACAATCCTCCAAACTTAAAGAAGCAACCAATATACATAACATTAAAGGTAAATATATCGAATATGAGTTTTGTAAATGATCCAAGAAAAATAGATGTCACACCCGAAAATGTAACCACGTGGCATAAGAAAAGAAAAATTTTAATTCCAATTTTTGTCAAAACGAAAATAAAAATAAAAATAAAAATAGTAGAGTCACCACCAAAATTTTAATTTTCAAAAGGCAAAATTTAAAAAAAAAACTTTTTTATAAAACAAAAAATAAATAAAAGTGATCTACAAACCAGATACAGGTTTGAAAGTCGATTGTAAGTGAAAAAAGTATTAAGCACCACACAATACCAGTTACTAAGAACGGTTACCCTAAATTAATTGTACAGAATTAATATGACATCTATTCTATTTTAATTCTTCCTAACAAATCACATACAAAATAAGAAAGAAAGAATTTAAAGAAATAAAATTAAAAACAAAATAAAAAGAAATAAAATTTAAAAAAAGTTCATTTACAAAGTGCAAATTTAACTTAAGATGAAAGCTTAGAACTTACGTATCTTTCGAGAAAAATCAAAGTCTACGTAATTGAACAAGAAACTGTGTTGGTTGATGTTTGTTTTGTTCTATTCTTGTTTTTTTTTTTTTGTCTTTCTTTTTTTTTATAAAAATTTGGTAAAAATAACTTTAGCTTTCACAAATAAAACAACTTTGAAATTGGTTAATATGTTTTAATTTACAAAAGGTAGAATTATTTTTACTTTCTTCTCTTATTTTCCTCCCTTTTTAATTATTCTAATTATTTTTATTTTAAATTTTTTTCTTTTTTTTATGATTTTTGTTTTGATTTTTTTGTTTTACTCTATTTTTTTTAAGTTTTGGTTTTGATGATTTTTTTTGTGATTAATTTTTAATAATTTTTTTATTCTTTTATTTTTTATATCTTTTATTGTGATTTTTTTATTTCTTTTCATCTATATAATAATTTTTTGTTATGTTTTTGTTTTTTTTCTATTTTTATTTTTTATTTTTATTCTTAATAAGGAGAGAAAAAAGGTCAAAATCATTTCAAGTTTTTACAAATAAACCAATTTTGCAATTAGTTTGTATATTTTAATTTGTAAAAAACTGCAATAATTTCACTTCTTTATTCTCTTCTTTTTGTTTTTTGTTTTGTTTTGCTATTTATAACTTTCATTTTTTTACATTTTTTTAATAAAACTCTTTTTTCATTTTTACTTTTTATTTTTTTTTCAAAAAGACATACTTTAGAAACAACAATTAATTTTGAATATTTAGAATAATATTTTTTTGGTGTTTTAGAAAAGAATCTTTAAAAAAGAAAAGAAAAAAAATATTTTTTTTAAGATTAGTAACTCTTTGTTGAAAAAGATCTTTTTTTTAAAAAAAATATACTTTATTTCTTCCAAAGAAACTATCTATACATATATTTAGGAGCTTCATTTAGTTTCATAAAATTTTTAAATTTTGTTTTGAATCATATATTTATTTTTGTAGCATATTTTCTTTTCCTTAAATTTTGAAAACAAAATTAATTGAATAAGGCCATTGGGACCCAAAACTTCAAGTAAAAAAAAAAAGTCAATAAGCACTAAGGAGACTTTATTGTCACACATGGTCTTTATGTTTGTTCCTATGTGTCTGAGGAGATCAAAAAATTTCACATGGCAACTCTAAAAGGTAAAAATAAATGATAAAAATAAAACTAAGATTAAAGTTAAACTATTCAAAAAAATAAAGATAAAATTGAAATATATACAAAAACAAAATATTCCACCAAAAGGAAACAATATCACAACACATAAGAGGAAGGAGAAAATATAAGAACCCCAAATCATATGCATCCCCCATCCATTTGGTTGAATTGATTAATGAACCTCATAGGCGAGTTGTACTCCTCATATTGCTCCACCTTTGGAATTCTCTTCTTCTATCCTTTCTTTAATTCTCCTTTGAGCCTCTTACATCTCCATTAACCCACATGGTTTCACAAAACTCGGATACCTTAGATGGGAAAAGAAAAAAAAAAGAGAAGAATTAGCAATCACTATGGTACTTTATTTTAATTACATAACTTGGACCAAAGAGATATGGTTTAAACAAAAAAATCAACATTTCAACAAGCCGCAAGGCTCACAATAGAACGGAGTCTGCAAACATGCAATTAAAACTAAATTCCCAAAACTATTTCAAATCCATGTTAGGGTTTGCAATTAGACAAATTTCATATGGACATTTTCACATGAGCAAAATTCCAGACATACCTTAAAATTATTTGAAAACCATGCTAGAGTTTGCAATCAAACAAATTTCATATGGACATTTTCACATGAACAAATTCCAAACAGAGTATTCACTATATTATGAACAAAATTTGGTGCTTAATCTTAATCTTAAATACAAAGCAAAATTGGGCAGCACAATCTTCTCATATAACACAATGATGAAATACAAAAATTAGGTTCCCAACATTCCATCCTATGCTACATTAATAACATCCTAGATGAGATTCAAACACCCAATTAAGATCCATCAATATAACATAAAGGATAAATTGCCTAAATCCTAGCAAGAGGTTAATTAGAAATTACAACATCAAACATCATCCACAATTTCACCTAAAAGTTTAAGCAAAGTTATTGTCTAAAGAAAATAGGCCTATTTGAAATGTCAGCAAGCGAAGTTCCCATCATGAAATCCGAGTAATAAGAGCAGGTGCAAGATTTGTTACTAAAATTTATTCTTAAAACTAAGAGCCCATTTATGGATAATTTATGCTAACATAACCAAGGAAAAAAAAAAGAAAAAGGTATTCAAATCACACTAACAACTAGCACTCAGAAACTGAATCATACAAGGGACATAATTGAGACAGTGAATTGAACCATTATTCTAACCTAGCATACACCAAAATAAAGCAAGGGCAGGAGCTGAATCCCACAACCTGAATCAAACCAAATTCTACAACCAATAAATAATTGTAGCAATGTCAATCATGAATTATCTATTTCTCAAGAATTTCAAACCATACTCTTATTATAGATGAAATTTCTACCAATGCCATTTCCTACATGCTTAAATCAACTAAAAGATTTTCCTAGTCCTTGACTCTCATAATTCACGGTACAAGTGCAACAAAAAGAATTTCTAAACCAAACTCAACCTGAGACTCAAACATTTAAATTGCATTCTTTATTTTCATAGACCAAACTTAATTGCATAGAAATTTGAATGCCACCAGAGTTATGTACAACATATTTGACATATAAACCAAGTCTTATGCAAATGCTAGAGATACAATCTGAATAAGAATCATCACCTTTATGCCAAACAGAAATTCAGTCCCTAGCTTATTGAGTTGAGACTTATGAGGATAACATTTAACAAGAAACTCAATTAACACATTCGAAAAATCACAAAGAATTGCTAAATAGAAAATTAATCAAATTTTCAAACAAAAAAATGTAGTAAAAATTTGACATAAATTTATTAAGGAAAGCGGCAGAGAACCAAAAAAACAAAATCTGATTTAATCATCACTATTAAAAAAATTAAAAAGGTAAAAATCAATAAAGATTATATAGAATGTTGAAAAAAGTTGAAAAATGGAACATTATCCCTTAGATTTCTTTTTATTGAATGGACCGTCTCAGTGAATCAAAAATCTTTTGCTCGAGCTCAGCTTCCTCATGAAATCTCCTCTCGTTAAACCTCTGCTCTTAGTTTTTCTCCTTTCAATCTCTTTGCTTCCCTCTCGGTCTCCCTCTTTCTCCCAAGACCAATTTTGAAAGCCCTTTTCTTCACCGAATCTTCTCTCTCTTTTTGATTTCGCTCCCTATTTGTCTCTTCTCATCCCCTTCTCTAAAACCTGAAAGCTCCTCCTTCATCCAAATTTTTTTTCCTCCTTTATAGGTGATTCAGAGTGTGACCCTTACTTTTCTCAAACACGTATGTGCTTCTCTGTTTGTTTTCGCTCCCGCATTTACATTTCTCATCGTCTCTCTTTTCTGCAAAAGCTCACCCACTGTTGCTTCGTATAATTACAACGTGCTCCTGGAGGACACGAGAGAGAAAAGGCCAGAGGGGACCAATACTTTTAGGTTTTTTTTCTTTTTATTTTTTTTAATTTTGTGTTTTGGTTTTTTTTTTTTTTGCTTCAAAATTTGGGCAAAGGAAGAAGACCATGGTTTTTGGCTTATTTTCCATGTTGGGCTTATTCTCTTAGCATCTTGCCCTTTTTTTCTTTTCAAGGCTCTAATAATTGGGCCCTCTTAATTTGGGCTTGATTTTGGATTGATTACATTGTGTGGGTTTAGAGTTGTTTGGGCTTTTTTGTTTGTTCTTTTTTGTTTGTTTATTTCTTCTTCTTTTTTGTTCTTGTTTTTGTTCTTCTTTTTTTTAAGGTCATTTTTCTTTGATTTTATTTATTTATTTTTATTTTGTATTTTAATTGTTATTATTTTTTGGGTTATTTTAGCTTGTGAAATTTGGAGAAAAGAAATAATTATTTTTTTTATTTTTGTTTGTACTTTTGCTTCTTGAAAGTTTTCCTTTGCTTCTTCTTCTTTTTATACATTTTTTGGCTAATTTGATTTTGTTATTATTTTCTAAACTTACCTGGACAAAATATGGTGTTCACAATAGAAATCTATTAAAGGATTTCAAAATGAGATAAAGGCGAGAGCAACATGTAAGAAGAAGGGTTTCATCTACTAAAGTCACCAATTTGGCTAAGTGGTATAGAATAAAATGGACCAACCTATTAATATTTTGTTGTAGTGGAGTCAAAATATATGAAGATATACTGAGAATGTCAATACTAATGTCTTGTTGGACAGGCATTTGTTATTACTAACCATTTCTTCCAATAATGGGTAATTGGGTTGACAGGTAACCTTGACATCTCTTTTCTAGACGACCTATTGAAATCTGATGCTTGGGTAAATCTAGTGCTTATTTAATAGATTGAAAAAAAAAAGTGAAAATCATTATTCACCCAAAACAAGTATTATATAGCTAAAGTTTCAACCCACAGTATCATAAAAATCTGTAAGCAAAGGAAGAAAAGATGAAAACAGACTCTTAAAAAATATACTGCATATAGCCAATAACAGTACTCAATCTTTAGATTTATTTATGAATACGTCGCCAATACCATCGCATATACTCAAATGTATGATTAAAGGGTTTCTCAGTGATAGGAGATTGAGATATAGTATTTTACCATTCATATCATTACTAAATGAAAATGTTATACTCAGATACCAAGTTGGTTTGGGTTATTTCTTGAAGTTATAGAATATGAAAAGAGTTCAATTTGACCAACTATTGAGAGATTGGTTGGCGACGATTGAATTATCGTAGGACATAATCTAAATGGCGTCACTCTATAATCTAAAAATATATGAGTGGCATTGATATAATTCAAATGTCTAGAGAGGTCAAACAATACCCCAGAATTAACTCATGCATAGTCTATAGCCAATATAAGTACCAAACAATTTGTGGATAATCTATAATGGAATAATAGGTTATTTCACATTATAAATCAAAATCAGGTACATGTTTCATTATTTCTCATTGCATTTAGCAAAGTTCTATATCAATAGAGCATTCTAACATTTAGACGAGGAGATTACCCAACATTCTTCCATTTGTTACAATGAGCATGTATATTTAGTAAATAATGGGTAATACATAGAGTCAATATGGTTAAATTAAAAATGTGTAAATTTTAATTGTATTTTATACTTAAAGTCTAAAGATAAAAGTATCAGATACTTCTTAATATGAGAGCATCTTCCTCGTCATTTGGAAGAAGTGCAAAGTTTTAGGACAACCAAGTGATGGTAAATTATTATCCATCAATCTGATCAGCTGATGGTGTACTTCTTAAGAGTTACTAACACACCTCTAGCCAATTAAAACTGACCACAATAGGATTTCCCTTGATCGATAGGCTTAATTGCACCGTTATATATCCCTGAGGGTGATCCTGCATCCTTCTTGAGTGGTGTGAAATGTGTATGCCTTCAAACGCTACTATTCTACTTACATGCTGAGAAGCGATGTATTATATTCGAATTGCCTAACTTATGCAATGCCATAAAAATCAAACTATTTCAAATAATCGACAATGACTAGCAATGAATCACCTAAATAATCCTCGTATAAGACTCATCGTGGGTAGAATAATCACTCGTCTTTTGAATAGGGTTAAATTACATAGACCGTGTAACCTAATGAAATAGTTAACAATGTTAAACTAATTATCTTATCTTGCTATCCTATATGGCCTGTGATATATGCTACTCTTGTAAGTATAGAAGGGATTTGTCCTCTAAATCTGGATGAATAGGTTGCTTGGCTCCAGGTATGAGATCTATGCATAAATAATATAACTACTACTATTCATTTAAAATGAATATGTGCAAATAACATAACATACGATTATTTATTTCAAATTAACATGTTTAATTAATATAACACGTTATTATTTATTTAAAACTAATATGCATTAATAACATAACATACCATTATTCATTTAAAATTGACATATACAAATAACATAATGCAATATTATTCATTTAAAAACAATAAGCATAAAAGTAATGAACTATATGTTATTTAAATTTGACATGTACAAATAATATAACATATTATTATTATTCATTTACAATTAGACAAAATAAATAATATAACATATTTCTATACATTTATAATTTCTATTCATATAATACGGAGTGTCAAAATTACGATGAGTATAAAATGTACGGTTATACCTAGTTTGTCTGCAGATGTTGCACCTACTTTGTTGTCTCGAAGTACTAAAATACATTTTATTTCGATAATGTGTCAATCAAGATCAACCTCACTCACAGAGTATTAACGAATCTAGGGCCAACTTCAGACCACTCTGTATTTGTTGTAAAAGAATGTCTCATCGATTTGAATAATTGGCTTTTGGTTCAAATGCATCTATATAAGGTTTGAATACCCAAATATGCACTTGAATATTGACATTGGCTTACTGCTAGAGATGCTTTTGAGATATTATTTTATCACAAACTTAACGTACAAGCTAGGCATGAAATGTTGAACTGTAGATAGCCACTGTGGCAATATAGCATACGAATTCTCTCAATTATCAAAAGCAACAGTGGTGACTTTATATTTTATTCTCCATGCCTTTTTATATAATATAACGTAACCAAACAAATTTTTTATCCATTAGATAATTTGTCTAATTGGAATATTGGTTGTTTCAATCACTATTGCTACAATACACGACGAGATAACGTCAGAGTTCAATTTTAAGTGATATTGTGATAATGTCATAAATAAACATGTCTATAGACTTAATATCTTGTAATCTGCTAGAACAACCCCTTTTGTTTACTTTTTTTGCATGCTCTAACCCATCATCTATAACTATTACCATAATTAACACATTAACATTATTTGTACTTTTTACTTATGAAGTGCTTTTTAAAAGTACAGTGTACCCTTACAAAGTATAGTTTTACAACAAGATGCAACGTCTTCTAATTCAAATATTGCAATATGACATGCAACTCCTAATTGTTCATTTGTACTTGATTACGCACTTACTTAAATTTACCATCATCATTGTCATAATCAAAATTAAGTTTAGGGTCGTATTCATCTTTATTTTCAAAGTCTTTTAATACATTTTTTTTCTGAGTCAATTAGAGAATGAGGTTTAATAAAGCTAATTACTGGGCGAAAGGAACTCAACTATGAACTGGCCTCTACTGGTAGGATTTGATAATATTGCAGTCAATATAATAGATCATAGTTAGATAATGGGAGTGAGGGCAGCACATCATTAACCAAGTTTGTCTAAAATTTCATGCTCCAATGTAAGCTAACAATTGAAGTGTTTACATACAACTCTATTGCATTCCATTGTGATGTAAAACGTGAATGTGATTGTCACATCCTTTGCACATCATAATCATCTTCCAGCATAAATATTTGGTCCCACATTGAATTTACTACCATTAGGAGCCTGTATATCAAATTAGATACAACATGGTTGTTGGAACGTTATAACTTTTGACTAACAATTCATTTTAAGTCCCCAAATTGCTAATAATGCTAATTGTTATGTACATTAATATTGCACACTAAAATATTGCATCCTTGGTACTTTAATAAATTTGTCCTTTTACATAAATACAAACAATTTCATTTCTTCTATCTATTTTTTTGCCTAAAATATTCTAAATATAAATATACTCCAAATAATTATAGTTTTAATAAACATTTTTGTTTGTTTTTTATTATTAATATAAATATTTCAAAAGTTTAGCTATTTCTCCCATTTTAAATAATTTTTTCAATTTTAACAATTACTTTTTATTTCCTTAAATAAATTATTTCTCTCATCCTAATTTTTTTAGTACTTTTTTTAGTATCAATATTTCAAAATTTTACACATTTTTTAGTTAATTATTTCAAATTTTTGGAATTTTCTTAGATAATTCTAAATAATTTTTATTTCCACATATCCTATATATATTTTTCTTTCTTTAAATACCCTTTTTCAATTTTAAGAATTACTTTCTATTATTCTATAAACATTATTTCTCCTAATCTAATTTTTTAGTATATTTTTTATTATCAATATAAATATTTTAAAATTTTATATATTTTTTACTTAATTATTTCAAATTTTTGTGGATTATTTCTTTTTCAAATGATTTGTATTTACACATATCCTATACACATTCTTTCTTCTTTAAATAATTTTTTCCAATTTTAAGAATTACTTTTTATTTTCTTAAATAAATTAGCTCTCCTAGCCTAAATTTTTTAGTATTTTTTTAAATATAAATATTTCAAAATTTTACACATTTTTTACTTGATTATATTTAAATTTTGGACTCTTCTAAATAATTTTAAATAATTTCTATTTCCACATATGCTATATATATTTGTTCTCCTTCATATAATTTTTTTCAAATTTAAGAATTGCTTTGTATTTTCCTACAAATATTATTGCTATTTTTTCTTCCTTAATTTTTTAGTATGTTTTTTATTATAAATATAAAATTTTTGAAATTCTAGACATTTTTTATCTACATAATTATTTCAAAATTTTGACATTATTTTTTATTTAAATAATTTTTATTTACAAATATCCTATACATATTTGTTCTCCTTTAAATAATTTTTTTAAATCTTGATAATTACTTTTTATTTTTTAAGAAAATTATTTCTCCTACTCTAATTTTTTTAATTATTTTTTATTATCAGTATAAATATTTCAAAATTTTACACATCTTTTATTTACATAATTATTTCAAATTTTTGTACATCATTTTTTATTTTAAATAATTTTCATTTACACATATCCTTTCTCCTTTAAATAATTTTTTGCAATTGTAATAATTATTTTTTATTTTTTAAAATTATTTCTCCTACCCTAATTTTTTGATCTCTTTTATTATTAATATAAAATATTTTGAAATTATAGATAATTTTTTATTTACTTTTTAATTTCAAATTTTTATACAATATTTCCTTCTCGTTTAAATAATTTTACTAACATATTTCTTCTTTAAATAATTTTTTGAAAATAATAAGAATTGCTTTTTATTTGCTAAATTATTTCTACTATACTAATTTTTTTGTATATTTTTTTATAAATATAAATATTTCAACATTTTTCACCTTTTTTGCTTATTTATTTTAAATTTTTTGACTTTTTCTAAATAACTTTGGTTTTCCACATATCATATATTTTTAATTTTTTTTTCAATTTTAAAAATTACTTTCTATTTTTCACAAATATTATTTCTCCTACCCTAATTTTTAGTATATTTTTTACTATAAATATATATATATATATTTTTTAAAAATTTTATCCTTGTTTTATTCACTTACTTTATTTCAAATTTTTGTCATTATTTTGTCATTTAAATAATTGTTATTATCCTATACCTATTTTTTAAAATATTTTTTAAATCTTCAAATTTTCTTTTTATTTTCTGAAACAATTATTTCTTCTACACTATTTACATATTTTTAGAAGAAATTAATTCTATTTATATTTTCAACTTCTATTTTCCAAATTTTTTTAAATATAATATATATTTTTCAGGCAACAAATATCTCTTTTATTTATTTTTTTTCTCTTCATTTGCTTCTTTCTTCAAAATATAATATTTATTTTTTATTTTTATTTCCTTTTTGCATGTAATGTATATAAATAATAATAACTAAAAATAAAATTTATCATACAACAAATATGTTCTAAAACTAAACAGCCAATAAAATTAACTTACATAATAATGATAACAATTTCTTCCTTCAAACTAAACTTTGAAGATCATAAAATTATTATCATTATTATTATTATTATTACTATTATTTCTACTAGTACTACAATAACAACAATAACAATAACGACAACACAAATATTCCAAAATTTATATTTATTAGTCATAATAAAAACAAAATACCAAATACAAAAATATATTACACATATATTTCATTGCAAATAATATCATATTCACCTTTAACAATTTGAAATGCTAATAATTTTTTTGTTATTATGTCATACTTACTTGAGATATTGCTAAAAAATATGATTTTAACTAGTAAATTTTGAAACACTTCTTTTTTTACCAATACTCCAAACCAGTAGCAAAAGAAAAATTAAAAGCAATTTGTTCTTCACCCAGTTAAAACAAACACAAGTTGGTCAATTTCATTATGGAACTCAGGCATTATATAGGTAGGACACTTAAGAGCAAATTCATAAATTTAATATTTCATTATCTGCCAATATTTTTTTTGGGCCAATCAAAATTTTTAGAAATCTAGACATTCCAATCACCAATGAACAAGTGTTGAGATAACACAATAAAATTTTGTTGTTATTTGGCAATATGATTGATCAATTGATTAATCAGTCACATCATTACCTTTTGTATACTAGCCTACATAGGCCTCCTTCTTAAATTTGAAATCATAGGTTTTGAATTCAATAGCAATAAATTCAAAATCATTGAATTTAAAATCATTGGTTCCGAATCTAATGTACTTCCTTTCAACACCAATCTGCCTTGATTCTCATAAATTCAAATATCATCAATCTAAATTTAGTTGTTTCATTACCTTTAGGGCAAATAGTTTTTTCATTATTATTTTTTTTGAATTTTTTTAATACTTCTAAATAAAAAATGATGTTAAGTATGTTATAAAAATAAACAAATAGATGAAATAAGACTAATATTTAATTTTTTTAAAAAATAAAAGATAAATATTATTGAATAATAATTATAATGTTATAATAAATATTTTAAAATAAATTATGCCACATATTACATCGCGATGTGCCAATGACACCAAGTGTCTTTATTCAAAAAAATTAGCAAGTTAGACTAATTATATTATATACTCTTAAATTTTATTATTTGATAATTAATATCCTAATTTTTATAAGTTTTTTTAGATATTTCAAGTGCCAATTTTAGAAATATAAATTTTGATACTGGATATACATTTTTTATATTTGATCGGGTTCCTACCCCTTGTCATCTCCATATTAAAGGGTATGATAATATTTTTAATCAATTTTTAAATTAAAAATTAAATTATAATTAACTTTTATATTTTAAAGAATAAAAAGAAGTAATAAAATGTTAAACGACTTTTTATTCTCTTCTCATATTAATTTTTATATATATATTTGTTTTGTCTATATTAATCTATGAATTTGAGGCTAAAGACAACTATAAGAGCTTTATTAATATAGATGTTTTAAAAATCCAAATATTAATATAGAAGTTCTAATTTTAAAAAAAAAAATCATTTGATTATTCACCATACGACTTCACATAGCAAGCAAAATCTTTAATTCGTGGCTTCTATAGGAAACCACAAAAACTCGGTTCTCTTCCATTGACAAAATGCATTCTAGTATTTCCAATCGTTAACAATTTTACTGGATAATAATAATTATTTGATTTCAAATTCCGTTATCTTGTTCACTTTTAACTTATAGATTGCATTATCTCTCAGAAGAAACAAGGAAACCTACAGAGATTCTGACATGCATGGATAGTTACGTTTACCTTAATTCAACATCTTCAGAGGTCAAGAAACTGGATTACAACTCAGCGGAGATAATATGGGATTATTTGGTTTATAGAATATTAAGTTAAAAAAAAAGATGAATGGAATAAAAAAATGACTCTTATACTCCTATTTTAAAAAAGTAATAAAAAATATATATACTGTTTAATAATTATAACAAACATATAATAAATATTGTATAAAATTTTTCCAATCTTTTTCTATTTCTATTTAGATATCAAACAAGCAAGAAAATTCAGCATTCTAAAATATATACTCACTACTAACCCAATAACCATATGCTTTGACATATACCAAATATGACCTATGGCCATTCTTTATAAGACTCTAGTTCTTAATTTTTGTTATTAAATTTTTTAATAAAATTATAATATAAAAAAATTCAATCATATTAAGTGATACATATTATATATTTATGATGTTTTAATTAAAAATATAATAATAGAAACATAAAAAGCTATATATAATTTTTTTTTTCACCTTAAAACGAAAACATCCCTTCTCAATGAAGATCAATTTCAATAACAAATCAGTTAACTAGGGTTTTGTCAAATCAATCCAACTTGCAAAATTGAACATGAGTTGACTAGTTCGTTGCTTTTCTTTTTTTGGTTGGGGGGGCTCAAAGTTATTGAACAAAGGAACTAGGCACAAAAACAAACAGGAAGCTAGGCCATCCTGGGAGATCGTTATTGTACTCCCAAGCCCATAAAACAATTTAGGTTTGGGTAAAATGGCCCAAGATCCATTCATATTGGGCCACGGCTATGTTTCTGCCACAACAAATGGCCCAATTAATAAAACAAATGCGAAAATCCCAGGTTCCCATCACGTGACAAAGCGCCAACTTGATGATTCAGATAGAGAGAGATAGAGAAAGAGAGGTTAATGGTCTAAACTCTAAATAATAATATTTGAGGCAGGACAAGGTCATACAAAAAATAAAAAACAAAAATAGAGATGACCGACTTCATAATAAAAATTTAGCTGTGTTGTGAAGTGAAAAGGAAAGAATACCTTAGACTACTGAAAATTTATTCGAAAATTTATTGAATAAAAAATTATTAAAATTTTCGAATTTGGCCGAAACAAATATTAATACTTTTTTGAATGTGATAAAAGCCTGACAGAGAATCTTAGAACATTTCGTCACTTGTCACAATGGTTCACGGAATGGTGTTTCCAATGTATAATAGCAAATGGGTAGTGATGATAGTTGAAGAAAGAATCTTTAAAGATTAGGTGTGACATTGATGGAGGGGCATATTTTTATTTAGGAAAAAAATAATTCGGATCAATGTACATTGATTTCAATGACCACTATGAATTCTAGACAAACCTACCATTCATGCCAAGTGCCAATGATCCACACCGCTGTTGCTGCGAATGACATCACAAGTTATATCAGTTTTCATGTATGGGCATCTTATTTTATCTTTTAAACGTGCAAAAAAATTGATGGTTGCTATCCTATGGTGATTGGTGAAGTTTGTTGCTTCGTGCTATATAGAAGTTCTTACTTGCACGAGTCCTCTTGTACTTATGGATTTATTAAACAATTACTTTTCTGATGAACATTTCTATTCATCTCTTTTTTTTATGATAACTGAAGGGAAATAAATTACATTTTAAATCAGAATTTAATACTTATTTGAATGTAGTAAAATTAAATTTTACTTTGATTTTTGCTTCGGGCGATTATGACTGAAGACACAAATAGATTTTTAATTTCTGTTCCACACCAGATATACCACATAATATCAAAGAGAAGAAGAGAATTATACTAAATCAGTTATGTCTTCATGTGTTCTTCCCCTTTTGTGTCCAGTTTTTCCAGAACCCCTCTAACATTCATTCTCAGAAACACGTCAAAAGAATCCTCCAAATTAATTGACCAATTTTCAAAAAATAAAAAAATTAATATTACTTAATTAGTTTAATTAATTAATTACCGAATAATTAATATAATATAATTAATTAAATTTGATTATGGACTTAATTATAGATTTGGATCAACCTTTCAATAATTCTCTAATGTATATTAATTAATCAATAATTAGCAAGAAAGTTTCCATATAAATATGCCTTAATACCTAAACTGTACTCCACATTCAACGTTCATCCAGTCCTTCACTCGAAACTTAATTTTCACTCAAATGTATTGGGACATTGAAGGTCTACCTCCGAATCGTGAAATGAGAAGTATCTATTCTTTTGAAAAAAAATTAGCACTTTTTCCAAGGAAGACAAATATGCACGATCTACATATACTACAAAGAAGAAAGGACATGAAAGAAAGGAAAAAAATTTACACTGCATTCAAGTGTGAGACAGTGGGTGGATCGAGGTGGTGGTTCAGACTTGAATACAGTCTCATCTACTATTCTTTATGTAAATTTATTTTTAAAAAAACTTTAATACAATAAATAGAGTTTGTCTTGAAATAAAACGTCACAGTATTGTCATTTCGTGACGTCAATGCCATGACGTCGGAAAACTCTCAAATACGTTTTTTATATAGCCTTAGATATTAAACAATTTAATTGTAATTGATTAATTTTAAATTAAAGATATTGATATAAAAATACTTTAAATTTTAATATTATTTTGATAAATATTAGATCTAAAAATTTAAATTGCATGAAAAAAATATGCTTTAAGACTCCAAATTAAAATTTTTAATTTTAGAATTTTTTAAAATAATTTTAAAATTTAATATTTTTCATATAAATATTTTTAATTTAAAGTTTTAAACTGTAATTATCTTTAAAAAAATATTTTAAGTCGTAGGAGTGGGACATTGAATGATTGGGTTACCCAAAATTCTGCCTAAGAACAGGGTAATTAACAACCTTATAATTTATAGGCATTATTGGCATGGGGGCCGGGTTGATATCATTTAATTCAGAGACTGAGGGTAGGATTGGAGGTATAACTTCAATCCACGACCAAATTAGAATGTATTTTAAAAATTTTAAAATAATTAAAAAAGTCGTTCAATATAGTATAATTCAATCAATCATGTCATAAAAGCACATCTTTTATAGTGTTTAGTAGTAATAATTCATTTATTTGTGGATAGAAGTTTTTACTTTTTCACCACATTCGCTCTGGTTTTTTTTTTTAACCAATAATAATTTTAAAAAAAGACTCAATATGAATTTTGAGCAGGAATTTAATGAGATTTCAGAATTTCTGGTATGCCGCGAGGCCTTTTGCCAACCGTCATCAAATGGATCGGGGGAAAGTTGTAAATTGATTCCATATAGGACAATGCATGTTTCAAAATAGGAACTCTAAGGTGCTTTTAATGAGCTTCTGATTTTCGGGTCCATTGGCACTGCCATTGTATATTCGTATGCTTTACAAAATTGAAATGAAGATTGAATAAAGCCAACCAGAAAAAAAAGGGGGACAGATGGATAAAAACCTTATTGGAGTGTCTTGTAGATTAATTAATCCAATTGAGAAAGTAAATTAATTAAGATGCGTATAAACTAATTCAAACTCTGCTTGTTTGCATTACAAAAAGATTAAAAAAAAAAAAACTTTAAAATTGCAAAGCATACGACGTAAGCGGCATATTAATGTTCTGTTGACTTACTTCCGACATCGTTGATCACTTGTTATTCCCACTTGACTTCGTCACTTTAAGATACTTCAATTGATACGAAATTAGTGGACTTATGGCAAAGGTTCTAGTTTTGATTATTTGTAATTGATCCACGTAGGTCCACTCATCTCAAATCCTCGATTAATAAGTAAAAAAATCATAAAAATCTCAAACCGATCCAAATCTCGTAGATTGTGTGTTTTCTTTTCAATTCTCTGGTTCATAAGATTCTGAGATCAATTAATAGAAGTCGACCCAATAAATCCATGTCTTGTTGAGATGATTGGTGAAGGGAAAGAGTAATGACTAGGGCCTCAGTTTGGTATGATTCGAAAAAATGAGGAGAAAAAAATCTTATGTAATATTTTATTTTATTTTTATAATTATTATTTAATAATATTTATTTATTATTATTTAATTATTAAAAATAAAAATATTAAAATTATTTTTTAAATTTTACTTTCATATATAACTTTTTTGCATATCAAGTAAGTCTCTTCTTTATTCCTTTAGCAAGTAGGTGTACCATATTTAATTAGAAGATAAAGAGAATGTGAGGAGGATAAAATCAAACATAAAAAAGGACCCAGCAATAAGAATGGACACATGCTTGGTATTTGATAGGGAATTCAAATTCAATGCACCTTCCTTTCTCTGATCTCTCTACCGTCTAATCAATAGGAACCACCCATTGAAAATGGCCACATGATGCCACTTGAAAATAGCCTAAGTGATAAAAGTGATAAGGTAGGAGTGGAGAAATGGGTAATGTTTAAGGTTTGAATCTTTCAATATATCAACAAATAAAAAAATAGTTACATGATGGAATGCCTACGTCCTCCCCCCCCCCCTCCCCCCTGCGGGCAAAAAAAAAAAAAATTCACCAGATTTTATGATTTTTATACAATCTTTTATTTTTTTTCAATTTTCACACCAAACTACACGTTTATATGGTAGAAACCACACATATAATCAAGTAAACTTATCGTTCGCTGTCTCCTAAATTTTACAATATAATCCTTGGTCTCTTCAAGTCTTTGCACCAACCAATACGTTATATGGTGGAAGCCACACATATCTTATAGCAAACTTTTCCTTTCGCTATCTCTTGAATTTCACCTCATGAATGTTGCCTAATTTATGCATATATGCACCAAGTAATCGATAGTTTTCAACCTATGTCAAGTCTGGATCACTCATCTGTATACTAGTGGAATTTTTCTGATAGTTTATTGCTTTAAAGATGGAGTGACATTCTCTAGATAATATATATATATATATATAGAGAGAGAGAGAGAGAGAGAGAGAGAGAGAGAGAGAGAGAGAGAGAGGCACCAAATCTCCAATATATACTGTCAATTTGTTATAAGTTTCTTCGATAGAGATTTTTCTTTTTTTACATAGCAATGCTGAAAAATATTTATTATACTTCATTAATATTAAAAGAGTCAGTATTATTTGACGAATAAATAATTTTTGTTTAAAATTTAAGATCTAGTCAAATCATAACTTAACATTGGATTACATAATTTTTGCCAAAAAATCGATAAAATTACGTGATAAAATATAAGTAATAATAGTATTGAATGCTTAACACGTAATATATAAGTACTGAAAATGAATTCATGGTGTTCTTGGTTAATTGAAAAGTTTGCTTTATTTTAAAAGCTGCTCTTCAGTAAAAGCATTTGTTTCCATCTCAAATTAGGAGAAAAGAATGAAATTAAATAACGTGCTTCTATTTTAAAAGTAGGTACTTGAATTATTAATAACATTATTTCACAGGAGTCATAGTTTGCCTAAACTTATTAAAATTTTCATTTTCGTTACTTATTAATTATCCAAACGAAAAATGCAACATTCATTTTCATTCCTTCTCTTTCATTCCGACGTACCCCCTCAATTCTCTTTCTAGATTTATGTCGTCTATCATAGCTAACGCTAGGAAGAAATCAGCGAAGAGACGGAACGTCGCTAGTCGGTCGTCGACATAACATAGAGTGCGCATATACGCCATTTTGAATTTTTCAAAAGGCAAATCACTGATCATTCCAGCACTCAAGGGGCATCCTACAGTTGTACATTTGTCCTCTGTATACAGCATATAGAGAGAGACTTGTTATGATTTCTTGCTCACTTTTGGGTAGCATGGGGACCCATATTAATTGAAGGCACTATGAGGCATATGTGCATGACTTCTCGAATATCCTTGGAGTCATGTTCAGTTGTCATAATGCATTTATCATGCTTACTGTACCTCAATAAGCATTTCTTAATTGTAAATATTATAGTAATAACGATGACGTCCATAATTTTTAAATAATGATTTTTAAGATTTTTTTTATATTTAATGACATAAATTTTATAACTTTCAAAAAGATGTATTTTTTATAATTATATAAATTATTTTTTTAAAAAAACTATAAATAGAAGTCATATATTAAACTTGTGGGATCTCAAATAAATGAGAAGTATTTTCTTTTTTTTTTCAATTTTTTCTCTTACACTACTATTTCTTATGATTTCATTAATTTTACAATTTTATTTCTCTTTTTTAATATTCTTTTTGGAGAGTAAAATTATAATTGTGCCTTTTTTCAATATGGCAAAGGGGTGCATGCATGTTTACTTAAATCTTATTCATGCATCCACATGATTTTTATTCGTGTGTGTGTGTGTGTATATATATGTCTGATTGTGGGCATTGACTATATATAATGGTGGAATGGGAAAAAGGCACAATTATATATTTATCCAAGTTCTGTTCCATTTTACATATATGCATTCCCAAGTACAAGCTTGAACATTTTTGGGGGATCGCAGCCGCATTAAAAAAAAGAGAAAAAAAAAACCTAAAATGCAATGTATTTTGCCACAATAATATATATATATATATATATATATATGCGCGCGCGCATGTACAACCAATAACAAGGAGAAGGTATAGTTAATTTGCGCCTTACAACTTTCTTTCTAGGCTCTAATGATCAATTTCTTAGTATAGCAAGTTCTTAAATCTTCTCCTTAAAAGAAAAGATTGACACTTAAAAAAATGTTAATTTTAGAGACAATTTGTAAATGATGGTTAAAAAAAAGGCCTAAATTTAAATATATTTCATTATATTCTTATTATTGGATTTTTAATTAAAATATAATATTTATAATTTTTTAATAAAAATATAACAAATGTATGATTTAATTAAAAAATTAAACAGTTATTTATAAAAACTATATAATTGTTATATTTTAATTAAAGAATCATATAATTATTGTATTTTGATTTAAAAATTTGATAATAAAATTATAAAAAATTAGATATGATTTTAAAAAAATCTCCGCTAAAAGTTAAATATGGATGATTTAATTGTCATTAATCAATGGCCGTTTCTTTGGTAAATTTCTTGAGATTATATATATATAAGGAATACATATATTGATTGCTAACAAACCGTCAAAGTTATACGTGTCTGAGAATCACTGGTTACAGGAAGGAAAAATCAATAAACACATGAGCCACATCAAAAGATCGCATATTGTATATGATTCTATAATATTTTTGCATTAATATTAAGAAATACGACTTGAAATCAACCGACAAAGGCAGTTGAATTTATAAGAAAGTTTTTGTTTTATTTAATATTTTTGCTCGTTAACCCGTCTGCATATTGTTTTTCGCGATAGTCACATGAACGATGCTAGCAATACGCTAGGTTCGCTTCAAATATTTTTTTATCTACAGGCAGACACGGCCATATGTCGTTTTCTACTCTCATTATTTTATAGCACGATTCTCAATCCGCAAAAATATATAAACAGGCTAACGTTTAGTTTATATGGTCAACTTATTTTATTACCTATATATATGTACGATAATATATTCAAAACAGAGGAATCTTTGATTTTTCCTTTTTAGTGGTTGGTGAATTGTGTAATAAATAAATTTAAGTACGAAGTGCACATGAAGGAATCTTCCTCAAGCACCAACATGGATCTTCTTCTCTCCCTGAATAGTGCAACAAATTAAGGGATGATCTTCAATGGCATGAATTTCGCTTGTTATGAACCATAGCTTTATGTCTTTATGGTCTTTCACACTTTCCTTTCCAACGACTTTGCCACTTGTTTGGTTTGTCATGGGAAATGGAAAAGAAAAAAAAGTCTAATAAAATGACAATTTTATCCTATAATTATTACTCAATTATTATTATTATTATTGGCAAAGGAAATGCGGCCGAAACCAGGAAAAAATACAAGCTACACAGTCTTATCAGGAGGCATAAGGGCCCCAACTATGTCAGTATTCATACTTGGAAGGATAAAATCAGGTTCTCCCCAAAAAACAAGATCTTCAGCAAAATCCAAGCTCCAATGCGCCATCCGATCAGCACAAGCATTTGTCATCCTATCAATACACTCCTCTGGTCTCTTTTATTAAAAATAAAAAATTATTTTATTAATATTAAAAAAATACTTAATATCAATTTAATTCATTGATTAAGTTTAAATTTGATAATTCTTTTTAATTTTTCCCATCTTCATTTTATATAAAAAAATGTTATGCATTATTAAGTGTATTAAATGTAATAATAATGAAAGATAAAAAAAATTTATTATTTAATGAAATAAAAAATATACCACGTTTCTTATATTTTAGAATAAAAAAATTTCTTTAGATTTTCTTATAAAAAGGATCAGAGATAATAGTTAAAAGTAACATTACAATCCTCTTCTTAAAGGCGACAAATAGAATGCTCCACATGGTTAGTATAGTGATACATAAACTGGGACCAATAGAGATATTATCAATTAATTATTATTCAATCATTAAAAATACGGATGTTATAGGTATTTTTTATCTACAATTTTATTTTTATTTTTATTTCCATATATAACTTTTTACGTATCAAATGAATGAATTAATGGGGGGTTTCTAAAGTCCACTAACTTTGAAATTAGAATTTTATTTAAAAGAAAGAGTGAGTGGGTATTAATTTCTTCTTCTAGGCTAAGGCTACCAAATCTATACTCACTCTAGAGTTAAATACTCAAATTCTTCAACTTTTCAACGTTAATATAGCATTAAAAAAAAAAATAACCAAAATGCTTGGCTGTTAAAATCTTTTTTTTATATGCTTAAATTTTTTTTTAAATTTTTTTTATTAATGGGTCGCGGCATCTCATTTTTTTTATTTTGTCTTAAATGGGTCATGCTCGTATATAATTTTTTTATTTATATTTATTTTATTTTTTATTTTTTAAATTATTTAAAAATCAATTTAAATTTAATATATTTATTATTAAATTCAAAATTATCTGCAAAAGTGTAAATTAAATTTTTTATTTTTTAGTTTTAATTATAATTGAAATTATTTTAATTAATTTTAAAACATATAATTTATTTATTATGATTATTTCTTCAACATTTTGAATTTTTTCATTTCAAATAAATTATTAGATTTATTATTTTCTGAAAAAATTGAATTGAATTGAATTAATTTTATTTTTATTTTTACTTATCATCTAATTTTTAAATTTAAATTTTCTGTATTTATTTCATCTAATTTTTTTAATTTCTTCATTTAAATTAATTACAAAATTTTGAATTTAAAATTTCAATTATTTGTAATTATTATATATATTAATTCGTTAACTTCTTCAAAATCTTTAATTTCCAATCCTTGAATGTATATAACATCACTAATATAAACATATCATTGATTACTAGTTCCTATGATTCGAATACACATAAATTCGCTAGTCTCGTTGTTATCGGCTACATTCAAATGGGTTTGAGGTTGAATCATATCATTTTTTTTCTTTGTTTTTTCAATGCAAAGGGTGAAGTAAAAAAAAGAAATATTGTATATATAAAAAAAAAAGAAACCTACAATTGTAATTATTATTTTTTTCATCCCAAAAACATAGACATTCAAGGACTGAAAATTAAAGATTTTAAAGAAGTTAACGAATTAATATATATATATATATATAATAATTACAAAAGAATTAAAATTTTAAATTCAAAATTTTGTAAAACAAAATGTTAAATTCTATAATTGATTTAAATGAAGAAATTAAAAAAATTGGATGAAATAAATATATAAAAATTTAAATTTAAAAATTAGATGATAAATAAAAATAAATTCAATTCAATTCAATTTTTTTAGAAAATAATAAGTCTAATAATTTATTTGAAATAAAAAATTCAAAAATGTTGAAGAAATAATCATAATAATAAATTATATATTTTAAAATTAGTTAAAATAATTTTAATTCTAATTAAAAATAAAAAAATTAATTTACACTTTTGTAGATAATTTTAAATTTAATAATAAATATATTAAATTTAAATTTATTTTTTAAATAAATTAAAAAATATAAAAATAAATTAAATATAAATAAAAAAATTATATATTAAGTCGCGACATCTCAGATACTGTGATCCAATTAAGATAAAATTTTAAAAAAAGAGGTCATGACATTTGAAATGTTGCGACCTATTAATAAAAAAATAAAAAATAAAATTTTAAGTACATAGAAAAAAAGTTCTGAGAGCTAAGCTTTTTGATTATTTTTCTTTTTTTTTGTCATATTCACGTCAAAAAGCCCAAATTCTTCAGTATAACCCATTTCAAGGGTTATATATGCAATTTAATGAGATTCATGCATAATTTTTATGTCTTTATTATATAATTTTTTTTCATACAAACACAACAAGTGCATTTTTTTAATACCTCTATATTAAATGTTTAATCATTTTTAAAAATATCACACACACACACATATTACATTTTAATTAAAAATTTTGATGATAAATAATTAAAAAAAGTTATATTTGTCTTGTTCTTTGTCCAAGTAAGCCTCACAATGGGTGCAACCTCATTCACCATCTTTGCTCTTGGAAAACATCATTGACTCACTAATTTTTGTGTGAAAGACAAACACACAATCGACCACACCAAAAATAAAAACAAAAGAAAAAATATATAGTTAAGATTTTATTAAAAGGTTTTAAATTTTAAAATTATTCTTAAAAGTTTAAAGATGACAAGTTTAAATTGCAAATAAAAATTATAATTTAAGATTTTAGATCAAAATATTTTATTTTAAAATAATTTTAAAAATAATTTTAAATTTTAAAACTTATTAATATAAATATCTTCAATTTAAAATTTTTAATTATAACTTTGTTTAAAATAAAATTTTGCCCCACCTTTGATCGGTGCTAAAGTTGAAGCTTAAAGGCCCATTTGAAACACAAGGGAAAATGGAAGAGAAGGAAAAAAATTTTATGATATCTATTTTACTTTTGTAATCATTATTTAATATTATCTATTAATTATTTCTTAATTATAAAAAGTAAAAGTAATAAATTTATTTTGTATCTTCAAAATTACTTTTTTTTTTCTTATTTTTATACCTAAGGGCCTACTTGGTAGTGAGAAATGGGGAGAAAAAAATGAAGGAAAAATGAAAAGTTTAAAAAAATTTGAATTCTAGCCATATAATTATTATTTAATATTTTTAAATAATAATTATTTAATTATTAAAAATAAAAATATTATAAATATTTTTTATTTATAAAATTATTTTTTAAATTTTTAATTTTTTACGTATCAAATTTTTAAATTTTATTCGTACCAAATGGCCTATAAATTTTTTCAATTATCTAAATCATTCATTATTGAATGACATATAATAATTTATCACTGATCCCAAGGCTTTACAGTACCTTTTTCTAGTTTCAATAGAAATCAATCCTCATTATTCTTTTTTCAAGTTTCCAGCACTACTGTCACATGTGTTCCTATGTAAAAAAGTTAAAAAAATAAAAACCTAATAATTAATGATTAATTCCTTTTAACAAGGGATGTTAAGAACTCCCGTTCAACTTTTGGACGGGATTGTTGGCATGCATTTCTCCACTGTGTAATGATTTTAAAACAATTTATTATGATGGGAACCACTGCAAATGATTTTTAAAACATAACATTCCCCACAATATACGAACACAAGATTCCTAAGAAACTTTTCCAATGTTTTAGGCAGATACATGACAGTTTATTAGAATTATTTATAAAATAAATTATTTTTCATGTATATTTCTATTTTAATATATATAATTATGTGACCTTTTAATATTTAATTTTAAAAATCATATATTAGTATAAATAAAATAAAATAAAATTATAATTATTAATATAAATGGAGATTAAAAAGTATTTAGTTTTTTTACTACTTTATTTATTTTTTAATTTAAAAATAAATTTAAAAATGCCCTTTAGTGCATGCCATGGCTTATACTTAAGGCTTGATGTGCACCAAGTGCATGTTAATATTTTTAATATTTCAAAATAAATTATTTAAATAATAGCCTCAAGGTCGGTCCCCCCCCCTATAACTACTTGTTTTGTATATAGAATTGTTAGTGATTAAAATAGAAAAGAAATTATGAGTTAAAAAGAAAGAAAGGTTTAGTATTTTGTATGATATGAAAATAAAATGAAATCTCTTTCCAATTGCATGTTTGATAGAAAGAAATAAGGCTTAGTTTGGTATGTAGAATAGATTATGATGAGAAAGGAAATGGGAAAAAGAATGAAAATTGAAACAAAATTTGAAACCTAAGTTTTGTTTGGTATACTTTAGAAAGGAATGAGAATAAAATATTTATTTTATATTTGGTAAGGTAGAAAAAAAGATGAATGGAAATAAAAGGTAGTTAAAAGACAAAAATACTCCTATAATAAAAAAGAGAAGAAATAACTTTTTTTTGTCTTCATTATTTAGATTTATTCAACAAAGAGACAAAAAAAAATCAAAACCCAGTACAACCTCTAAGCCCTATTTTGCACGATATGTAAAGTGAAGGAAAAAGCTTTCTCTAATGATGAGATCAATCTTGGGACATCTACTCCTTTACCTCTCATCAAAGCACTAATCTACTACAACTATCGTCAAATTCCCTTATGAAACATAGTTTCTCTCTAGCTCGATCGTGCTTCGAATTTGTTTTCTCTCTCAATCAAGCCCCATTGTTGTTTCAATTCAATCACCATTAAGGCTCCATTCGAAAGACTAGGCATAAGCTCTGGTGCCTTGAGAAAGTCGAAGACTTGGCAAGAAAGGACAGAGGTGTCAAGTAATTTATCTAGCGATATTTTTTCGCAATAGCTTGGCTCATCCTCAGGGCATGATTGTTGGAGATTATGCTCTATATCAATTATTGTATTGCAAGTATTATACTTTATTAAGAAATAAGATTTTTTGTTTATTATATTATTATATTATTTGCATGCTCTATATAATAATATCTTTGGATAAATTATATTGATTATTTTAAATATCCATAATCGATCATCATTGTGGGAACGATGATGAACTAAGACTAGTATGATTTTGATTGATGATTATGTATTAATCATGTATATAGATACGAATCAAAATCATAAGCACTCATTAAAGAACAAGATGCTGGATCGACTCGTTATGAGATAGTTATATAGATTAAGTCATAAGAGTATTTCATATATAACCGTGTCACCGAACTCTTAGACTTGAGATCACCATAGTTTTCAACATGAGGAATACTATGTTTTGGCATAGTCAAAAGTTATCTTTAACCAGGTGATCTTAAAGGTTATGATCAGACATAATGAAATTCATGTAGAAGAAGATGAGTGATTAAGATGAAATTTGTCCTTCTAATTAATAAAGAGATATCTCTGAGCCCTCAATAAGTGAGACTGAGAAATGTATGATCGTGCTCAAATAGAAGAATTTTCATTTATACTATCAGTCTGCACGTAAATCGAGAAAGCGACAATCAAGTAAAATGAAGATGACGTTTCCATACCTCATACTTAATTTAGATATCGTGTGACAAAAAGGATATGATAGGATTATATGATAGATTACATCGGATTACCGATCCCTATATGATTTGGGTAGTCACAATGTCTTACTAAAGGCCGCTTATGACTTGTGCGTCAAATAGTGTCATTAGCTCATTGTCAATGTCATATAGGCCTATAAGGTCACACATAAAAACGAGTCAACTTAAGTTAGAATGTCCAAATTCATTGAATCTAAAATTGCATCTAAATTCAATGAATGCCACATTCAATTTAAAGTGAAAGAATTTTATAAATAAATAAATATATATATATTTGATATATATATATATAATTTATAAAATTTGAAACATATATATATTTATATGTTCAATATATATATATCCTTTAATTAATTTAAATCAATTAATTTTAAATTCAAATCTATATGATATATTTAAATTTAAACTAATATGATAATTTAAATTTAATTTATGAGATAAATTAAATTTGAATTTAGTTCTAGATTTAAATTAAATAATTAGGTAAATTTAATATATTAGATATACTTAAATTTAAATTAATCTATTTAATTAAGATTTGATTTGATTTGATTTAAAATAATATATTTTAAATTAATCAAATATATCTGAAACCCTAATGAAATACCTTTATAATAAAAAAAGGAGGAGACTTGGGTATTATAGAACGACAAAACAAAAGAAAAACTCTAGAGAGAGAGAGAGAGCATACAGACAGTATACAGACATTGTACAACCGCCTAGAAAGAGAAAGAGGAGAGTGTCTTCTTTATCAAAAACGTGTATAGACGTTGGTCAGAGGCACTAGTACGCCGTTCAAGTTGAGCAATCATTCGTATGGATACCAGTAGATGAAGCAAATCTGAATATCAATTTTTGAGATCCGATAGTGAAAGATAAATATTTTTAGATTTACTCGATTTAAACAATATTGATGGATATATGGGAAAGGATTCGGGGTTTTAATTTTCTGCTGCGTGTCCCATAATTCCCAACAATGATATCGATTATACAAATTACAGATAAATGAGGGGTAGACTGGTAATCTCAAGCACCTATCCTTTGATTGCATCCACTTTCCATTGTTCCATCTAAGGTGAGCATTTCTCTTTTATCTATAGGAATGTTTCACACCTTGGAAAGATGTATACCGAGTACTAGACAAAGAAAATTAAGATACCATACGCCTTTTATTTCCATCCTTTAGCATAACCCTTATATCAAATGTGTCTTAATAAAGAAAAAGGAGAGATAGAAAGTGAGAATGACAAAATTGGCCATATTATTTAAGAAAGAAATGAAAATTTTTAATGTTTTCTTTTTTAGTGTGCTAGATGGTAAAAGGGTCTAATAATCTCTTCCATTGTATTACCTAGGATAGTGAACATTTCCAATTGTGGTGAAGGTGTCATAGTCAAAAGTTTAAGCAAGATACAAAGGAAGGCTGCAAAACAAGTCTAAGAGTCAAGAAGCTCTAAATCTAGTAGTGTCAGATTCACAGCTTTCAATTCTCATAAGTATTTCATTTAGGTGGAAGGCATTATAGACATTATAGACATTTCAACACTTTGACTCCTGAAGGACATCTCCATCCTACACTACAGTCACTTACAAATGATTCCTTGGCACTTTCCTTTTTGCCAAGTTTTCTCTGAACCAAACAATAAAATTTGAAGGAATTCTAATCATTTTCCCTTTGTGGTGGCCTTTGGCTATAACATTGGCTCTTGTTCGATGTTGCAAGCTAGTTATGGGCAATTTTTTTAGGGCTAATGGTGGCTTTGGATGTTGGGGTAAGAAGACTCATAGTTGAAGCAAATTCTTTGTTGGGGGTGCACTTGGTCTAGTCAATGAAGCCTTATCGTGGTCTTCGAGCAAATCTAATCCATGATATTCATCTTCTCTTAAATAGGGATTGGCATGTGGTTTTGCTACATAAACATAGAGAGGGAAATCATTCAGCTGATAGGCTTGCAGATATGGCACACAGCATGAAGGTGGGTCTCCATATTTTTAACTATTGTCCTTTTAAGCTAGCTTCTTTCATTTTAGACTATTTTAGGGTGGGTGTTTTCTTCGTCATGTAAGAGGTTAAGGGGTTTTGTGTTGTCTTCTAGTTCACCGAAAAAAAAAATTAAAAGTTTTTATATTTGATGCATAGCTATGTATGTTAATTTTTAGACTAGGTGATGAGATGTCAAATAATATTATATTAATGTCAAAATGTACAAGGATAATTTATGATGAGAACTATTAATCCAAATGTTAGTTATGTTAAAATGTTACTTTTATATAATTTTTTTTAATAATATAAGATCAATTTTCATTAACATTAATCTCAATTGATCCCTCCTCTTTAAACACACGTGTGTATGTGTGTTTATGATTTATAAAGTTTAGCTTATTATAATACAAGTGAAAACTACTAATAAACCACTGGATGCAAAAGAGTTTGAATACATTGTTGGTTTAAAGTTTGAGAACGTTTTTCATTTTGAACACACAACTCATATGACTAATTCTTTAAGCCGAAAGGTGGAGTATACACAGGGTATGGATAGAGAATATAATGCATTTATTCAAGAGAGCCTTGATTGAGCATGATTTAGTGGTTTTCTTGCCTTATTTCCAACGCCTTCCTCTTAAAAAATCTGTTGAGACACGGTTGCTTTTATTGGTTTCTCAATATAATATTTACATCATTAATTACAACCTTTTTGGTTTTTTAAATTGCAGGTTTTATAAATAATAGCCGATCCATATTGACATTCACCTATGATAATAAAGTATTCATATTGATTTATAATTTAATTCTTAATCCTGAGTGTAATTGTAGCAAATGAAATTCCGTTACTGATTAAATAAGTTCTATATATAATATTTAAAAAAGGGAAAAGATTGAAATAACTATATATATATATATGTATAAATATATGAGAACACCCAGAAAAATTGAACAGCTGTCGTGATGTCCGAGTCAATGAAAAACCCGGAAATTAAATAAAAAAAAAGAAAGAAACAATATGCGCTGATGTAGTTATTTTTATATAAATGCATGTTAAGTCACTCATTGAAGCTCATCTTCCTCGAAGCTACTGATCAGTTGTCCCTAGTCCCAAGCAGTAGCAGAACAGCGAGGCTATTGCTTTGGAGCCCCCACTCTATTAGTCTTTTTTCCAGTCACTTTTCCCAATCTACCCCTATCCAAATTTTATATTTCTGTACCTATTTTAATGGAAACCACGGTACTATGCTCTGGAATCCCCTTCTCAACCTTGCCGACGAGTTATGTCCGACCAGAATCCGACAGACCTCGCCTTTCTGACGTTTCCACCTGCGAAGATGTTCCTGTCATCGACCTTGGTTCTCATGACAGAACCCATATTCTTCATCAAATTGGTGAAGCCTGCAAATCCTATGGCTCTTTCCAGGTCTTTAATTATATATATTTATATATCTTTATGTTTGCTGATTCTACTTTTCTATTTTGAAAAAAAAATTAGTACATGAAATTTTGGTGCTATTATGTAGGTGATTAATCATGGGGTGCCAGAAGATGTAGTGAAAAATATGTTAGAGGTGGCATATGAGTTCTTCAAGTTGCCTGTGGAGGAGAAGATGAAGTTGTACTCGGATGATCCATCAAAGACAGTGAGATTGTCCACTAGTTTCAATGTGAAGAAGGAGAAGGTGCATAATTGGAGAGACTACCTCAGGCTTCATTGTTATCCTTTAGACAAGTATGTGCCCGAGTGGCCTTCTAACCCTCCCTCCTTCAAGTAAGTCTCCTCTCCCTTTCTCTGCCTCTCAACTCTCATCCATACATCTGAGTGGACTTTATGTCTTCATTACATTAATTGTGTGATCTTTTGATACTTTTATCATACATCTTTCAATAACTCAAGCTGTGATTATGAATGATAACATGATTCTATTTTTTATTTAACATAAATGACTTTCTAATGGTAGGAAGAATTTTTTTCCTATACATACATGCGAATCTATTTATTGTCGTGTTATATGTCAGTTAATATTTGGGACTACTCAGAATATCTTATATGTATATATAAAGAAATTAATGAAATAAATAAATAAATTTGATTAACTGTACTTATATTTTATTATATCCTCTGACACGATCTTAAAATTTTTATTCAAAACTAATAAAGTTTACTAAAAAGATAAGAATATTATTTTTTATTCTAATTTAAAAAAAAAATCAAATTTACCGAACCTTATTCAAACTTTCATTCATTCAACAAAATGACCTAATTTTACCGAGTGTTGAGATATTGTTATTTTCTAACTATACCTACCTAGTAGAGAATTTAGTTTTGTCTTCCTCAAAGATTGGTGTAAAAAAGGATTAGTGTCAAACTTAAGATCTAATAACAGTCTTCTCTTTATAATTAAAGAGTAAAAAGAAAAAAAATAGTTTTGCTAAGATTTTAGCATGTTCAAATTAGATCTATACCTTTTGACTCATAAAAGAAGATGTTGAAAGAATTAATGTACGATAGTAAGTAGTGCTCTTGAGGAGGAAAGGATTCTTGAGAGTAATTGGCTTTTCAAAGATGCAAAATAATTTATTTCCTCTTTCATCTACAATGATTTTACTCTCTTTTGGTAAGCAGCTGAAAATATTAGAAATAATAATAGCATCAAAATCTTGTTGATTTTTCTTTTCAAAACAAGCCTTTACTATGTGCCCATGTGCGATTCTTGAGCGGGTACCGTGAGAGACCAAAAAAAAAAAAAAAAAGAAGAGTCGGTGAAAAATAGTTAAAGTTAATTAGATTAAGATAAGAGAGGCCTGATTAACATCAATCATGGCGTACTTTCCTATTGCTTCCACAACAGAACATCATATTCTGTGGATCCCTCCATTTGTTTTGTCATCTCATCTTTCCATTCTTGAAACACCAATAGATTTTAATTAGTTTATAGCGGAAGGTGACAATTTCCAATAAAACCAAGATGCAAACGTTCTGTTTTGGCATGTACACACTTGGTTAAAATTGCAAGTTCTGGATTCCTTATCTTCAACCTGAAATCACCGCCAAACGCTTTGGCTTCATTATACACACAACATGATTTGTCTATGATTATTGTTTTATTCGGCATATTTTCTTTAATACTTTTTAAAACTTTTTTCTTTAAAATTTAATAAAAAATAAAAAATGTAATTAAATGGACAAAAATTTAAATTCTGAGAAAAAATGACACTTTAAATTATTCAGTTAAAATTTTTAAAATGTAATTTTTTTATAATTTAATTTCTTATCTTCTCAATTATTTATAATTTTAGATATTTAACTAAATCTTGAACTATAAATAATAAAAAAAACCTTAAAATATAATACCACACGATTTGTATTGTAGAATTCCAAGAGATTCAAACACCTTTTTATATGCATTAAAACGTCACTTTTAAAGAAATCGTAAGGAGTGATGTAAATATCTTTAGGTTGTGTTTGTCAGGAGTGATAGCAGTGTAAAAAAAAAAAATAGATGGAAAAGGAAAGCCATCTATTTCGGCTTTGTAAATACATAAAATGTTAAATAAAAAAATAAAAAAAACAATTTTAAAATTAAAAATTAATTTTAATACTTCTATTTTTAATAATTGGATAATAATTAATAAATAGCATTAAATAATAATTATAAGGATAAATTTGATATTTTACTAATTTTTTTTATCCTCTCTCTTTCTATCTTCTGGCCAAATACTCTCATTTCCATTGTCTGTTGTTACTGTGTATTTGGATGAAAATTTGACTATACATATTGGAATCAAAATGAAAAGGTCTCATTTGCCATTCCAAAAAATATATTTTAATATTTTATTTTATTTATTAATAGTGAATAAAAATATGTTTTAAAATTAAAAATAAACATATTTTATTATTTTATATAAAATAAATAAATATTAATAATATTCTTATATTAAAAGTATTATAGTCATTTATATAAATTTTTTATTTTTATATTATTTTCACTCTACCAAATATCAATAATAAAAAGATATTCTTGTTCCCTTTTGTGTTATACCAAAAATGTTTTTAGGTGATAAGATTCTACTTTATTTTTATCTCTATTCTTCCTTTTATTTTATTACAAATAATTACATTGTACCAAATATAGCCTTAGAAGATAAGCAACAAAATTTAATAATACAACTGCGATGTAACCATAATACATGTATAATAAGTAATGTTCTAAAAATTAGATTGGTT
The DNA here is from genome assembly GCA_026724425.1 of Erythrophleum ivorense. Classification (NCBI taxonomy): domain Eukaryota; kingdom Viridiplantae; phylum Streptophyta; class Magnoliopsida; order Fabales; family Fabaceae; genus Erythrophleum; species Erythrophleum ivorense. Next base: position 138,254 of record JAIUCV010000268.1, read on the forward strand.
ATTAAATTAGGATAAAAATCAAATCATGATTTAATGATTTTATTATCATCAAATCAAAGTCAAACAATTTTTAAATATATACAATATATATATAATTTCACAATTAAATTAATACATACATTGTATAATAATATTTAAAATATATTGAAATATTTAAAAATACAAAAACTAATTAAAATATTTTACACATGACAATAAACTATATGAAATAAGTTAAGTAGAATTTATTAAGCATCATAAATCTCTATGCTGTAATATCAAAACTCTAATTTAGATAAAAATAAATGAAAAATTAATTTTTGATCTATTTGGATGATTTATAATAAGGATTGAAATAGATTGAAATGATGATTAATTCATTATTTTTTCACCCATGGTAGTAAGGGAGATAGATTTATTTGATGTGTCATTATTTAATTTCATTACCTTTACAAGATTATAAATGAAACATAAATTTAAAGGGGTCCAATGTAACAAGAGGTTGGAATTTATACGTTCAATTAATGAGTTGAATTTAGAAGTCAATGTTTTCACATGTTGAAGATGTGGGAGGGGAGCGCTTGGTGGGAGAGTGAGTAGCCGCGGGGAGGTGGGACCACAACCACAATAGTCATTAAGATATACGAATGTCGCCATTTGCCTCTGTTTTTGATTGGTGGGTGTCTTGTTTTTGGTGCTTACATCACTTTATGAATCCGCGTTGACGTCACCCCCATTCATCTCCCCCTTTTCTGAATCTCAATCCTCATCTTATATCACTTCCGACAAAGTCATCCTTTTCTAGAAGAAAGTAGAAAAACGATTCCGGACTGCCAGCGCACAGTATGCTGAGCGTCTGCCGACTACTTTAGGAATTGGGATTTTCTGCAGTTGAGAATTCATATATTTCTCTTGCAGTGAAACATAATTAATTTTTTTATATTATATTTATTTTTTTTTTTGGAAAAAGTTTTGCATTCCTTCCAAAATCTCACTGCAAAAGAAATATATGGCATTCTCAATGCGGAGGATCCAATCCTATTATCTAAATTGAATTTAAATAAATTAGATTTAGTTTTTTTTTTATTTTTTAATATTAATTGTTATTTTTAAAATTAACAATTGAAAATTAGTTTTATTCTATATCCTATGTCATCTAAAAAAAAGTTTAAAAAACAAAAAGATATCATTTAAATTTAATCCAAATATCTTAATTGATTGGCACGACCTTTGTACATTTAAAGGATATAAAGAGGATTCATGCAGATAGGAAAGCGAACTATTACATTCAATTTTTTAAAATTTGAATTTTTATTAAATTAGAATAAAAGATTATTTATAATTCAATGGTTGAATTATAATTAAATTTTTTTAATATATAAAAATAAAAATATTGAATATTTTATAATCAAATTATAATATATATTATAAAAATATTTAAAATAGATATACATAGTTGAAAATATAAAAGTTGATAAAGTAAATAAAGTAATTTATATATAATAACAAATTTATATAAAATGGGTTAGGTAGAATTTGTTAAATATCATAAAATATTAAAAATATAATTTAAATTAAAAAATAAAAATTAATTTTTGATCAATTTAATTTTAACTTCGCCAATTTTTTTAAACCAATTTAGCCACTTATTTTTTATTTGATTTAAAAAATCAAATAAATCAAAAACATTATTGATTCATCTGTTTTTTTTAATCAAATCGATTGGTGTTTAGCTTTTTAACATATGATAGCTTCTATCTTAATTTCTATGGCCTTAAAGTGTTTTTCTTTTTTTAAATTCTCAATCAGTTTATGTTATTCTCTTGTGCAACTAGAATTAAGTAGACATTGAAGTATTTGATGTCAAGTTGAGTTAAAATATAATTTATTTGCTTAGATATGGTAAATAAAATTAACAGAAGTCGAATAAACAGGGAAATAGTGAGAAAATACTGCGTAGAAATAAGGGAATTGGGGTTGAGAATAGAAGAATACATAGGAGAGAGCTTGGGACTAGAGAAAGATTACATAAAGAAGGTGTTGGGAGAACAAGGGCAGCACATGGCCGTAAACTACTATCCGGCATGCCCAGAACCAGAACTGACCTATGGATTACCAAGACACACCGACCCTAATGCACTTACCATTTTGCTCCAAGACCTACATGTTCCCGGCCTCCAAGTTTTCAAGCAAGGCAAATGGATCGTCGTTAATCCCCACCCTCATGCTTTTGTCATTAACATCGGCGATCAACTCCAGGTATCACTTCTTTATTTTTCATTTAATTAATTTCCTAATTTTATCTACACATGTTCATCACTTGTTTTGGACTGGGCTTACTTTACCTCTTTGATTTGAGTTCAAGTTCAACGTCTAATGTTTGGCATGCACTTGAGATCACAGCTAAGCCCTTAAAGCCCAAGCCCAGGAACAACTCCTATTTAAGAAAAGTAAGAAGCATCTATTTTAACAAGTAATGTGACGCTAGGAGTGGTTGCAGGCTCTGAGCAATGGAGTTTATAAGAGTGTGTGGCATCGAGCTATTGTGAATGCTGAGAAAGCAAGGCTTTCTATCGCTTCATTTCTTTGCCCATTTGATGACGCATTGATCAGTCCTGCAAAGTCGCTCACAGAAAATGGATCTGAAGCCATATACAGGAGCTTTACATATGCTGAATATTATAACAAGTTCTGGAGTAGGAACTTGGACCTAGAACACTGTTTGGAACTTTTCAAGATCAAGTAAAACTCTGGTGGATAGTTATGTCTTACCCATAACTATCCACCAGAGATTCCATAAATTTTTATGTAAAATAAAACTCGAAACTAGATTATCTATGACCAGGTATATGTGTGTTTCATAGGAGTAGAAGAAGAGTAATTGAGGAGGAAGAATTAAAATTGGCAACGTGTTAACATAATGCATATCTTAATACATTCGTGTTAACATAATGCATATCTTAATACATTGTCCATTTTCTCTCCTCCTCCGCCTCAAGTTCTCCAATTCTTACTCCTATAAGAAGGACAACTTTAGTGACATTGCTTTATTGCATTTCACCATTATTATTATTATTATTATTGTTATTGAATCTGGTCACATTAAATATTACCATCATTTTCTAATGAGTGACAGTAGCAGCAAGGCTGAAATGGTTAGGAAGGTAAGACATGCCCCATAATATTAGTTTATTTCTATTTGGTAAATACTTATTGTTGATCCATTGCATAAAAATTTGACAAAATTTTATATTGATTATTGATTGTCTAACACAACTCTCTTCTTTTTTCTAAGCTTGAGACTGACTATAAAAATGATTTACATGAAAACACAGTATAAGAAGAGTTTCTATTTGGTAAATACTTATAAACTAATGAAAAGGAAAAATATAAGACTTTTTATTAGAGGCAAAATACAACTGAGTTATTCATCATTACATATGGTGAAACCTTTGCATGTGGCTCTACAATCTCAAAACCCAAAAGCAAAAAGTAAGAACTTCTTAAGGAATTCCATCACATAAGTGTTGAGAGCAGAGCATACAACTTAGAAATGTTGAAATCTGGAGCCCTTGGCTAAGGCATCAAAGTCTTGCTGTGTTCTTTCCTTGCCACTTTTGTTGTGAGCCAACATGATAACATCAACATGGACCACCAGATTCGCGGCTAAGCTAGAGTTAGGGGTTACTAGGAGAATGCATTCAGCCACAGTTACCTTCTCATTGTTAGGAAAAGCATTATGGTAGTTTTTCAAAATTTCAAATCGTGCTTTGTCATCAACAAGCCATCCCTATTTTAACCACAGTTTCCTTCATTTAAAGTTTAATCAAGAAAATTATCTTATTTGGCATGCACTAATGGAACCATACCTCCATAGTCAGCAGTTGTATGGTTACATTGATGGATCAATACCAAGGCCACCCAAGTCTTTGTCCACTGGTGAAAAGAATCTAGACCATCACAAATGGTTCATGCAAGATAAACTCATACTATCTCCATTGATTTCATCACTACTAGAAAACATCATTGCCTAAGTCCATAAACATAAAATAGCCAAGGGTATGTGGTTTGTGCTCGAGATTTTATTTGCTCAATAATCTCACACTTGATTTGTTCATTTGTATAACAAGTTGTCTTCATTAAAGATGGGTTCAAATACAATTACAAAATATTTTCGTAAGGCTACCACTCTTCATGATGCACTTGCAACTGTTGGTAAACCAATGATAGATATTGAATTTCACACTTACATATTTGCTTATCTTGGAATTGATTATGATTCCCTTGTTGCATCCATTATTACACGATTAGAACAATTCACATTAAAAGAGCTTCTTAGTCATCTCTTTACATATGAAGCAAGATTATCAATGCATCATTCTTTTACACCAGTAACAACTAAAATCTTAGCCAATAGCTCAGTGAAGCAATCTCCAACTTGTGGTGGCTAAGCTTCTACTTGAACAATTCGTGGTTATGGAGGTCGTTATTCTTCTTCATAAGGTGGTGGTCATTTGCAATGTCGAGGACACTCTTTGTTCTTTAATTTAGGCCATCCCATATGTTAAGTTTGTATGAAGATTGATCATACTACTCTTAACTGCTTCTATAGATTCAACCATACCTATTAGTCAGCGCCACCACTACCTGTGATGGCTAATTACTTATCATTGCAATCCTCGTCTGACAACAATTGGTATCCTCATACCAGAGCCTCTCATCATATGACCTTAGAACTTGCTTTTTGCTAACCTAAATCTTTCTAGCTCTACATATTTTAGTAATGATTCTATTCAAATTAGCAATGACTTAGCACTTCTTATTCATCATTATGGTTCCACCCATCTCACTATGCCCTCTAGCAAATTTCTTTTCTAAGGCTTACTTCATATTCCTTCTATGACCAAAAACTTAATTTCTCTATCTAAATTTTTTTTTGGATAATTCTATATACTTTGAATTTCATGCTGATTATTTTCTTGTGAAGAACTTTCACACTTGGACAATGCTTCTGAAAGGAATTGCCTATGATAATCTCTACACCTTTCCTACTATTTCATCTCCTTATCCTCTCATCAGTGAACGTACCTTTGGTGCTTTTTATGTGTCTTTGGTGTAGCTTGCTGGCCCCATCTTTGGCCTTATACTAACCATAAATTTCAACCTTAGACCATTTTATGTGTCTTCTTAGGCTATAGCCCAAATCATAAAAAGTTACTTCTGCTTTGATCTTCTAACAGAGAAAATGTATGTCTCCCATTATGTTGTTTTTGACAAGACACTATTTCCATTTGCTTAGCCTAATTCATTCCTCCCTAGTTCATGGCCCATTCTCTTTAACATCATTATGTCTCTTCCTCCCGTTAGTTCACTTCATTCTACTTCTCTTCCTTTTTTGTCTCTAACATGACCAATTACTTCTTGGTTCATTATTTCTCCCTCCTTTAGTGAACCCTTATTAATCTATGAGTCCAACTACCCTTCCATTACTTCTTCTTTGCCTTCTTTTTCATCATCCCCCCCTCTCTCTCTTCTCCATTAAATATTCATCCAATGATTACACAGTCTAAAAAATAACATTTTCTATCCCAAGAATTGTAATGATGGTACTGTTGCCTAGCCATCACCACAAGAAATGACAGCTACTCTCACACCTGAGTCTCCTACCTTTGTTATTGAGGCACTTAAGTATCGTGAATGGCATGAAGCTATGACCTCAGAATTTCAGATGCTCATGTCTACTCAAACTTGAACCCTTATCCTTTCTTCCTTCACTTAAAATTTAGTTGGTTGTAAGTGGGTTTCTTGTACTAAGCATTATCCAGATGGCTCTGTTAAGCATTACAAAACCTGCCTTGTTGCCAAAGGCTACTACCAATAAGCTAGCATTGATTTCCGTGACACTTTTTCTCCAGTTGTTAAACCTATAACTATACAACTAATCCTCTCTTTAGCTATTTTGCAAGGATGGTGTTTACAGTAGATTGATATCCAAAATGCTTTCCTTTATGGATCTTTAAAAGAAGTTGTCTATATGTCACAACCACTTGGCTTTGTGCATCTTGACTATCCCACTTATGTCTGCAAGTTTCACAAAGCCATCTTAAGCCTTTTAGGAATGGTATGCTAAACCTAATTCTTAACTGTTGGAACTAGGTTTTTCAATTCCTCGCTCAGATTCTTCCCTATTTATCTTTTGGTGCTCTTCTCATGTCATACGTGTCTTAGTGTAGGTGAATGATATCATTTTCACTGGCTCATTTGCTTCTGCCATCACTGGTCTTATAGATGCCCTTGCTCAATCTTTTCTAGTAAAATGACTTAGTAGTCTCACTTACTTTTTTGGACTTAAAGTTCATTCTTCCTCATGTGCTTTGTTCCTTTCTTAAAAGAAGTACATCTTTGACCTTTTAGCTCGAACTGATATGTCCACATGCAAGCTAGTTCAAATAACAATGCCTCTTCTTCTACACTAACTGCTATTGCTGGTATTGCCTTTCATGATCCTCAGCTCTAGTGTAGGGTCATTAGGAGTATGCAATATCTTTCCTTTACTTAATCAGATATTGTGTTTATTTTAAACTGTGTCTGTCAGTATATGCATGCTCCATGAGACATTCATTGGCAAGCATTCAAGCATATTTTACGTTTCATTATGGATTATGGTTTGCGGTTACGTTCATCCTTCTCTCTCTTGTTGCCTTTTCTGATGCTGATTGAAGGGATGTCTTGATGACTGTCACTCTATTGATGCCCATTTTGTTTTTCTAGGATCCAATCTCATCTCTTGGACTTCTAAGAAGTAATCTATTATCGCTCGCTCTAGTACCAAAGCTGAATATAAGGCATTCGCATTGGCTACGTGTGAGTTATTTTGGATTCAATCACTTCTTGTTGAACTTGTGATAACATTGGTATAACTTATTTTGCAACAAACCCTCTGATACATTCTCAAACCAAGCATGTTGGTTTAGACTACCATTTTGTTCAAGAGAGTGTTGCAGCTAAAAGCCTTTGTTTATGCATTGTCTCTTTTAAGGAATAACTTGCTGATCTTCTCACAAAGCCTTTGCCCTCTACTTGTTTTAGACTTCTTCGTTTAAGCCCTACTATTGTCTCTAGCCATCTTGACTTGCAAGGACATATTGAAGCATTCATGTTAGATGCCAAGTCAGAAGCCTCCAGTCACATGGCAGATGGCACGACTTGAGAGTAGGAATGCAATTGAAATGAAATCCTTTGGTTATAACTACTTAGATGTGTGGCCCTATTTCATTCATTGTATTTTCTTATTTTATTTCAATTTTTACAGTTGCATTTGTGATATATGTAGACTTGTTTGTAATATGCAATAACAGAATGAATAGATAATTTAGTGTTTTGCATTTTGCTTTAATCTGACATCCCTTTGTTAAACACCTTATTGAACTCGCATCTTTCCCGTGATATTCAAACACTACCATTCCATGAGCCTTGTTGAATGGAATGCCACCTTTAAGCACTGCATCCTTCAAGTGGTACCTATAAATCATTCACATTTTATGGTTTAGATTTAACATGAAAGAACATGAAATGAGAGCTAGAGAAGAATATGGATTCCTCAAAACTAATTTGGAACTTGAAATGGTAAAACAAAGAGGAGTAAAGGAATTAAGAAGAGTAAGAAAGAAGAAATTGATATATACCAACTTTCCATAAGAACCTTTTCGAGATTCATGAGGCATAAAGAAGAACAAGAGACAAAATTTTCATTATTGAGTAAGTATGTAGAAATAGGGGCTAGACCATAAAGCCTCCCAACTCTAGCATCAACAAGGGTGCACAGAGAGCACGTGAGCACATTGTAGGTAGCTAAGAGTCACAACATGCAGTTAAGCATGAGTGGTGCTTTGAGTTGTTAGTGGGAAGTTGACAAGAAGTATCAAAAGGAGTAAGGTAAGAGCCAAGACGAGTCTTGGCAATAATGTCCAACACATGGAGCTAGAACATTGATTTGAAGACCATAGGTAACATAGGGACATTGGCCAATTGCATTGCTAAGATATTGGCGTTTTCATTAGATACTTGGGTGATCAGAGTTATAGGGGTCTCATCTACCAAACCTATGATTAAGGTTAACTTAGCTTAGCTTGGCTAGTGTTTTATTTTTGGGTTTTGATGGTAAAGATGAAGCACTTTGGTGGGTGCTTTAGGTCAAAATGGCTATACAGAGAGTTAATATACCTACACCAATGCATTGTCTAGTTGGAAAAGAAAAATAAAGGAAAATGAAACTCTTTTATTTGGTAATATATAATACAAACGGAAAATATTTTTCTATTCTTATTTAATTTTATCAAAAAATATATGTAAATAAAATATTAAATTATTTTATTATTATCTACCTAATTAAATATGTTTATCATAAAATAAGAAATTTTTTCCTTCTTTTCTTTCCCTTTCCATTCAATAATGGGAAGAATTGTTAAGAAGTGATTTTATTAGGAATTTTTATTTTTTTCCCGATCATTCTGTTTATGCATAACAAATTAAAAAAAAATACAGCCTCCATTCACCAACCATCTATAGAAAGGATTTCGCGTGTGCGTATGCCTGAATGCTGAAAGGTACTGAATTTTACCAAAAGAAATTACAATATTACTTAAAAATGGAACCTCATTGTGTTTGTTGCATATTCAATGCATAATTTGCTCCGTTTTGATATTGTGTTTGCATTTTAAAATATTATTAATTGAATACTGAGAGAATTAGAGACTTCAATTCGTTAGTTGTACATGTGTGAGTTTCTTTGGTTGCAATACATTCTCTTCATGCCAAACAAATTTCCTCAAATTTCCTCAAATTTTGATGATAATATTTGCATTAAATATCTTATAATAAATATAAGTATTATTATAAATTTACTCAAATTTTTAAATAAATTTGTTATGGACATTTTACTGACTTTAAAATTTTATAGATTCAAAATAATCTAATTTATATGGTTAAAGCTAAAAAAATTATGGTCCCATACATTAAATTGAGATGGGAACTTGTTTTAATAATGTAATTTTGTGGACAATAAATTACTCTAAACAATATAGCTTAAATGAAAGAGACAAACTAACTTAGGGCTTGTTTGGTGCAATATATAAGCCCTGATTGTATAAAGTAATACAATACAATATTACTTTAACCAGTGTTTAGACTAACCATGCATTGTATTATCTTATCCATCCAATTTTTTTTATCCATCGAAATACCGTATAACTGAATCAGACCTGAGGGGGTGGGATAAGCCCGGATTATATCACGATGTATAAGCCCTTCTATTATTTTTCCCTCGCCGCCCTTACTCATCTCATTGTTGCCTTCTCTCTCGGGTTTCTTGTTCTCAGAGGTGTTGAGCTCTTCTTCTTTGCTTCAAGATCTCCCAGCTGTCCTCTTCCTTGCTTCGGTTATCCTCTTCTCTCGGGTTATCTCTGTTTCTCATTTGCAGACTCCCAGCCGTGCAACTACATTTGCTTCTCATCCTCTCATCGGCAAGCAAGCCTATCATGGATTCTGTGGTCTTGGGTTTTCAATTTATACTGAGCAAATCTATATATGTTTGATTAGGGTTTTGATTTCTGCTTCGATATTCTATTCATTGGGCAAAGCCATTGTAATCCTGTCTCTGTGTAATTGTGTGATTTTGACATCAAGTGGTTGTCTGTGCTGTTCATGAGACGGGGTTGTATTTTTTGTTCATTCATTCACAATTTTCATGAGTGTTGGTGCTGAGCCACTGGAAGATAAAAAAGCTTTGCTTGATTTCTATCGCAATATGGTTCACTCTCATCCTCTCAACTGGGATGAAAATTCTTCTGCATGCAAAAGCTGGAGATGAGTGATCTGCAACAATGAACAATCCAAGGTCATAGCCCTCCGATTACCCGAAGCTGGATTGAGTGGTCCAATCCCATCCAACACTTTTAGTCGCCTTTCAGCACTTCAGACTTTGAGTCTTATTAGATCCAATAGTATAACGGGTCCTTTTCCTTTTGATTTCTCTGAGCTTAAAAAGTTGTCATATGTTTATCTCCAATTCAATGAGTTTTTCGGTCTATTGCCATCAGATTTTTCTATTTGGAATAATCTTATTGTTGTCAATTTATCCAATAATTCTTTTAATGGAAGCATCCCTTCTTCCCTTTCAAAATTGACTCATCTCACATCTTTAATCCTAGCCAACAACTCGCTTTCGAGGCAAATTCCTTACATTAGAAAATGCACTTCCTCCAGCTTTTCCACTTTAACCACCAAATGCTCCTCCTACAAAGAAAACCACACTCAGTCTCTGATTCATATCAGAAGTAAGCGGTGAATAATCAAAGCATATGGATTGTGTTCTCGGGCTTAAGGCCCATTTTTTTGGCCCAAAATGTTCACAGATACCTACTCTACCCAAACCCAGCCAAAAAACAATCTCCATGACCACTACTCACTAATTAGCTGGCAATCTTATAGCAAGTTACCTCTCCAAGGGAAGTTACTGATTCAATTAGTTCTTAGGGGCTCATGGCGATAGGTTTGTTAAGTTCTAACCTCTAGGTCCTTTGAAGGCTATGAGACAGATTCACAGTAAGCACAGCTTTTGCTTATCCACCCTTGCGTATTGCGTACTTAAGAAATGAATGAACCACAACCTAATGCCTTCCTTCCCGAGTGAGATGCCTGCTGGGCCTATAACAACGAAAAGCTCCAAAAAGTTCACCACAGTACCAATTTTTGAATTAGCTAGACGACAAAGTCACGCTTGTCTTTTTAAGTTTTTTTTAATCCAATATCATCATCTAGATGCAATGATGTAGCATAAAGGATGGAGGGCGGTTGGGTGGGGTGTAGTTAGGCATTAAAAGGAATATTTGATCCCAAAAAAGAAAAGAATAAACAAAATAAATAAAAAAATCAAAAGAGTGAAAATTCCGCCCCAAAAAAATGTTGATATATAACAATTGTGATCATATATGAAGATATATGTTTGGCATACTATCAAATGCCTTCATTACTATTTTTAATATGCTATGATTTTTTATCTCTTTAATTCCACACCGTTTGCCCCAGTTTGATTGGAAGAAATCTTGCTCTGTGGAGTGAGAATGGGAAAATTTTCACATTTTCTTGTTTGGTTAACAGACTTGTTCTCTCATTTCCATTTCATTTTTTAGCTCATTTCCACAAATCCAGTCTTTCGAATTCCATCCAAATTTTGAAGGATTGATGGAGCATTGCCAGAATGGGATGAGATGTTATGGGTTTGCCCTTATCATCATTTCATTGCTTTTCTATTGCAAAATAAAATTGATATTTGTTTGCAATTGTGCTACATGACGCTACGTCTGAAGTTTTAATATTCTCTTTTTGTTATTGGTAATTCAAAAATTATCTTCTATAACTATAACAATTGATTGAAATAGATACAAGCTACACCAATGGAGAAGCTGTGCAGAACCCACAATACACTCACAGAAGTTGTGGTTTATTTTTTTTTTGGTGGGGCCAAGTCCAAGTTGTGGCTTTAGATGTTCCAATGACAATGCTTTTCACCAAATTAGTCAAGAAATTAGTTATAGCTTTCTGGACATCTAATGGAATTTATTTTTTAATTCATATTTTGTGTTGTATATTAATAATTCATATGCCCACATTTTTTCTTTTGATTTGTATATTAATAATTCTTTACTTGTGACATTTCTTTAGTCTTTCTTTTGTATCTTATATTGTATTCATGAGAAAGTTACCATACTACAATGTTGTTTCTCATATTATAGTTTTGCAAAATGATGTTTATTTTCATTAATGGATAGTTTTACATTTTTAGGTGTTATGGATCCTAATAAAAAGCTTGACCCAAATCGATGGCTAAATGACCCAAATCGATGGCTTAATGATATAAGTGAGCTACTTAACGTTATGTCAGTGTGTTTGATGTTGGAACAAACCTTATTGGAGATGGTAATTGCATGTATTATATCATACCTTCATGTCATTTGTGTGGCTCAAGGACAACATGAGAAATTATCCTTAAGGCGACGGGTGATACCAAAGGTAAAGGAAAAATCAAGGGTAGAATTCATAAGAAGGTTAATAAATGATGATGTTGCATGCGTGGAACAACTCCGAATGAATACTTATACATTTCGGGTGTTGTGTTTTCTTTTACGTGTTGAAGGTAGGCTAAAGGAAGATGGATTAGTATCAATAGAAGAACAAGTTGCTATGTTTTTACACATATTAGCTCACCACACTAAAAATCGTGTAATCAAGTTTAAATTTCAATGTTCAAGGGAAACTATTAGTAGATACTTCAATTTAGTATTGAATTCTGTGTTGAGGTTGCAAGGAAATTTACTTAGGGTACCAGAGCCAATTCCTGAGGATTGCATTGATGATAGGTGGAAATGGTTTAAGGTATGAACTATGTTAGGGAATCGTATTTTTTAAATTTTTTTATTTTGATTTAATATTGTAACAGGTCATTTTCTTATCTTTTTTTAAGGTTGTCTTAGAGCTTTAGATGGAACCTACATTAGTATTAATGTTCCTAAGGTAGATAAACCAAGATATAGAAGTCGAAAAGGTGAAATTGCTACAAATGTGTTAGGAGTATGCTCACGAGATATGAAATTTATATATGTATTGTCTGGTTGGGAGGGTTCAGCTTCAGATGCTAGGGTATTACGCGATGCAATTAATAGAAGAAATGATCTTAAGGTTCTAACTGGTAAGAATGTTAAAACTATTTTCAAATTAATAACCTTATTATGATAAAAATATTAATTTTATATTTGGTTTATGAAATAGGATACTACTATTTGGTAGATGCTAGATATATTAATGGAGAAGGGTTCCTTGCCCCTTATAGGGGAACCCGTTACCATCTCAGTGAGTGGAGACGTGGACATGTCCCAGCAACTCCTCAAGAAATATTTAATAAGCGACATGCTCAAGCTAGGAATGTGATAGAAAGAACATTCGGGCTGTTGAAGATGCGTTGGGCAATTTTTAGGAGTCCAAGTTATTATCCTGTTAAAACTCACAATCAAATTATTATTGCTTGTTGCCTATTACACAATTTGATTAGGAGGGAGATGCGTATAGATCCATTAGAAATAGAGCTGGATAACATGCCCATTGATGAAGAGATCGAGGCAGAACCACATGATACCATAAAAACCATTGAACCAAGTGAAGCATGGAGTGCATGGAGAGATGCATTGGCAAATGAGATGTATAATGAATGGATTGTTCATCGAGGCTATACTTAGACTTGTTATTGTATCTTTTGAGTTTTAGTTATTGTACCCTGAAGATGTTTTGCACTTTTATGTTTTAGTTGATTAAGTTTATGGTGTACTTTTATAACCATTTTCATGATTGAGGTTGTAATGTACTTTTGTTAAATTTTATTAAATTTTTTGTTAAGTTTTAGTTATTAAATTTTATTAAGTTTATGGTCTACTTGTATTTTTTGTTGAAGTTGTAATATATTTGATAGGTATGGCATCTGAAAGTACTCAACAAGCTAGCAAAGTTAAAGGAGAACATAGGGGTTGGAGTGATGAGGAGTTTGAGGCATTATTATACTTCTTAGAGGAGGCAGTTGCCTTAAACAAAAGAGCTGATGCTGGTCAATTTAAATCAGGTACTTTCAAATGGTTGGAACAAAAGTTGGAGGCAAAATTTCCTGAATCTGTCATAAAGGTGAAGCCACATATTGAGTCAATTATGAGGAGGCTTAAAACAGAGTATAGTAATTTATATGACATGTTGAACATAAGTGGCTTTGAATGGGATGATGTGCATAAGAAGATTTTAGTTGATAGTGATGATGTTTGGAATGCCTACATCTAAGCGAATAAGGTTTTTTAAATTTTTTAAATAGTTGTGTTATATGTTCCTTTACTTTTCTTTTCTTTAACAACATATGACTATATGTTTGTGTTATATGTATGCAGAGAGATGTAAACTTGAAGAATTATAGGACCAAAGTTTTTCCTTATTATGAGCGCTTGTTGGTCATCTTTGGAAAGGATCGTGCTACTGGAAAAACTGCTGAAGCTCTTATTGATGTAGTTGAGGATTTGGATAATGAAGAACACAACAATGGAAAAAATGACATTACTGAACTTTCAGAAGAAGTCATTAGGTTGAGTGATGATGACATTGAACATGTCAATCAATCAATGTCTATGGGTGAAACTAAAAATAAGGCAAAAATAAGTCATTCTGAAGGTAGATGGGTGAAAAATAAGTTAAGAGGAGAAGATATGTTAGCAAATAGTATGGACAATTTTGCCAATAAGCTTGTGAATGTTGTTGGAAAATCTACAGAGAGGATGGGTGCCATGGCTGAAAGTGTCAAGTGTATGGCTGAAGGTGTGAAGGTTGTGAAAGATTTTTATGATGATTCACGAGCTATTACTGATGAATTGATGAAATTATAAGACCTTACATCCAGAGAATGCAATAAGGCTGATCGTTTACTTATGCAAAACCTCTCCCTAGTACATTTATTTTGGGGCTTTCAAGGTGAACATAGAGTTCAATTTGTAAAGGATTTGCTTGAAGATAACTAATATTTATGGTACTTGATGTTAAAACTTGGTAGTATTTACGCTTTTGTGGTGTTTGTAGAACCTTGGCGATGGTTACCTTTTTTGTATACTTAATAAATTTATTAGTGTTTCTTTTTTCTTTGATAAATAAAATTAAGATATTTGTTATATTATGTGACGCATTTAAAAATTAGGTAGCCATATAAATTCTTCTGAAATTTTGTTGTCACGTTGAACTTTATGAAAAGCAATTTTAAAAAAAAAATATTGAATGTATATATGAAGCATAAATTTTTTTATTTCTAATATATGAGAAATTTTACTTTTTAATAAATTAAAATAGCATCACAAATTTTAAAAAATATAATATATTTATAAGTAAAAGGTATTGTTGTCAAAATAGTTATTCTTTATCCTATTCAATGTTATACAGTGTATCATTAAACATAGGATAATATTAAAATTATCCTATCCAGTCTTATATAATATTACACCAAACATTATATAGTATTAAAACTTTATCAAGCCTTATCTTATCAGGCTTTATCTTATCAGGCCTTATCCTATCAGGCCTTGTCCAATACGGTGTACCAAATGGGCCCTTAATGAAAGTTAACTTGCCTTTCCTTTGAAATAAGACTCCATATGGCATTGCAAAGGACATGCCATTCACAGCTTTTCTGACTTATTTATCTTTGAGTGCCTTGGTTCTGACACCTTTATTGTAATATTCGGATCTTTGAAAAATACCGTTCTCATTCGAAGCCACCAATTTCTTTACTATAGCCATTTTCGATTCTCAATAAAATTAAATTTAAAACTTTTAACATAAAGTAAATAATATTAAAATAAAAATTTTAGAATATATTGTTAAATAAGTTATCTTTTTAATGAAAAATTAATACTATTTTTTAAGATATTTGGATTATAATTTGATTTCAAAAGATAATTATATATTTCTAAAAATAATTTGGACATATTTTTAAGTAGAAAAAATTCACTCCAAATTTAATGAACTATGGCAAGTGGAGTAGCATTGAGAAATCCAAATAAAAAACACTCCTCAAAGGACGATGGAAACTAGAATTAATTCGGGAGAAGAAAAGGGCAAGCAAGGCTCATAATCAGAATTAATTGCTTCATCTGTGGTCCTCGCCGTCATGGAGGTATACGACGTGTCCTGCGGCAAGTAATATTATTATACGTACGTTTCTGTTGGTGGGTAAGACATAAAAGTGATGCACAGCTTGTTCATTATGTACCTTTTCAGAGGAACCTTCAGCCAAAGCCCCAAAAAGGATTTAGAAAATGTCTGGCCAGAAAATTTTTAGGAGATTTGAATTGTTTAGATTCTCAAAATAAAAAATAAAAATATTTGGCTTCTAACTTTTTCTAAATTATATGTGTTTTTAATTTAGACTAACAAAAAAATTTAAATAGTTCAAATTCCCGAAGTATTCTAATTTAGGTAGAAAATCCAATCTGCTCAATGCTTATTTGGAAACGTGGTGAAAAATCACGTCAATGTAAAAGCTTTAACATTTTATTTCTTGTCAAACGTGATTTTGACAAGAAATAACTCATTTCCAAACATGCCATCAGACTCTTGATAGCATTTGATATATAGAAAAAGAAATTAACAGAATGAAAAATAAATACATAATTTTTGTATCTTTATTTAAAAAAATAATAAATAAAGACCAATATTATTAAATAATAATGACAAGATATAATAAACATTTTTAACTTTTCATTTAAATATTACTATTCCCATCAATGCTTTTTCATTAATACCAAACATACCGCAAGGGTGCTGTGTCCTTTACCGCCAGGGCTTAGAGCCAACATAATAACAACAGGATAAGAAAACCAGAGAGGGGGAGTGTGCAGTAAAAACGGAGATTTTATAAAGAAATAATATAACGCATGACTGATAATTGCGCTCTTAAAATTACACGTGTGCGCGCGAAATTTCCTAAGTCTAATTTGTTTCTATTTTTTATAATGGATTAAACTTAACTCACAATAAACTATGAAGCATAAAATTGGAATTTGCATCATTTACAATAAAAAATATTTTATTGCAGGGATATATTAACGCCGTTTTATTATTATTTTTAATATAAAAAATATATAATTAAAATCTTTAAAATATAATTTTTCTCACAATTAAAATTTTTATCTTTTTAATTATAATTTTTAGATACTCTACATTATTTTTTAAATCTTGAAAAAAAGTCAAAATTGTATCACTGCACTAGTAGAATCTCTTACTATAGGAAATTGGGTGCTAAAAATTGACATAGGCATGCGGAATATAAAATAGACGCTAATATATTGACAGTAAAATTATGGAAAATATATAATACATGACGGGCATATATACATACATGTTAAATTATATTATTTAATTTATTACAACAAAAAATAGTTAGGAGAAAAAACTTTTAAATCTTTTAAATTCAATAATAAATCCCCTAAAATACTTATAATTCTTAAAAATAATTTTAATTTTAAAGATTTTTATTATAAATTTTTCAAGATATGGGTCATTAATTATATATATATATATATATATATATTGCATGTAAACTTTCCTGTTGGATTAATCATTTGCTAAGATGCCAGTGATTTAGCAAATTTTTTTTTATAAGTGAGCCAGTTCAGATCCTATCAGCATTTTCTCTTAAGATTTTAACGGTGTTAGAAGAAATGAAATATTTGAACGATTTTCAAGAGTTAAGGGATAAATGTGGACAAACCAAAGCTAAAGAATGAGATTGAGATCTCAATTAAAATTAAAGAACCAAAAATATGCTTTTGCCATTTGAAACAAAAAAAAATATTGATTTTGACACATATAATTAGTGGGATTTTAAGATCATTATTCTGATCTTATGTCTCTCGATCAATTTTACATGAAATCTTGATTTTGACAATCTTTTTCTAAAACTTTAAAATCGAAAATTATGTCCTTCAATATTTACATTTTAAAAAATTAATTATTCTATTTTATTTTTCTCAACAATAGTAAATCATTTGTTACTTTAAACATCTCCAAAATTAACATATGGGTTTATAGTATGTTTATTTTCTTCTTAACAATATTAATATGTATGCGTGTGTATACATAGTTAAATTAATCATGAGGTGGTTCTAGTTAAAATTTATGAAAACTTATATAGATCATTTTTGAATTTTATTGAAATTATATAATTTTTTATTTTTAAAATATATAAAGGCCTTTTTAAATAAAAATTTACTTTATATATTACTGTAATTTTAAATTTTTTGACTACATATTCTCTATTAATCTAAATATATATTTTTTAAATTAAAAAATTAAATAAAAGAAATTTTGGTTAAAAATCTTAAAATTGAATTAAAATATAAAAAAATTTATTTCAGAGAAGATTTGTGCATAATTTTAAAGTATTATAAAAATTATATAATTTTAATAAAATTTAAGGAAAATTATATATTTTATTCTAAAATTTATGTTAATTCCACTACAATCCAGTTTAAGTACATATTGTATAATCTCTTGAGGGAAAAGGATCCTCTCCCATCATTAAATTTTTTTTTCTAAGTTTAAATAATACGTTTTTTTTTTAATTTATAGTTGAAAAATTGGTTTTATTCTGCCTTTTTCTTTCTTTAAAAAAATTATTTTTAAAAAAATAAAAAAATAAATGTAAATCATTTAAATTAATTTAAACAGTACAAATTTGACATTATAAAAAGATAATGAAAGAGCATGGGAGAGGATCATATCCATCACGAAGTTGAAAGATTTTTTTTTCATTTTCAACGCACAAACAATTAATATAGAAAAAATTAGACTTTGATTGATGCGCGCGCTGGGACCACTCATGTTGCATTAGATGTTTAGATGAATGTTTGTGTCATGACTTGGCAGCTACAACGCATTGGCTTTGTGCAAGGACAACAGGAGAGCCAAGTGGACGATTAAAGAAAATTGAGTCAAGATTAAAATGTTATTTTTTAATTTTATAATTGAAAATTTTAAAATATAATTTTTTTATAGTTATAACTATTTTTTCAGTTATAATTTTTGTTTTTAAATTTATAATTTAAAATAAAAAATTTTAAAAAGAGCTACTAAATCTTAAACCTTAAACTCTAAAAAGGCCATTGCATTATATCTGATTACCAATATAGAGAATTCGTATTGTACTCTACTCGGGGTGTGTTTGACACGCTGAAAATTAAGTATAAACATAGAAAGATGAAAAAAAAGTGATTCTGAAAATAAAAAATATTTTTATTATCTTTATTTTTTTATGATTGAATAATAATTAATAAATAATATTAAATAATTACAAAGACAAAATAAGTATTACAAAATTTCTTTTTATTCTCTTTCATTTTCTAATGCCATTCCAAATGGGCCCTTGATGATAGATTCTCCATCTAAGCACTTTGCTCTTAAAATTATTTTTTATCTCTAAAATCATTTTTTATTTTTATTTTCATAACTAAATTTTTACATATCCTTTGAACAAGTGACATATTAACTTTTGTTTCTTATAGAAAAAGCTAGACTTACATTGAATTCGAAATTAACCTCTCAATTTTGCAGGTTAATTTTTCCTTGTCCAAGATCAAAATCGATTTTTTTAATTAAAAAAATTAAATTAATTTTTTTATAACTCTGATGTAACATATGCAAAGTAAAAAATAAACAACATAACTGTATAGCTATTAATTATTTTTTTATAGCATTAGAGTAATAAAGTCATGAATTAAATAAAAATAAATTATGATTGAAAATAAAACCTTATAATTTAATTTTTAATTTATTTGGGTAAAAAATATATTTTATGTGTTATTAAGAATCTTACAAAAAATTATATCAACTTATTTATACTAATAGATTAATTAAGTTCAATAATAAGTTTTTCATTCTGTTGGTTAAATAGTAGTATAACACATTATAAAAGAAAACTTATAATCTCAACTATTATTATAAACAATATAATACATTATTATTGGACTAACCCTCCTTAGGTTATGGCTGAAAAAATTAAATTATAATTAGAAATATAACATTATCAATGAAATCATGATATATAAATTTATTATTAATAATTATACTTTAATATTTTTATATTAGAAATTAAATAATATATTATATATTATATAATTTTATATATAATAAATATAATACAATTTGTTCATTTTATATAATATAAAAAGTATATAATATTTATTCTATTAAATATATTACATATAATAGATATTATATTTATATATATAACCTATTATCCCCCTTATCCTTTTCCTCTCCCACCCCTATTTTATTGGGATACAGGATACAGGCTTTGTGAATATTAAAAAAAAATTATGTGGAATACAAATCTTTTGCATTGCTATTAAAATAATAATAATAACGCATTTTGAAAATAAATTTTGATGGTTAAGTATATCATTCTTATGTTTTCTTTATTATAGCATGGCAGTCAAAAAGCACGGACAGTACATATTCTGCATCCAACGATTTTTTTAAATAATTAATTTCAATAGATCCTACAGTGAGTCAATCTGCTTTTTTATTAAAAATAATTAAAAGAAAAGATTAAGTATCTTGGTTAATAACTTTGGCCCTTAGCATTGCAGTTAATAGTTTTTGCCACTATAGTAATTGTGTAAAAAAGTCAAAATCTTTTGGCCGGCTCTTGTCTTATCTTATTTAGTTCTACCTCCACGTACAATGCCTCCAATTGGTGAATTTATGTTAATAATAAAAATATTAAACAAAATATTTTATATAAATAAAATTAATGTTATTAATTGAGTTAATTTACTACACCTTGTGGGTAATAAAGAAGGGTTTGATGGCTTTTTAACGTAAATATACAATATATATATATATATATACTTAAAAACAAATTATCTATATGTATAACTAATTTTTTTTAAATAAGGCATAGTCATAGGCTTTGCATTATTATTTTTTAATTATTATGGGATGGGCTCCACATCACATTTTAATATTTAAAATTTTAAGAGACTTAATACTATGTCAGGGTCAGTAACTGACCCTGAAGGGGTTAGTTTTAAATACTAACCCACAAGCTAGTGTAATTTGTGAGTTAAAATTAATTTTTTTTATTTTTAATAAATTATTTAAAATTTGTAAAATAATAAATTTAAAAAATTTATAAATTTATGTTAATAATTATTCTTTAATTTATTTATTAGTTAAATTTATATTAAATTTATTTACCTATTTGTATTTTAAAAAATATAATATCTTAACATGTATACATAATTATTTTAATTTTATAATTGTAAGAAATTTATATTTTGAGAAATACCAATTAACTTTGTTGAAATTTGTAAAAATTAAAATTTCAATAATCATTAAAAAACTTTAGATAAGAATTTAAAAAGATTAGTAAAAGTATTTTTAAAATCATATTTTAATTTATTTATTGTTTACGTTTATATAAAATTTATTCAACTATAAAAAAAATATTTATTTATATATTACAGAGTATAATGTCTTAATTTTTATATATAATTCATTTAATTTTGTAGTTGTGAGAAATTTATGTTTTTAGGAATATCAATTAATTTTGTTTAAATTTTTAGAAATTAAAATATAAATAATTGTTTTAAAACAATCAGATTAGAATTATAAAAAAATGGTAAAAGTATTTTTAAAATCATATTTTAATTTATTTACTGTTTAAATTTATATAAAATTTGTTTGACTATAAAGAAAAAAATTTTATTTATATTTTAAAGAGTACAATTTCTTAATTTAGATATATAATTTATTTAATTTTGTAGTTGTGAGAAATTAATGTTTAGTGAAATATTAATTAATTTTGTTTAAATATATAGAAATTAAATTATAAATAATTATTTTAAAAAAATTCAGATAATAATTAAAAAAATTAGTAAAATAAATTTTAAATTTATGTATTGTTTTATAAAATTTGTTCAATTGTAAAGAAAATTTTTTTTTTTACATTATGAAGAATATAATGTCTTACTTTTTTTTAATATTGTAAGGTGAAATATTTATGTTCTAAGAAATATTATAATTTTTTTTTAAATTGGTAGGAATTAAATGCTAAGTAATTGTTTAAAGAAAAGTTCATATAAGAATTTTTAAAAGAAGAAATTTGTAAAATTAATTTTACAATCAAGTTTTAATATATTTATAATTTAAATTTATATAAAAAAGTTTCAACAATTAAATTTTTTTTTGTAATTGTATTTGCATTTTGAAGAATATAATTCTTAATTTGTATATATAATTTTTTTTTTCATTTTGTAGTTGTGAGAAATTTATATTTTGAGAAATATTTATTAATTTTGTTTAAAATTGTAGAAATTGAATTTTAAATAAATTTTTTACAAAAAAACAGATAAGAATTGGAAAAATTAGTAAAAGTACATTTAAAATTATAATTTAATTATTGTTTAAATTGATGTAAAATTTGTTCAAGGATAAAAAAAATTATTTTTATTTTGAATAATATAATGTCTCACTTAATATATAATTTTTTTTAAAATTTGTATTTGTGAAATGTTTATATTTTGAGAAATATTAATAAATTTTTAAGTAATTATTTTAAAAAAAGTTCAGATAAGAATTTTTAAAAAAGAAATTTATAAAATTGAGTTTACAATCAAGATTTAATATATTTATAATTTAAATTTATATAAAATGTTTTCAACAAATAAAAAATTTGTATTTGTATTTTGAAGAATATAATTCTTAATTTGTATATATAAATTTTTTTTATTTTGTATTTGTATGAAATTTATATTTTGAGAAATATTTATTAATTTTGTTTAAAATTGTAGAAATTAAATTTTAAAAAATTGTTTTAGAAAAAAATATAAGAATTGAAAAAATAGTAAAAGTACATTTAAAATCATTTTTAACATTATTTATTGTTTAAATTGATATAAAATTTGTTCAAGGAGAAGAAAAAAATTTTTATTTGTGTTTTGAATAATATAATGTCTCAATTTATATATATAATTTTTTAAACTTGTACTTATGAAATATATATGTTTTGAGAAATATTGATCAATTTTTTTTTTACATTTGTAAGTATATTTTTTTTGTTAATGTATAAAAGAAAATTTTTGATAATAAAATATAACAATGTTCTTAAATTGTTAGTTAAATTTGTTAAAAATATAACGTATTAAAATAAAAAAAAAATAATGTTATAATATATATATATATATATATATAATGTGGATGTGTATATATTTGTATTAATTAATTATTTTAATAAATTGATGTTAGCTAAGAAGGAAATGAAGTATTGTGAAAAATATATTTAAATGTAAAATTAAATAATATAAATAAGTGTTAAATTTTAAAAAATAATAGTAGTTTCAGCTGTAATGACTGTCTATCTCATATCGAGCCCTTATCCTTATTTGCTGAGGCCAACGTTATTGTGGTTGTTCTTGTTCTTCTTCTTTTTTTGAACGATTCATTCTCCACTTGATTTCGAATTTGTTGAGAAATAAAATTTTATTGAAAAAACTGAACAAGTGAAATCGGTTGATTTGAAGTGAAAAAGTCTTGTTAAGGTTGGTAGGATGTCCATTATGCGAAAGAAGTACTACTATATTTAGCATTAAATGCAATTAAATTTGTAAACAATTATGTAAATGATATCCCGACAGATTGTAGTGGTGGTGTAGAGTAAGATGATTCCATATAAATGGACGAAGATAATAAAGGTGTATAGTAAGATGCAAAAAAGATGAACTTGCAATGCCAGCATCTGTGGATGATGAAAAGGAAGAAGAACCAACATCTTTATCGACTGTCTGTTAACGTCACCACCAGACATGAGGGCTATCGTGTAAGATGATGATGACATATTTGTATGAGATCCACCAACGTCACTACTAGACATTGGTTTCCTAGATGAGAGGAACCCATTGCCTCTTTTTTCTGATCTCACCTGTGGCTCTTAAGGTTTTGATAGATCAGGTATTGGCGGAGCTAGTTAGAAGACCAGCATATCTTGATGTTTCCTTAGAGCATGCAACATGGTTCGAATATCATCGCTTGCCCTCTACTTGAAATCCCCATAACTAAGTATTAGCAAGTCAGTGATAATAAGTCTGTATAAATTCTCCAATATATCAGCCTGTGAAAGAAAACATCAATTGTTAAAAATAATATATATATATTTAAGGATAAAAAATATAAAGATGAGAATTATATAAAAGTCATACCACAAAACCCTGAGAACCACTAGCAGGATGGATGCACAAAATTCTATCATCCTGTGTCATTACATTAAAGAAACTGTCATAATTTTAGTTAAATTAACAATAGACAATAAAGCAAAATTTTAACTTACAATTCCTTGCTAAACTGCTTAGGACACGTGGTGAGACTGTAAATATAATAATGACTCATTCTCTGGTCTGGGATAAATAACACTCGGGTGAGGGTCTATGATGGCCACCAAGAACTAAATTATCTGCCAATGGTAACACTAATAAGTCAAATAGATGAATAACAACTCATAAGTTAGTAATGTAACACTAATACGTCAAAGTAGTGAACAATAATTCATACTTGAGTTAGATATGGGTAAGTTGTCACTTTTAAACTGATGATTAACAATTCATTTACAATCAAGTAAAATCATGCAAAAGTGATTTGTAAATTACAAATATATCATCAACAAGTCATAGATCATTCAGTTAAACAAATTACTATTGGCAACTCATTTATATACAAATGATCATCGACAATAAATATTTAATTCACTTATATAACTATGTCTATCCTTGTGACTGACGAGAGGGGCATGTGACACGATTGTGTCGGATTCATCAATCCATCTCATTACATATTCGTGAAATTTATCTAAAATCATAGAAGGATCAGAGACCAACTGAGGTCCACTTATACGAAGCCAATAAACTTCTCTTCTCATTGGACAAAATTCTGTATTGTAAGCATTTAGAATCATTTGAGTTGAAAAACAGTGTGCACAAATTGTAGAGGGTCAAGACAGACCTTGACACATGCAATAAACACATGTTGACAGGGATGCTTTGGGAGCTAGGACTCGCCGCAGTCACATGTTTTATTTGTTAGACTAATTTTATAAGTTCGCCCATACTGTTTGTTAGAGGGATCATAGGGTTCTTCAACCTCAAACTCTGAAGACCTTTTATCAAAATCATCGACTGATAAGGCAGATGCTCTTGCAATTTTGGCTAAAATTTTCTTATAGATATCCTAAAAAAAATAAGCTACTCTCTTTTGGGCAAATGTAGTCTGTGCCCATTCAATCCTATATTTGTTCAACCGATACTTTGTTACTTTGAGCAAACGGATGATGGGCAAGAATCTAACTCATTTAAAGACACTGTTTATACATTCGACAAAATTCTATCTTGTAAGCATTTAGAATCATCTTGAGTTAAAAACAGTGTGCACAAATTGTAGAGGGTCAAGACAGACCTTGACACATGCAACAAACACATATTGACAGGGATGCTTTGGGAGCTAGAACTCGCCACAGTCACATGTTCTATTTGTTAGACTAACTTTACAAGTTTGCTCATACTGTTTGTTAGAAAGATCATAGGGTTCTTCAACTTCAAACTCTGAATACCTTTTATCAAAATCATCGACTGATAAGGTAAATGCTCTTGCAATTTTGGCTAAAATTTTCTTATAGATATCCTCAAAAAATAAGCTACTCTCTCTTCTGGGCAAATGTAGTTTGTATCCACTCAATCCAATATTTATTCAATCGATACTTTATTACCTTGAGCAAACGGATGATGGGAAAGAATCTAACTACTTTATTACCTTGAGCAAACGGATGATGGGAAAGAATCTAACTCATTTAAAGATACTGTTTATACATTCGGCTAAATTTGTTATCATATGGCTCCAACAATGCCCATCTACATCATATGTATGTGACAACTTATTCTTTGGTATATCTTTTATCTAATTTGCTGTCTTTGAATATAATTGTCGTATTTGCACCAATTGTTCATCAATCAAGTGACACTCATTCAAATAGTCGATATTGATAAACTTCTTCTTTAACCATTTGATTTTGAATATTGTATTCAAATTACTTGCAATATGCCGTAAACAAAACATGTGATATGCATGGAGTAGTTACCAATCATGGGTTTACGATTGCTGCTAATATTCTCAAATAATGATAAGATATCAAACAAATATCTTACTTGTTTGGCATAACTCATCACCTGAGGTTATTAAGAAATCACCCTCACGTTTTATATGTTTCACCTTCTACAATGGCAAATGCAAGAGGAACAACTTTTCTGGCTTTATCTTGTGAGTTGGAAATACTTCTAATATAAAAATGTGTTGTCCACTTGAATAATCGATTTCAAGTGATCAATGGTATTAATGCAAGGTTTAAATGTTCAGAATACCCTATGAAACATAACTATCGTTTCTGTATCTAATGTTGTCTATGGACATTTCTTAGTGACAAATTCAGAATATGAGCCTAGATTGAAGTGCTGGACAGTAGACAACCATCTAGGTAGAATTGTATATGATCATTCCTAATTTTTAAAGGCGATTGCAATTGTCCTTTGCTTACCACACTATATTTTTTTTATAAGATACTGTATATCCAAAAATATTATGTATTTTCTCAATGATATTACTAACAAAAACACAAAAATTTTCTATGACTATCGACACAATATTTGATATTATTATATCAGAGTCTAATTTTGAATGATCTTGTGATAGCATAGAAAAAACACAACTATGTCGGCCTACATATTTCGTTACCCACCAGTCGTTTTCTTTTTTAGAGTGACAAGCGCTTATCCACCAGTTGTATCGAATACCATATTCTAGACAACAGTAGTCTGTATATTTTATTGATGATTGGTACACTTTGAATATGTGATGAGTGCAGATTGAATAAAGTTTTGCAACATAGTTCATTGATTGTTTATCAAAAAATCGCATACCAACATACATCTCTTGGTTATCATTTAGATCAATAACCCCGTCCATGTTGGTCATATCAAATTCACTCACTATGTATTGTCAATCTAAGATAGGAAGGCAAATGCCCGATCAGAATCTGGTTCAACGAAATGACTGAATTTCCTTCAGCATCAATACCATTGATATTATTGTCTCCATATTCATTGCCATTTGGTGGAGCATCATATTCATCCTCTGTCTTAAACTCATCCATTATGTCTTCCATCACATTTGGAAGACTCGGCTGAAATATATCATTAACGAGTGACATTTGTAAAGAATTGGAAAGTTATGTCTCAAATAGATGAATATCTCCAAGATAAGAGCTAAATAAGGAAACTAGCTCATCAAACCTATCAATCTGACTTGCACATAGATTTGTCATCGGTTCAATGACATCATTCTCTTTGTCATTTAGACCTATATCATTAGTACAGATGTGCACATATAATTCTAGTGCCCCCAATTGGGATGGAAAGTGTAATACTCGATTTTTATCAAAACAAAGAAAATAGATCAAATATAAAAGAGAGTTCCCTAAAATGAATTAGTTAAGGCCAAATAAATTTTTTATAAAATTTTAAATATTAGAAAACGGGGAATGAAGGCTTAAGATGCCTAGAAATTAGGGCTAGAATGGCTAAAGAAATTTCTGACGAAATGTAGCAATATTTTTGTAATTTGTAGCAACTTTTAGAAAACTCAAAGGAAGGATATTTAAATGAAAAAATTGAGTTTCTCAGGGTTTTCAGAGGTCCTGAAAATCATATGAATCCCTAGAATAGTTAAAACCCCTTCGATTTACATTTTTGATTGTTGGTGACTTCGAACTTTAACCTTTTCATTCGGGAATGTTTTATACCCGATTTGAGTGATTCCAAAGACTATTTATAGGTTAAAAAACCTAAATTTAATGATGGAAAATACAATTTTCCAAAAAGATTTGAAAATGAGCCTTGAATGAAAAAGCTAAGAATGAATGACAAAATTGGCATTTTAAAATGTCGCTTTAGAATTCCTAGCTATATCTATGTGGCGCCTCACTTATCTCACAGATTTGGTTGACCTAAATTCTGTCCAAGACTAAGGAGAAATTTTGCAAAAAGTGGCGCACAAGGAGGAGCTCAAAAAGAGGAGAAAAACTTAAGAAAATGTAAGGAAAATCAAGGATTTTCTTACTCCTTCTTTCCTTGAACTTGCTCTCTTTCTTCGCCTCTTTCTTTTCATCATTTTGATGCATGTTTTAGATCTATTTTGAGCCCTATTTAGAGGGGAGAAGTTCAAAATTTCAAGGAGGAGTAAAGACAAGGGAAAAAACTATTGAAAAGGCTAAAAAATCAATGTATTTTCATGGCTTTCCTTGCTTCTTCCTTCTTGTTTCTCCATAACTCATTTTAGCCTCATAGAACTAGGAAAAGGGAGCAAAATTTGATCCAAACCAAGCATGAAACTTAGGTTTTTAAGGGTGAGGAACAAGTAGATGCAAAAAAAATTTCAAAAAGAACCATTAGTTTTTAAGTTTCCAAAACCTAGGGTTTTCTTTATACCATGGTATGTATGAAGCTTTCTAATGATATTTCTAATTGTCTAAGAGTATATATAGATTCTTGAGATGTCTAGAATGCCTCAGATGTGCCATTTCCTTCAAGAGAACAAAGCTAACTCTATGGGTCCATGAATGGGTACATGTCTTGGCCAAACCAAGAAGAAGCACCTAGGAAGAGTTTTAAATTTTTCTAAGGGTAGAAAAGGACTATACATGATAAGAGAACATCAAAGAAAGGCTTAAAAAATTTTTAGAAAACTTGGTTGGTTTGATGGAAGTGTATATTCCATAATAAATTTTAAAGAAGCAACTTAGGTCTAAGTTCTTAGGAATGAAATTATGACGACTCCAAGAGGCTTAAATGGGATCAAGAGACCTAGATGGAAGGAGAAAATGGAGGCAAGATCTTGAATGCTAGTACTTGCTTCATTAGGTCTTATATGACACTATTATGCAACCATAGAATAAAGTGAGCTTCCATAGTGAGTGACTGATGATAGAATTTATTCCTATAATATAATTGAGTCCTATTTAATGTGTTTAGGCTAAAAGAACTAAGTCCTATCTTATTGCAAGTATGTGATCGAAAAAAGGGAGGAATACCTAAGGAAAATGTGTTGAACTCTTGCTTTAAGGTAGCTCTCTCTTCTTTTTTCTCATACATGAGTAGGTGTTTATCTTGTCTTGAATGTGTGTGTGTATGTTTTAAGTTATGAAAGAGGTCTTAGCATGTATTTATATGCCATGGTACCATGAAACTTTATTATGTGCTTGAATGATGTTTTATGGACATGTTTTAGTTTGCTTAAATGTGGTAAAGCCAAAAGTAACTTAACAATGGTGAGGATGAGCCAAAAGTCTCCAAGACTGGTTGACATAAAGCCAAAGGTCTCCCAAGAGTAAGGCTTAGTTAAAAGCCTTTAAGAAAATAAGTGAGATAAGTCTAAAATCTACAAAGATAATGGGTGAGGCAAAACTACTTGCTTGGTAAGCCTAAGTATGTTTTGTGTGACCTCTTGAGTGCAAAAAAGTTTTATGAATATTTATGCATTCCATGTTATCCATGCATACATTTTTAGACTTGTTTTTGCATCTTTTATGTATAATTGAAAGAGAGAAAAGTTATTGAGATTCCTAAAATCTCATTCCTTCCTCCCTATTTGTCTAACATGACTAGGTAAACCAAGTGAACTAAAGAATGGGAGCCACCAAATTTGAAGGAAAAAGATTGACATGAGAATGTGCTATTTTGCTTACTTTTGTAGTCATATAAATAGCATAAGATGTAATCCAAAGTTATATATGATGTATGAGTCCATGAACATTTGTAAATACATGGATATATTGTGTATATATGAGAATTAGTGCTATATATATGATATAGTGGTTTTTGGACCTTGAATAACAAGATGAGGCTTGTATGTTCTTGTGTATAGCTTGGGGTGGATGAGTAAGTTTATGAAATCTGGGTTTGTGCACCTTTGAGACAAGTTTAATAGACAATTTTGGTACTTTTTCACATACTCAAGTGGCTATGGTTGTCTTAGAAGCCAATGTAGACCATTTGAAACCTTTAGAAGACATCAAAATGACCAATTGGCATCCCAATATCAAGATCTGACTAAATGAATGAATTTGTTTATGAAATTTGACATACATATAGATCTCATCTAGGTCTTTTTGGGAGTTAAAGATAGATTATTTGGAGCTCTGCGAAATTAATTATGATTTTTCAAAATTGCCATTTTTCTGCTATTCTGGTATAAGCATTGTTCATATAGTCAGTTTCTTGTACTATGTCATTTGAGGGTCAAATGGTGTTCAATACTCATAAAATTTTATAGACATAAACTAGATATGATAAGATTTCTATGACTATTAAGATCACCCCAATTGGATGTCTGAGCAAAGAGATATGAATTTTTGAAATCCAAGGATAATACCAGTAGCGACAGGTGACCTTGGTTACTATTCTATCAATTTTTAGTGGCTAGACATCCCTATTGTAGTTTGGATTTATTTTTACATAAAGTAAATATCTGTAGCTTTCTAGAATGGGATAGTGTTCTTGATTTTGATTTTTCTAGAATTAGTTATGATTTTTCAAAATTTATAACAGAAAACTAGACCATGAACCCGAGGCTGCACTTGGGAATTTTGTATATATACTCTATTTGCTTGAGTTCTTGACTACTTCTTGAGATGGTTATGAGTTGTAATTATATATTTAAATATGAGAATAAGATGGGTGAGTTCATATAGTCCACAGGACATAGAATAAAAAATTTATCCATAATGTAATGCATAAAAATTCTATTATTTTTATTGTAATTTCCTTGTGAAAGTAGCTTGGCCAATGAATATGCATTAGAAATGTGATAAGATGGCCTATATGAATATGGTGTTACAATAAAGTATCAGTTTACTTGCCACATAGTTTGAATATCTGAATCGTCTTCCAAAATACATGGCAAATACAAAGTTAGATTAAGTGACCGTGGGTATCGGTATATCAATTTAGACACATACTGTCTTGACTAAAGTCGTAACTTTTCTCCAACTGCACTTTTCAACTGTTCAAGACTAATATCAACGTCGATTCTTAATAATTTTGGCTTGTCACAGACAAATGTTGTTCCCTCATTAGTTTCAAAATTTTTTTCATTTGCATAAATGTGTATAATCTCTTTCATTCTACTCATTAAAAAACTTATCTAATGTCTGTGTGTAAATAACAATCAAACACCATATATTAATATTACATAGATCTTATCTCATTTTTATAATTTTCACTCTTAATTAATAGTAATATTCAATCTTAATTAACATTTAAATACAATGAGTTACCTTACAAAAATAATCAAAGATAACAAATAAAGATAATATTAGAATAAATTAAAAGAAAAGAAATAATAAATTAAAGGAAAAAATTGACAAAATTTAAAAAAAATTATGTAAAATTTAAATGCAAACCTAAAAAAAAAAGATGATAAATGATTTAACACCAAAGTCTTGAGCTACTGATATTGGAAGAGATAGAACGAATATATAATTTGAGTATAAAAGGAGAAGAAGGAGAAATATTTGAGGATGAAAGAGAAAGAAGCAAAAATACTTCTAAGATTGAATGAAGAAAGGGAGAGAGTAATTTTAAAATTTGAAACGGAAATGAAGAGATGAAGAAAAGATTTTTATGAAAATTTTTAATTTTTTTTTAATTTACTGACCCCTTCCTCAGGGTCAATATTTTAATACTGACCCGTTAGGGTCAGTGTTTGACTGACCCTCAGGGGGTTAGATTTTTAATAATTTTTTTTAAAAGAAGGATATAGAGCTTGTAGCTCCGCGTCCCATATTATTTTAAAAAAATAGTTATATGTTTAGGGAATTTTTTTAAATTATATATATTTCTTTATTTTTTGTTTTTATATATTTAGGTTAAAAAGTTGGGGTTTGATAATCCCAATCAAGA
This sequence comes from Erythrophleum ivorense, assembly GCA_026724425.1. Classification (NCBI taxonomy): domain Eukaryota; kingdom Viridiplantae; phylum Streptophyta; class Magnoliopsida; order Fabales; family Fabaceae; genus Erythrophleum; species Erythrophleum ivorense. Next base: position 169,858 of record JAIUCV010000268.1, read on the forward strand.
GGGAAGTTCTAATTAGCTATCTAGTTTGCATATATGTTAGTTTTCTTGTTGGCATTGGATAAGGAGACTTCCCAATCTTTGTTAATATAATTTTTTTTACTTTTAGATTTTTATTTTTTAAAGAATTCGACTTATTAAGTGATTGAATTTTTTGCCTAGTCGTCTTAAAATGTATGACAAATAAAATTTTATAATTATGCACATATTTTAAAGCATGATCAAACAATAAAGAACTCAATTTCTCAAGAAGTGATGCTCTCCATAGTCATTCTTGTTGAGAATAAAAATGGGCTATAATAAAGAAATGGATGACTTGGAGAGAGAATAGGTTATATTGATGTAGGATATAAGTATTATAATAAGAGTGTCAAAATTAGAGTATTATACAATACATGAGTAGTATGTGTTATGAAGAATATATTCTTATAATGTGATGTAAGGTCTTATATATTTTAAAAGAGAGTAAGTTAATCATATTTTCAATCAAGTTAGTTTATCTATTTTTGATTAAATCGTATTATTCAAAAAAATGTGTCACTTGTAAAATTGCCTGTTAAAATAATTTGTTATTCCAATTTACTGTATATGATTTTAAACCTTTGAAACTATAGTCTTTTTGAGCTTTAGTCATGCAAATTCAACTATGTTTAAGGATATGAAAATTTAAGGTTAGTAAGCCAACCATAACAATTCCCTTTGGGCATGGACTACAAATCCCTCGTTTTGAGTTTTGATTTTGGTCAACTTTATTTTTAGTTATCATAACAAGTTTGGAGTAAGAGGTGGTGGGTTGGGCCCAAAGGCCCAGCGAATCTAAAATACCTGGACTCGGATGAAGCCCAAAGAGAGCTACCCGTGTTTTCACAATTGGGTTAAGGATGGGCCCAGATTTAGCCTGATAAACAAGAAAAGGTTTTGAGATGAGTGGGATATTGGGATAAAACCCAATATCCTAGAGGGAAGCAAAAGAGTGTCATCCCTATCGTCCACCCGTTGCGAACAAGCGATGTCTCCAGATCCCGTTGTTGAGGCCGTCGCTGAGCAACAACTTCCCTCCGTCGAGGAGACTTAGAAGAAGAACCATGAACTCGAGGTCCTATTCACCTTCGTTTTCTGTTTTTCTTTTTCTTTTTTTTTTGGTTCATTTCTAGTTTTAGTCTCTCATTTCCGCGTATTGATTTGTTTTCTCAGGAGGACGATGCCCCCATTGTTGAGGATGTGAAGGATGATGACAAAGACGAAGACGATGATGATGACGACAACGACAAGGAAAATGGTGCTCAAGGTCTTCACTTGTCACTCTTCTTTCTTTCATTGGTTCTTCCCCCCTTTAAAAGTGTTCTGGGTTTTCATTTTATCTATGCTTACTGCTTATTTGGGGTTTATGTTTCATGTATACTATAGTAATATAACTGATTTATGGATTCTCTTTCGCTTGATCTTCCTTGACTATGGTAGTATGTTCTAGAATACTTGAAGTGGGTTATTGGGTATTCTGTGTGAAACAGTATATTTGGTCTCTAAATTGTAATTAACTTGTTTCATTGTTATGTGATTAGATTATGATAAGCGATAAAATTTCTTTTACTTGCAACATCTATGCTATCAGATTGACGAAAGAGTTTGCTTGTTAATTTTATCATGCTGGAGCAAACATTTGAACTCTATTAATCCTTGTATAGGTGCTAATTTTAGATATCTTTTCGTGACCAAACTTTTCTGTGGTCATCATTTAGCTCCAGGGTCCATTTTTTATTCCTCCTCAACTGCAGTCTTCTTGTATTGTGGGGGGTAGATGTGCTTGCCTATACAATAATACTTTCGAGAACAGGCAGTATTTTCCTCTGGGTCTTAAAATAACTTTGGTGGCCTTATTGACAATGGTTCGGCGCGAACTTTAAATTCCATCAATTTTCTGAATCTGGTAGGATATAAGAAAAGGGATAGATGATTTTGATGCGATTTTTGTAGTTTAAGGCCCTTGGTTTATTGACTATTTGACTATCCGTATGCTTAGGTTAGGTGTGCTAAATGGATATGATACAGATTGTTGTTTATGTAGAGCTATAGGATGCTGAAGCCTTAAGTTTGGTGACATGATCATTTAATATATGTCGCACCAAGCAACTGGAGTTTGTTATATCGGGAAACTAATTTCTGACAAAAGCGACTGAATCTAGGCTATTTCAGTTGCTAAAGAAGCTAAAGCATGATACTCTGATTCAGTACTGGATCTGAAGACAACCTTATGCTTCTTTGATGACTAGGCAACAAGTGAGTCACCGAAGAAAACACAATAACCAATTACTGATTTCCTATCATTTGGACAAGCAGCCCAGTCAGCATCTGCAAAATCAGTGAGAGACAGCAAACTTAAGGGTTTTATATGCAGACTATGATGTAGAGTTCCTTCGAGATAACGAAAGATTCGCTTCACAGCTTGTCAGTGCAAATTTGTCGGTGAACTTAAAAATTAACTCAACCTATTGATTGCAAAGTTTATATCCGGATGTGTGTTTGTCAGATATTGCAAACTTCCAATTGCTCTTTGAAAGATTGATGGATCACTCATGACTTCACCTTCAGTAGCTGATAATAGTTTCCTTGTAGTCATTGGAGTAAGACAGGAGGTAACATTGAACAGTTTAAACTTCTTCAGTAGATCAGTAATATACTTGCCTTGACTTAGATATAGACCCGTCTCGTCTCTGTGAACTTCTATGCCAAGAAAACAGTGTAAAGGTCCAAGATCCTTAAGTGAAAAGGATTTATTTAGTCTTTGAATAAATTCTTTAATGTTCTTAACATCATTTCTAGTTATTAGAATATCATCCATGTAAATAAGCACTATAACAACACTGGACTTGGCCTTTAGAAAAAATAAAGAATTGTCTCCCCTGAAGTTTTGAAATCCCCAACTTAACAAGGTAGTTTTCAATCGTTCATAACATGCTCTTGGTGCCTATTTGAGGCCATACAATGCCTTATTTAACTTACATATGTGATCTCGTTTGTCTGGGTGAACAAATCCTTTAGGCTGCCTCATATAAACTTGTTCTTCAAGGAAGCCATTCAAGAAGGCATTGTTAATGTCTAATTGACGTATTTCCCAACCAAAAGCAACAGTAAGTGTACGGATTATTGTAACAGTAGCAGCTTTAATTACTGGGCTAAAAGTTTCCCTAAAATTAATACCTGGCTCCTATTGAAACCTCTTGGCAACCAACCTAGTCTTGTGTCTGGAAACTAAGCCATCTGAATTAAACTTGAGTTTAAAAACTTACTTGCAATCAACAAGATTCTTCTGTCAAGTATAAGGAACTAATTCCCAAGTGTTATTTCGAGTTAGAGCACTAAATTCCCCTACCATGGCTTGTTTCCAGTGAGGTGAGTTGAGAGCTTCAGTCACACTTTGAGGCTCGATTGCTGAATTGCTAGTGACAATGATATTTTTCTTACCTTTCTCCTTAGTATTCATAATTAGACTAGTAAAGGGGACTTTAGGCTTGAAGATCCCACATTTGCTTCTGGTTAGCATCTTATGTCCAGTAGGAACATCCGTAGGTTGATTGAGTTCATCATCATATCTCTCTTCAGTGGATTCTTCGAAATGATCTTTAATAGGCCTGAGTGGTGAATTCTGATTGATAGTTCCCTCTAAGTTTCGAGTATCAATTCCTTTAGAGTAAGACAACTTAGGAGAAGACAAGCTAGAGGAAGTAGATGCAGCTTGTTGCAAAGAGAAATTTGATACAGTATTTGATAGAGGTAGCTGATATATAAGACTAGAGTTTGATGTTAGTTGGTTCAAGTATTGAGTCAAACTTTTATCTCTTCCTATTTTAGTTTGATTTTTGAGGAAAACATTAAGATGAACTGCTTCTGATACTGATGTCCTGGTATTTAGAAAACCTGAAATAAAGGGAAAATCACTTTCATTAAAGACAACATGTCTTGACATATACACTCTACTAGAGGGACTTAAACATTTGAATCCTTTATGATTATTGTTGTACCCAATGAAGACACATGTTGTAGTATGAAATTGTAATTTGTGCTTGTTGTAAGGCCTCAAACAGGGATAACAAGCACACCCAAATATTTTTAGCTCTTTATAATTGGGATATGATTTGTGCACCTTAAAATATGGAGAAACTCCACAAGCACTGGAGTAGGTAGTCTATTTATTAAATAGGTTAATGTTTGAAAGGCTTCCTACTAGTAAATCAATGGCATTTTGGCTTGTGCAAGTAGAGTGAGGCCCAATTCAACAACATGTCTATATTTTCTTTTTGCTCTACCGTTTTGTGATGATGTATATGGGCAAGAATGTTGAAATAAGATACCAGACTCTTGAATGAGATTAGTGAAGCTTCTAAATTCTCCACCCCAGTCACTTCTTAGGATTTTAATTTTACTCTCAAATTGATTTTCAACAAGTTGTTTGAACTAGATAAAGGCATTTAAAGCTTCATTCTTAGCTTTGAGTGGATATATCCATGTGTACATACTATAATCATCTACAAAAATGACATAAAATTTAAAGCCATTAGTAGAGCTGATTGGAGATGGACCCTATAAATCTGTGTGTATTAATTATAAAGGCCTAGAGGCATGAGATTGTGACACTTTAAAGGGTAAGGAGTGTGACTTCCTATACTGACAAGCTTCACAGAACTCAACATCTTCATTAGAAATGTTTACATTACAATCAGCTAGTACTTTGTTCAGTATACAGCTAGAAGGGTGGCCAAGTCTACAATGCCATTCCTGTTTTAGGGAAAGAAAAGCATTGAAGTGAGGTGTAGCAGAGAGACAATTCTCAAGTTTATGCCTCTTTTGCATTCTCCTGTTGCTACTATTATTCACTTTATAAAGACCTTCATGCATTGTCCCTTGTAGAAGAAGCTGACCTGTCTCTTTGTCCTTCACATAACACGAATGAGCATCAAATTTAATAATTATATCATTGTCATTTGTCAGCTTAGAGATACTCAGTAGGTTTTTAGCAATCTTAGGAGCATGAAAAACATTGTTCATAGTTAGAGTTTGATTTTCACAGAGAAGATTAGATGAACCAATGTTAAGAACTTCTAATTTATAACCATTACCCATTATGAGATTAGTCTTACCATTGTTGGCTATAAGATTGTCAAGTTGAGTAATATTATTGGTAATATGGCTACTTGCTCCGCTATCGAAGTACCACTCCTTGTCACTAATAGTGTAAGATGAAGCAATAAGAGCCTGAGGATTTGAGAAATCAGTCTTTCTGCTGTTAGGATTGTTGAAGGGGGAAGACCCAGTATAAGACTTATCAAATCGGTAGAAGCAATTGATGGCAACGTGCCCCACTCTATTACAAACTTAACACATAGGCTTGTTACCGCGAGATGACTTTCCACAACATCTGAAGCCACGAGAACCTCCTTTCTGACCACCATGACGCCAGTTTCTTCTATTGAAATCAGAGCAGGAGAAGGAATGACCCTCTGTGCTTATTACATTGGCAAAGGAATTAATATAGAGGTTAGAAAAATTATTTAATTGTTCTAATCTATTTTCGTAGGTCAGTAAGGTAGCTTGCAGATCAAGCCAAGACAGATTAATTTCGTTAGCTAATTGAAAGACAATTGGATTATATTCTATATCCAAGCCTACTAAAGTTTGTGAAATCAGATCATTTAAGGAAACTAGACTTCCAGCCATTGCCAAATTATTAGATATAGCTTTCATCTTGTTTAAGTATTCTTCCATTTTCAATGTTCCTTTTCAAAGTCGCTGAAACTCAGTTTTGAACATCATCACTCTGGATCTAGTATGAGCTCCGAAAAGATCTCTGGCTACATCCCAAAGTTCTTTGGATGTTGAACAATGAGCTAGCTGAGAAATGACATCAATTGTCATTGTATTAAGAAGCCACCCAAGAAAGAGTTGATTTGTGGAGATCCACTCTTCATAATCAGGGTTGATCTTCATCTCTGCAACTTTAGAGATGAGATTGGATGGGTATGGTTTGGATCCGGTGATATGACCATCAAGCTTGCTTCCATGAATAACGGGTAGCACCAGTGATTGCCACAGTAGAAAATTAGTTTGATCCAACTTGATCGAGCATGGTAGACTGAAAGGAGATAAGGACAAACCAAGCTTGGATGGACTGCTAGAGAAAGATGGAAAGTTGATTGGTTTTTCTGTAGTAGAGTGGTAGGAGGAGACAGGTATAGTTTGACTTGCCATGGCATGAGCCAGAGTAGCTCTGACACCAAGAAAGAATATAAAGAATAGCAGAATGAAGAAAAGATGAAAAATCTTGATCTATAATTATGCACTACCCGGCGTGGGTATATAATACAAAGGTTTAACAGAATTAGCCAGTTGGCACTAACAAACAGTGGAATAATCACGTGCTGAGGCCAGCTCAGGGAAGCAACAGAATTGTTGTGTAAACGATAAAGAGAAACTTATTATGCTACAACGTAATGTATAATATAGAGGGTTGTATAAACGGCATGAGCTAACTTATTAGCTTGTTCCAACATAAGAGATCCACGTCACGTTCAACCACTTAAAATGCAGTAGTTGACTTTAATTAAACACTGTGTTTTGTTCGTCTTTTTTTTTTCCACTAATTTTTAAAACCATTTGAGCCGTCCAACTATGTAACATCCAGGATCGCGTCAAGTGTCTTCCAATAGCCACTCAAACATTGTGTTTTGATGGTTAATATCATAAACCCTACTTGCATATTCATCTTCCTCTATTAGTGTCCTGCTCCATTTTCAGGATGCGACGAGCACCATTAAAACCCCCATATAACGAAATCTGGAAGCACTCCTTTTTGTTGCATTGTTCATAGAATATATTCTTCTATAATACCCTTATTGAGGCACTATACTACAGTTGTAAAATGAACAAAATAGTAAGCCTCAAAAGGATGGAGCAAGAACATATGAAAAGGGGTCCTGATGCTAGAAAACAAATTTTATTTTGAAGTTGAGAGAGAAAGAAATCACATAAGATTTGGTTGACAACATATCCGGTCTCCAAATTTGACAATCTTAGCTATACCTAAAAATGGAACAGGGCAACAATGGGAGGAAGTTGGATGTGTTGGGTGGTTGTAAGAGGGCGCACAGCCTGATCTTGAATGTCGTGTGGTTGGACAGCTCGGATGATTTAAGAACTTGGTAAAAAAATAAAAAAGGAACAAAGCACAATGTTTCATTAAGTTAAATGCTACATTTCAGGTCGGATGCGATGTGGTGCGATTTCTTACGTCGAATGGGCTGAACAATTGCAATTGTTTCAAAATGGGGAGCTCATTTTCTTGCTCGAAAATGAGTCGATCGCATCTTATCAACTTTAACAGGAAGGAAAAAATGCCATTCACCATGAATTTGTATCCTCTATTAAAAAAAAAAGAAGAGGATAATGAGCCACTTTTATGGAATATAAACCCCAATTTGTCTCTAAATATACATATTGTAAAAAGCTCAAATCTCATTCACCACACTTGCTCAGGGATAAACACTGATGCATCCATCCTATAACTAACAATCCAGTGAAGGTTGACATGGCCTCATCAAGTCTTTCTCAACCTTGCGAAACGGGTACTAGTCCATTTAGTTGACTTGAGTGCATGACAATTGCTGTTTTGAATTTAGATTCCTTCTGATCTTCATTATGGGTGAACGATATGGACACATGGAAGAGAGCTCGGTGGAATCCACTTTGTAGGTCCCACTCACTGTGTGTGTCTCTCTCATATTTATGAAATGCCTTTCAAAGTGGGAAAAATGTAGATAAAGGCTATGTATATAAAAATGAGACAAATTAAGTTACCAATGAATAAATATATAAAAAAATATACCAAATATATTTATACATCTATTCCTATAAACTTTAAGCTATTTATATAGAATAAATTACATAATTTTTTTTAAAATTTTATTAAAATTACACAATTTTTTTATTTTAAAAACATATATATATCGTTAAAAAAATTATATTACATTTTAATTTAATTCTAAATTTTATAACTAAAATACTATTCATTATTAACTTTTATATATTTTAATAAAAAATATTATAATGAAAAAATTTGAAATTAGATTAAAATGTATATTTTAAAAATTAAAAAAGTGGTATAACTTTAACAAAATTTATAAAAGGCTGTTTAATTTACATTTTATAGACTAAAAGAGTCTACTTGTTAGGCTTCTTCGTGGCACCAACATCAAGTCTCATTGTCTGGGTTGCCCGGTGGCGAACTTTGAACAATGCTGCCACACAGTTGTTGGGAATTACCAGTTTAAAACTGCACCTGCACATGTAATTATATCTAAATTTGAGTGAAACTATAGTTCAAGAGATTTGGATTCTCTTCAATGCTCTTTCTAGTGTCAAATATGGACCGTCCAAATTAATTTTGACGGTCCAAATCTAATTATTTTTTTTTTGTTTTCAAAAAAGTAATTCTTTGAAATAGAGTAAAATACAAAATGAAATTATTTTCTTAACTGTGAAATTAAAAAAAATTGTTTAAGTCTAAAAAATTAAAAAAAAATGAACCATTTAGATTAAAATTTGAACAGTCCAGATCTCATGGGAGAGGTAAGGGAGAGAGAGGCACGGGAGAGGATCCTTTTCCTAGTTTCAAGCCATGTGTGTCCTATTTTATATCATTTGAACTGCAACTGTTGTAGATATAGTATAGCTCCTAAGTTTTGCAATTCAGTCTTGTCACCAATCTAATTTCATGTGTAGTTGATATCCCCAATGAAAGTCTTCAAAAACAAAGTACAAAATAAAAAAAGAAAACCGACGGACCTCAATCCACGAGCAAGTTGAAATGACAAACGGTTTGCTCTCGGCATTTTACTGATTTTACCTTAAAAACTCACATGTACTTATGATATTATCTGCACTTGTATACGAGCATGCACATAAAATATATATAGAACACGCGCATAAAATATATATAAAACACACAAATCAAAGACTTGAATAAAGCTCGAAGGTGTGTGAAGTACTGATAATATTTATTGCCCAAGGCACAAACCAAAGCACCACATGGCAATATGTATGTCCAGTAAAGACAATAAGGAATGTCTAACCCGTAAATATTCATCCAGTCATTTATTCCAGCTCTTAAGATTTCAAAGTCTGCCCTGCAAGATCCTCCTTCTTAACATGTTCCCAATCTGATGACAAGCTATCAGAATAATCTGTACGAAGCTGATTGCCAAACCCGTGGGTTGCACGAGGTTGAATTTCTCGATCATCCTCCAAATCTATATGAAACTCCTTCAGAATCGACTTGTTGACAGCAGTGTAGGAGCTGAGATGCATCTCAGGACTAATATTGACCATCAAACTTTCACTCACTGATGCATCGGTTCCATTCTCTGCAAAACCGACTCCATCCAGAAGTTGCCCTTCTGAAGACATAGAATTTGAATCTTCAACCGAGGATTTGAGGATATGAAATCTAGCCATAACAGAAGCCTCAAGGTCACTGGCCTGTTCTTTGACAGGAATAGGAGAATCCTGGGTGAATCTATCTTTATTTTGAGTCATTGGACTGTCTGTTCCTCCGGATGCTAATGTGGGTGCTGTGTCAAGAGCACGAGAATCCTCAGAATTTGATAGGTCCTCTGAATTGGCAGTATTAATGCATGATCGGTCATCCCGGGATTTCAGAACATGGAACCTGGCCAGAACAGAAGCCTTATAATCTTCAGCCTCCTTGTTTGTGCCAAAAACAGTAGAATCCTGGATGAAACTATCCACATTTTGACTACACTTCCCTTCAGGTTGTGATGTAATAGGCTTGTTCAGATCAGGCGAAAACTTCATACCTGATAGTTCCATTAAATTGGCAGCATTTAAGACAGACATATTCCGGGCAGAATGAAAACTGTTTACTTCGGTTGCAGTACTCTGACTTGGGCTTAACTTAGGATCAGCCTCTGGTTTTGACTGCTCTCTCTCGTCTAAATTATTATCTAAGGTATAAAAAGCAGAAGAATGTTAGATTTTATTGGATTTGCTCCCTCCGTGCCTAAAGCAAAATCAAAGGCATGAAAAGCCGATAGATATTACTTTATAAAAAGTTACAGAACCAAATTTGTAGACAATTTAGCTGAATATTTTACAAATGGGTCACAAGGGGATAGAAAATATTGCTGACCTATTTGCTTGCATGAATATTTCTCCATTTCAATCATCATTCGATTATAGCGAGCTCTGTAATTGATGGAACATAATGCAGCTTCAGCTTCAAGCCATAGATTTTTATATAGTAGAGTTTGAGACTCTAGTCCCTCCTCATCATGGAAATTCTCACTAAGAATCCTCTTTATAGCCTATAAATCAACAGCATGCCATAATAATTACAAGTTTCTTTCCCTTCTAAAGCAATTTGATTCCTTTATAAAGAAATAAATAAACGGTGATAAAAAACACAGCATAAGTTATAAATGCACCTTAGTCATTTTATCTGCTTTCTTTATTTCTATGTCATCACCCCTGGTACGAGAGGAATCTGAAATCTTCCCGTGTTCTTTACTAAATACAAAATGACGGTTCTTCATGTCCATAACAGGAAGATTCTCAAGCTCAACCTTAGCGCGCTCTGGTCCTAGCTTGGTTAAGTGGGGCCTCTCAATACTTGCATTCTGAGAATACACTCATCATGATGACATACATACATTGTAATGCAGCGCTATTAAAATAGCCAGCATAAAGATAAGCAAAACATCGACTCCTTAAATTAAAAAATATGAACCAAAACCAAGAAAGACAGGAAGCCTATCCTTCTTCCTTTCAAAAGATAAGAATCGGGGAGGAAAGAAGGAATTAACATGACATACGCAACCAATGAATGAATTATTTTAAGCAGCATTTGTGTTATGTACTTGCATCTTTTTCCACTATTACATGCTATGAATTAAGTATTGTGATTTGTTTCCTGTTCTTTCTAACACTTAATCTTTTATTAACAATGCAATATAATATATGGTAATTTCTATAACTCATCACATACAAAATAGGTTTTCTACTCAGAGCTGAGTATTATTATTAAATTAGAGAAATCATATCATACCTGCTGAAACTCAGGTGATTCTCCAGCAAGCTTACCAGAGTCTGACCAAGGCAAAAGACGTTTTTGTGCAGGAATCATTTGTTCAGCATTCTTTAAAGCACAAGTACAAAGATTACTAATCACATTTTCAAGTACACTGCGATCTCGATCATTCAATTCATATTCATCAGTCAAACAATGACCGAGAAGCAATTCTGACATATTATGCATCATCTTAACCAGCATTTGGATGTCTATTTTTGGAGTTGGTACTTTTTTAGCTGATGTTTTAAGTTCAGTAGGTGCACCTACTATAAAAGAAGGTGAATACAGGCCATGTTCTGCCGCCCGAGATGTACTGCATTCCAAGCATTCATTCACATTAAATCCAACATCTGTGCAACGACATAATGAATTCTGTTTTTGAGACATAAATTTGTTTTCTTCCATAACTTGTTGCTCAGCATTAGAAGGTCTAGACTTGCAATCATAGATTAACTTGTTTGGTGGCACACTATTTTTCCCATTTTCAGAGATGTCATCCAGATATGGAAGCGTACAATCACAGTTTGGCTTGGACTGGAAAGGTCCAGCGTTCACTGCACCATCTGAAGTGTATTCTTCAGAGGCGATGTTTGATACTGAAAACTTCGTAGGAGAACCTGCCAAAGCTTTATCCTGACAGTCAATTTCATTTCGCATTTGATTTTTGTTTGAAATTTCACAGGACATTTTCTCATTATTTTCTGTATCAAGGAGGAAATTTTTAGGATTAGAACCAAAACAATCATCAGATTTTTTCATAAACTCTGGATGTAAAGCCTCAGAAGCTTCAAAAAGAGAAAAATGAGAAGCTGGAGCTCCCTTCCAGCATGGTGAGTCAACAGCAGGGTTGCATTGATCTACACTGTCCAAAAATTTTTCAACAGAATTGACAACCCCATTAACACTATGTCTCAAGCTTAAATTATCCGGATTTGCATGAGGATTTTGTTTCGTGGGTCTTGCTTCCAATACATAATCCACAACATCCCTTGAAACATTCCAATTCGAAAGCATTGCATTATTTGATGAGGTCGGTTCAAAATCTAGATGCATGTAGAATTGACCTAAATCAGAGCATACTGTGCTTTCAGAAATGGGCATGGGAGAAGCCTCCTTTATATTAGAGAAATTATCGCTGTCAAGAGCTCCATCAATTGTAACATCGCCAACATTTGAATTTGTAACTACCACTGTTATAGGTGCTGAAGATCCGGTATCAACCTCGGGTGGTTTATCATGCTGCCTTAAGTCAGTGTGAAATAAGTGATGGTTCCCTGAATCTGCAACTGACTTCAAGCGGGGCTCACAATGAGTCTCTTGAGACATCAAAGGGGTTCCCTGAACAGATGTGCTTGAAAAATCAACTGGCATGGATTTGGAAGTTTGCCACCAGCATGATTTATCATCTAACTCATGTACACATATAGGCACACTGTGCTTTTCCCAATTCATCAGGTTGGCGCTATGAAAAACTTCACCCTTATTTGAGTCCTTAACATCCTGACATCCTGCATACAGACATTATTGACACACCACACATCAAATTTTGTCGTAAAAAATGAAAAGTTGAGATCCCACTTGGCATCATGCAGTATTACTTAATTTATCTTTACTTTTAAGACCATAAAATTCATTCTTACTTTCCCTTGTATTTCTCTCACAATCAAAACCCATAGAAAAAAGCGTGAAAAAAAAATTTATCAGGTTGAAACCACGTTAGGAATGTAGCACAAGAAACAGCGGAGGCTGTCTGGAGAGAATAACAAAAAGAGGAAGAATGACCGATCTTATAATTAAAAGAGAGATCCTCATAATTGTGAAGATTAAAGTAACTCCCTCAGATTTCAGTACATATTTCAAGATTACTCTTGGATACTCATAATTAATACATTTGAAAAAGGTTTACAGTAGCAGGAGTAGTCATTAATGATTATAATCCACGATTGGCAAAAGGACAACCATTTATTATACAGCTCAATTACCATGAGACGGAGGTATGAGACAGCAATAACAAGCATTTAAACATAGACCCATTGATACCTTAAATTACTGGTCATTGAAGAGAGGGGTAAATATACCTTGGTTCGTAAAATCCTCTTTAAAAATCATACCATTAATATTTGTTTCCTTTGAGCAGAAAATTTTCCCAACTTCCACCTGTTTACTTTCACCTTGGTTGAACTCTCCAAACTGATTCCACGAGCCAGGCCTCTGAGCTAAATACTCTATTTCACATGACTTCGTAGCGTAATGATTGAGAGAGGACCAATCCAAGGGGAGGAATCCAGACGCGGAAATGCCATCACGAGTTGGAGATGAAACATTCGGAGGGTAATATGGTTGGGATTCAACAACACTTGATTTGATGCTATCGCGACAATTATCATAAGCGAATGCATCCTCAGAAGCCAAATCTAGAGAGCTAAATTGAGGCAATTGAGTGTTCGGATGGTCTATAAATTGAAAGCCAGGGTATCCATAACAATAAGGCTTTGAGAAAGGCGTTGAATCCAATTCTCTGAGCGGGTTCGAAAAGGAATCATACCCATAAGCGGAGTGATTTGAGGTGCTAGCATCTGCCGATTCTGATAAATCCACAAATGGGGCCGAAAGGTCATTGGAAGTGGATTTATTGACAGTAAATGGCGGGGCAAAAGCGGATAAATTTGAAGAAGATGATGAATAATATGGCCAGTCATTATAAGACCAAAATCTCTCCATAGCTCAGATGATCCTGAGATAATCGATTGAGCAAGCTGATCAAAACCCAAAATAAAGAAATTATATCAAGTAAAGACGAGTAATGAAATAAAATTTACGACTTCAATGAAATCATGTAAGTGGAATATATTTTGTGCTACATTTGGAAATTTTCTTTTAAATGAAATTGACATCAGAGGACGATGATTGTGAAGGAAAGTGCATACAAAACTAGACGACTTGGAAATTAGTGTGAAACCAGAAACCTCAGAGAGAGCTACGAATGTCGGGACTTTCGTCTCTAGCTTCACCTTCCAATAGAAGGAAGCGCAGGGTTGAAATCTGTTTCTATCTCTTTAAAAAGTATAGCTTTGATTTCAACAGAAAAATATATAGCTCTGATACTTTTCACATTAGTTTGCGAAGATTGCTCTCAATTTTCTTTTGATTTTTTAAATTATAAGAAATTTTCTTTTATTTTAGAATCTTATATAAATCTATCCTGATTAAGGAAAACTGTGGAGAGATTTTTAAAATTCAATAAATTTTAAAAGAAATTTGTCTATATTTTTAAATCAATTAAAATTTACGTTGTTTTAATATAACGAAGGAAAAACATAAGATTGCACACCCAAAATAAAAGTTTATTTTCTACCAGCAATTTCTAACAGTATATTAGAAGAAAAAAAAAATCTAATTACCCATCTTTGAGTCCAATCTATTATTGCTTTTTACTAGCACAAAGCAACATTTAAAATAAAACAACCAATGATAAAAAAAATTGAACTCGATTGCAAAATTAAAAAAAAAACTAAATAAAATTTGATTAAAATAAAATAATTCATAAATGAAAGTTAAAACAATTGTATTTATAAGAAACAAACTTTTTTTATCTATTTTTTATTTTCATACAAACCCTTTTTTTTTTTTTTAGCATTGACTCATCTTTCAAATAAAGTGCAAAGAAAGTATTGAATATTGGTCTAATATTCTACCGTATTCACTAGGCTAAATTACATTTTCAATTTCAAAAGTTTATTGACTTTGTGACCGAATCCACCAGCAAGGAGTGACTCGAAAATTAATTTTTGATTCTTTATCTAAATTTTAATCTTGTCCTAATTATTTGAACTAGTCTAAGATGATAAGATAAAGATGATCTAAAGTTAACTAACCATAAATTGTTTTGAAATAAGCTATATCAAATATATTGAGAGATGTACAGTTAGGTGTAATCTCTTAAATCTCGATAAACATAATATTAAAAGATTATATATCAAGAAAAAAAATTAAATAATACGATTTGAATGACATCTTGCGTTTTATTCTCTATCCTATTTATTTAACTTATGTACTAAGTACTATACTATAAATATATAGCGATTGATTGCTAAACAGTTTCCAAGTGTGTTAGCAGTAACTTTATAATTTAAAGTTAGTTCATTGAAATTTAGTTTTACGAAGATATATAAATCTGTTCAATGGACCAAATATTCTAGATAACTAATTATATAAAATAAATATTTTAATTTACTCGAGTTCAAATTAAAGGCGATGCAAGGAATGCTTTTTGCTTATCTTATTAGGAAGGATTTTAGCAGGTATTTGCCGTTGCCAATTGCATTTTCTGATTTTGTTATTTCCTATATTTCTTATGTGAGAATGGCTCTATCAAAGCAGGCAAGTTCAGATTGAGCTGATTCCTTTATTAAATGATTCAATATTTTACAGATATACCATTCATATTAGTAAGTTTGGAAAGTTTCGACTCTCTAAAACATTTTATTGATTTTTTTAAAGTTAAAAGAGATAATATATATATATATATATAAGTACGCGAGATTAATTTGAATAAAGAAATTTTAATATGTGTGAATTTCACATATTTTGTGTTTAACTTTCTCAAAATTTGATAGTATTAATTTTGAAGAAAAATTATAATACATTATTATTTATTTACTCTTATGAACATGTACTAAGCCTTCTTAGCTAAATTACAACCGGCAATAACTTATTTCCCGCATCAAAAGGGATTGGATTAATCTTTTAAATAACCCAAAAGCAAGTGATGAACAAATAGTTTTTGAAATTTGAATATATTTCAATGATATATAATTTGGATTTTCTATTAATCTAAAAAAAATGAATATTGTGCTCATTCTTTTTAAGTTATTTAGATTTGAACAATTTAGATTTTATTTTTTTTTAGTTTTGATTTCTTTATTTTGAATAAAATGAAATGTAAAATGAAAATAATTTTTAACTATTAACTTAAAAAAATGATAATTGAAACTAAAAAGAATTAAAATCTAACCTGTCGAAATGAAATATTGATAGTTGAGAGAAAATGAGCACAGTATTCGTTTTTTCTAAAATGAATAAAGAATCTAAGTTACGATTTGCAACTTGTGATACAATATGTCTTTGTGGCATGAAGGAGGCCTTTGGCCTCGGGAATGGAATTGTAAATAGATCAATATCCCAAGTGAATAACATACCAACTCCCATTTCATCATGTTTTAATTGTCCCGCCACATATATAATTGATTCGAAAATACATAAAAACAACATGCCAAGATAACAAGGTATCAAAAGTTCAGCTAGTCTTACATCTACACATCAGCATCACCTGCTAGCAGGCTGGATCTATTCATACAATTATACTACCCATAAATGAACAATCAGATTGTGGTCTACATGAGCGAAACTGCAGGAAGAGAAAAAAAAAATGTTCAATGTCATGGTTGAATACAAAACTTTCAAGTATTTGGAAACAATAGAATTAATTAACAATCTCATGTTCATGAGAGTAAAAACCGAAAAATAAATAAATAATTATTTTTTGACATTTTCTCATGAATAAAATTGACAAATTTTCTCCCATTTAGTAGACAAATATACCACGGTCCTTTGGATGGTTTTCCTACAAATTTAATACGACTACTTGAAGAATCTTATGCAGTTAATTGATCTTGAAATCAACCTGTAATATATGTATATGTACAAAATGCTGATAAAAAATGGGAATAGAGTCGGATAACACAAGTACACGTTTTAGATGATCTCTTAAAAAGAGGATATTAGGAAACCTTTAAGGCTCTATGATGTCATGACTCAATTTTTTCCTCCAAGGCCTCATGCATATTACAACCATAGCTTATATATTCTCATTCTTAAAATTTTAGTCTCAAGTGATTATTCTATTTTCAACCATAGTTTTTATTTGTGCCCAGTTATAAAGTGTAAAAAAGAAAGGAAATAATTTTTTAAAAGACAAATGTATAATTTTAAATTCTTAACTTCGTATTAAATTTCTCTTTTAGTACAAATATATATCTTTTTATTGTGTTCTAAATATTTTAAAATTATATTCTCGCTCATATAATTAAGTGAGTGAATATTTGAGTAAAAAATTGCAAGTTGGATTTTTTTTCCTTGTATCAAAAAATAATATCTATCATTCTCTTGTACCAAAATGTATAAGTGCATCCTTTTCTCTTGTTTTTGAGTGTTCAGCTCCGTTGATTCACCAAGACAAAAAATGTGTAAGTGCATGGATGTTGTGATGTGAGTGTTCTTTTACTTTAATTCTTTTACTTCTGTAGTCTTTAATAACTTTTGGTAAGTTCGAACAAAAACTATAAAGATGTATTGGGATTCAGCGGGAAAAGAAATCACCTGAAATAGCCAACTTTTCTCATTTGTATAGTGTTTAAACTTAGCTTCACTGGTAAAAAGCTATAACAAGCAGATGGGCAACTTTTCGAAGAAGATAACTTGCACATGCTACGAGATTGTCAGTTAGCTTTTAGGATCTCGAACAGTTCAATGTGAAGTAGGATTGGTTCCTAAGCAACCTCTCCCGAACGCATGATAGTTCTCATCCTAATAGGTGGCTGACTATTTTTGGAGTTACATGCTGGTTCCTGTGGCAATGGCGCATTGGGATGTTGTTCGACCATGATTTCAACGTAGCTAAGGTTTCCTTTGAAGCATGTTTTAAATTACGTTGATGAAATTGTGGGAGCAGGCGGTGTGGGTACTATAGGGAGACCAAATACTAAAGGGATTGAAGAAGTTGGTATTTTCCTCTAGGAGGTTGGGTGAAGCTAAACGTTGATGGTATGACAATAGGTTAACCGAACC
The DNA here is from genome assembly GCA_026724425.1 of Erythrophleum ivorense. Lineage (NCBI taxonomy): Eukaryota > Viridiplantae > Streptophyta > Magnoliopsida > Fabales > Fabaceae > Erythrophleum > Erythrophleum ivorense. The sequence continues at coordinate 187,838 of JAIUCV010000268.1, forward strand.
TAGCAAGGGGCGGGGGCCCAATAAGAGGTGATGATGGAAGATGGCTAGGGATTTTTGTAAACAATCTAAGTATATGCATTTAAGTAGATGCTGAGGTGTGAGAAGTTCTTTTAGGATTAGAATTGCTAAGGGAATTGAGGTTAACTAAAGTTAGTACTAGGAATAACTCTCAAACAATAGTTTCTATGCTTAAGAATTTGTTTGAAACATGAGAGGTTAGACGTCTCATTTTGCGTCAAATCAAAATGAGTATAGATTGGAATCGGCAATTTCATATTTTTTTACACTTGCACAAAAGGAAACTCCTATGTAAATTGGTTAGTAAATTATTGAGCATGGTATTCTTTTTTAATTTCATCGTTGTAGAAGATTAATTGATTCTTTGTTTAGAGACATAGTGAGTTCTATGACCCACAATCAGTTACTTTGTAATTTCGCTTTCTTTGTTTTGGATTTCAGCCCCACAACTTCACTCAAAAGAAAAAGCATGGTTTTGTTAGTCAACCCTTCTGTATGACATGTGCACATTTAATAGATTGTCTGAGCTCTCCCCCTGAGTTTCTCTTTCTTAAGCTGCACTTAACGCAATACATTTTGCACAATACTATTCATAACGAAATAAATAGAGTAAGTGTTCTTTATTAATTAAATAATATAGTTTTATAAAAAACCAAATATTCTATTTTAGAAAATGATCAAATAATATATTAAATTATGAATTAATTAAATTCCACCAACTTATTTTTAAAATTTTTTTACTATATAATTTATAACAATTTATAGACATAATAAAAATAAAAAATAATTTATCACCTGACATATATTTAATTTTTAGCTAATAAATATTATTTTATAAATTAAATTCTTTCAAATTGACATATGTACTTTTAAAACTTAATAAAAAAAATTAAACAAAAAAAATCATCAAAATATTACAAAAGTGGCATACCAAAATTTGGAATCTCTCCTTCTAATAATTTAATGTCTTTGCTTTATTTTATGGAATCTCTCCTTCTAATAATTTAATGTCTTTGCTTTATTTTAACGTTTTTGAGGATCTCCTAAGGTTATTGTTTAGTTTTTGCCTTTTTGTTGGGCTTCAGGATTCCGTTTTCTCATAAATGAATAAAGATTAGGGGACAAATCACAATTTTAACAATCAATATATATTGCATTTGATTTTGTAATCCTTACCCTCGCCCATCTCCTATTGGGCCACGTTGTAAAAGGTGGGCACCAATTGGCCGAGAACAAAAAGAAGCCACCAAACGACAGTATTCATTTTTGGGCATCATACTTCGATGCTCAAGAAGGGATGATGAAAGGCGAAAAAACTAGAGATTCACGGGTTAACGTTTCTGAGGAACCTCTGTTCCAAAGTACACATCAAATGCAATCTCCTATATTCATTGCTTCCCTGTTCTCACAGACTCAAAAGGCAATAAATTTCCTAAATCTTTAAATGTAAATCCTCCCCAAAATATCTATTCTGAATTTTGATGATAACCTAAAAGTAAACCAGAAAGGAAGCAGAGTCGGATGATGAGGTTGTTGAAGCAAAACGAAGGTTCCTGAGACCGCTAAAACTTATGCTACGCCGTGGGAAGAGGCGCTCCGTCACCCTTGTCACCGCCGACGTGAATTCCCCCAGCATCTCCGTCATAATCACCACCATTATCATCTTTCCTGCTTCGTTTCTCTTCGAATTTAAGAATTTCTTAGGGAGGAACCTTCAGACTCTGAGCCCTATAAGTAAGGTACTTTTCGTATCTGGGTCTAGTAGTCGTAACGTGTGGATTTCTGCCTGTGGAATTTAAATTGTGGGCTGGGAAAGTTATGCAATGTATATAGATCACGAGAGGTTAGGCAGAAAAGGTTTGATTGATTTCTGACACTTTCTATCGGCTGATTTTTATGTGGGGATTACAGCAATATAATGACCTTATAGTCACACACTGTTTATTTGGATGGGCTTAATTAGGGGTGAATGGCAATCATCATCGATATATATGAGTCAACTCAATCACGAGTTTGTGTGGTGTCATCGTAGCTTTTGAAGAGTTGATCTGGCTTGATCCTATTGGAAGAAATATTGGAGAGCATGGAGTAGCTTGGAAGTTTTGAAAATAGAGTTTGGTAGATGTATGCTTTGGCAGTTTGGCTTTATCAGGCGGGGCTTTGGATATCTGCTTTTTTAAGAATGCCATGTGATCTGGCTACCTCATGTTTCCCTGCATATGGAACTCAATTGCCAGCTTCATTTTGTGTTAATTGACTCTTTCATTGTGGGAGTGGTGTTTAGATCCTAATTAGTTACTCTAGAGGTAAAAGAATGTATTGTGATATCGAAGGTAATAGTTGTCTGGCAAATAACCGTGGTAATATAGTGTTAATAGCAGAAGTCTCTTGAAAGGCTTATAGCTGCACGGGAGAATGGTCTGTATCAGCAGCATAACGTACCTTGAAGAGCACATAAGGAACATCCAAAATTGTACAATGAAGGAACCACCAAACTTGTACTAAATTATAAGGGAACAAAGCGAGGACAAGCAAGCCCAAATGCTTAAAACAGCAATTATATACAAGTGAAACAAGGAACACATTATTCCCAGATTTACACTCATTTTGACAAGGCACAAATCCTTCTCTTCTATTGATCACTTTTTTTCCCTTTTAGAGAGAATATGATCTTGTGAACACCTTCTTCCACGCTTTCAAACTTAGAGAACGAACCTTAGTTAAAGCTAAAGACGGCTTGAAGTCCCTGTGAGGAAAGGTTGGTGGTGGAGGTGGTGAGGATGATGGTGAATGTGAATCCTTGAATACAGCATTATCTTCTGGGTTCCAAAAACGAGCTTCTTTTCTCTTGCTTCTTATGGTTGCTAGCACATCATATTTGTTGCAAATCCCCCACACAGTAACCTTCTGTTGACTATAATCCACGTTTACTGAGTATATACCTATCATCAATGTAAGTCGGATCAATTAGTTACCAATACACAGCTGAAAGGTTCACTAGAAGATTAAGAAGCCAAATTCAGAGGAAATGCCAGTTGAGGGTCAAAATTAACTACATTCTTGAACTAAACAACTAAAATCTCAGAATATAAAGCTCTAGAATTTTTTTTTCTTTAATTTTTAACTGGGTTGGGGACAAGTGTTGTGAACAATTTTTCTTAGAAATGGGAAATTCACTATCTATGTACTGTATTTATGTACAGTACAAGTACTGGTATCACTGAAAGTGATACTGACGTAATATCGAAATGTTGAAGTCAATGATGTGTATCAAAAAGGGACTGTAGAAGACACCATTAACAGAATAATGGAGGAAAATATGCCGGTGCAAATCAAATTAATTTGAACAGGAGTTCCTAATCCTACAACTATTCCTATCCATGAAATTAGGTGAAGTTGACTTTGCAAGCCGGAATTCATAAGTATGATGGCGTATATTCTATGGTCTGCACTTGAAAGGGACTGTCCATTCTTAGCCTTGAAGTGTTATTAGTTATAAAACAACTAAAAATGTTTGAATGCAATTTAATTTTTTCAAAATAAAAAAGGAAAAAGTTTTAGGCAGTTTCAAGCACCTACAAATAATTTTGTCAATGATGATGATTGAGTTTGACTTTGCAAGCTAGAATTCGTAAAATTGGTGAATGCTTTCCTCTGTAGTTCTTATGATTCAGGAATCTGCTTAATAATTGACAGAAAAATGCTTTTAAGAACCGGTGTGATTAGTAGTTAATCTATGAAAATCACTATAATAATTCTTACGGCCTCTTGGTCATAATAGTGTTCTTTCCAATTCCACTAGATTTGATGATATAAAAGGGAAAGTTATCCCTTTGTTATAGCCCACACAGGTGTTGAAAGGGTTTCAAACTTTCAATAAGCCCAAAATAGAAGTGTGTGAACTTGTAAAGCCCATCCAAGCCTAAACATTTGTAACAACATGTGCAACCTCGAGGGCAACCGGGAGACGCGCAAAGGAACCCGCGACAAAAGATGGAGAACAACGGAACATGGAAAACCCACCACCATGTACTGATAATACGTAAGTAGAGAAACATATGGATGCTGAAATGCCAAATTAGCTTCAGAAAACTCACGGTCACAGAGATTGTTTTTTTTACCTTTGTAACTGGATAAGGTTTTCTTTACTTTCTTCTCGCATCCATAAGAATACAGAGGAACCATCATCTCAACGTATTGTGCCTCCACAACATTCTTGCAAGCTGGGACAATTTGCATGTTTGCCATTCTTAATTATCCAACTCGCCCCTTCCAATTGCTATAGTCAATTAATGTTTTCAACTGGTTCTTATGGATGTGTCCAACCCTTATATAAGGTTATTGTTCAGGAGTCAGGACATGGATCATGTTACGTTTATAATCCATGAGATTCTCGTAAAAAGAAGCCTTACCCATTAGTGTCTTTTTCTTTCCTTTCTTTTACATTTTTCTTCATCATATTGTTCATGCTTTACCATCCATGGCAGCTTCAGGTAGATTAAAGGGAATAATTACGCTTTAAAAGATACTGGCCTTGATTAAGGAAACTTAATTCTTGCGTTTTTTCCTTTTTTTTTTTTCAAATGGGATATGGGTGGTGACATGGATGAGTGGAAAGCTGTGTCAGCAAGTCTCTGTTGGTTAACCAAAAGTAGATACATTGTATTCTACATTTCATTGGGAATGGGATAGTTTTGGAGTTTGGCTCCCATGTGGCTTGTTTTCCTTATCAAAGAAGACAGCTGAATAAAGTGTGTTTGGAACTGGGCAATTAATTTAGTTAATTAACTAAGACTTATAACCTTAGCTTTGTAGAAGAACACGATCATCATGCTTTAATTGATGGTGTTCTCGAAAGTTTTTATTATGCAGAAAGGACACTTTACGCTCTAATCATCGATGCTAACGCCATGCACATGCATGTGTCCTTTCCTCTGCTTTATGATGAAACCCAGAAACAAAAACCAAATGACACACCCTAGCAAACGTAAACAAATGAACAACTTTCAAAGAAAGCATTCTATGCCCTACTTTATCTTAAATTATACTGATGTTTGATCTAGTTAACATATAGCTACACCTACCCCAATTTTCTATAACTTGATTCTGACATTTGAATTTAGAAAACTACTTGTTTTTATCCTTGCAGGTTGTGTTTTGTTGGGTGAATATGCATTTAAAGTAGAAGTTCTAGGTTCAAGCTTTTTTGAAAAAAATTGTTTTCTTACTTCAGCACTTTGGTTTTCTGATATTCTAGTTTTCAGTGAAACTGTACTCTCCTCGAGATACATAGAATTTTATTAGTGCTGTCTGGTGGCATCATCTGGAGTCATATGCCCTTTGGATCTAACTGTGATAGCATTTCGGTTACTGTTGCATTCTCTGTTCGTTCCGAAGTCATAAAATATGTAAACATTTACACATCAAGCATACGAAGCAGCATCAGGATAAAAAAAAAAGGCCGACGCTAACCCTTTAACTATCTCAACAGTCAATAAAAGTAGCTAGTTTTTGACACTTTTATATGTGCAAAAAGAATAATTAGTCAAGAAAGTTGTGCCATAAATCAACACACTCATAACTTTTCTTATCCTATCGTGCGTGTCCATATCTCTAAATGACATCTACGTTTGATCATTTTCTGAGATTTATGACTTTGGTCTGTTTCTTTAACTCAAGTAGCTGTTTTTTTTTTTAACTTTGCAGCGTCTAAGAGCAATTATTGACAAGTGTGACGATGTAGCGTATAAGACATGAGGGAGATTAGAGACAATCCTGATGTCTTCATCATGGCATAGCCGACCATTGCCAAGTCAGAAAATGGGTCCCAATGAGTATCCGTGAGGTGGATTTGGTATTTCATTAGGCTCATTCAAATGATCCAGGTCTCATGTCCAGTGGGACCCCATCCTCCATGTGAAGCCCACGCCTTTGATTTCTCCGAAGGAATCTCTTATTTCTTTTTGTGTAAAAGTGGAATGCAATAAAAACAAATTTAAAATAGGTGAGGTCGTATCTCCAATCTTCTATTAAGTTATTATCCCGTTCTTTTTACATGTGCTATCCATGTCAAGCTAGATAACTTTGGCTGAGACTCCCCTGCTTCTTTTCCTTTATCTGTTCGTTTATTTTTTCCTTTCTCTAAGACACTTAATAATAAAATTTGTCACACATAATATAATTATATAACCTAGAGCTAATCATGTCAAATAACATAATTATATGCAGGAAAAACAAAAATAATAAAACTATTAATTTAGATATTTGAAATTGTGAAATAATCCTTGATAGTATAGATATAATTCACAGAACCTACACTGAAGAGTCCAGGAGTCTCAAATGATCAAAAGTAACATAGTAATCCCAATATATAAAAATGAATTTAAGTTAATGCTCTCTGTACATTTTTGTGCGCATGCTGCACTCGTTACTGGACACAAATTTCCTTGTTAGTGTTGGCCTTTGTTGTGAGTCTTCTGCTGTCTTTCAGCAGCATCTGAAAGAGGTGTCCTGCAGAACAACTATACGGTGAGCAATTTACACAGCTGATCAGGCCTTGGGGACCAGGAAATGGGATTTCAGTTATTATTTTAGCTTTGCTTTTCTACGCGTCTCTTCTTTTTTTCTCCAGAAGTCAAGTTGCAATCTTTTATATAACTAGAGAAAGGAAAGATTGGACCAGAAAAAGAGAATAGAAAGGGATATTTCATCCTAAAATTTCATAGAAGGTATGCTATTGCTAAATTTCCCTAAGAGTCCTTTAGTGGAACCTCTTACACTCTTTTTTTGTTTTAAATCTCCCACCGGCCATTACAACAAGTATCCAACAGAATTAATACTTGAAATAAAATGAAAATGTTTTTAAAAAAAACTTAAAACAATGGAATTAACCACATCATCCTGAATTAAAAGATGATGTTTTGTCTTCGTACATCTCGGTTAATGTCAATGAGTAGAAATAAGTTGGTACTAATGTAAGTTTCACAAAAAAAAAAAGGGTAGTTTGGGATGGGGCACTGGCAGCTAGCTTGTTTCCTCCATTGATGTGATCTGTCTGCCATCTATATCATCTATAACTTATTTACATAGTCACGCATTAATCGTCAATATATAGTTAATTAACCAAAAATAATATTTCACAAGCATGTGTACAAAATTGATTTTACGATTACTGTAATAATACATCGTACATACCTAGAAATACAGAAACGATATATTATTAACTTATGAATATGTGATTCCATTTGAGACCATCCACCCAGCTCTAAACTTTTCCTTATCGGAGGTACTTACAAACTACGTTGAAATTTTCTTTTTTTTCTTTTTAACAATGAATTTATGAAATGCAGCATGCATTGGGATTTTCATCACTGAAGAGCTGAGGAGGTGGGATTCGTTCAATCACATAGAGTGGCTGGTAATAGTACATCATCCTCTTAATGCCTTCCTCATCAATGGCAACCATCCCATTGTGATCTTCCCCTTCTTTCTTGGCCTCTTGCTTGCCTTCTTCACCCCCCTTTTCTTCTTTATTCTCACTCTTATTTTCACCACCTTCACCGCCTCCTTTGTCACCCTCTTCTTTCTTGGGTTCCTCTGCTGGTTTCTCCTCTTCTTTCTTCTCTGTGCTCTCTTCCTTTTTCTCTTCAGGTTTAGCCTCTTCTGCTGGTTTCTCAGCTTCTTCCTTTTTCTCTGGTTCAGGCTCTGGTTGTGGAACTATTTTGGCTTGCTTTTTGGTGCGTCTATAGACATATTCCACTAGCTTGTTGGCATCCATGGTCCCTGTCACAATAACCTTCCCCGTGCTTAATTCTGTCACTGCTGCTTGCACTCCTTCATTGATTAACACACATTTTCACATTGATTAGAAATATAACAGAGATTAAATGATGCACTGCTTTATTCAATACGTTTAGCTCAAGCCAAATGGATGAATGGTATTTGAATTATAGTTCGCGAAAAGAAAGTGTAAAAGAAACCCATCATTCTAAAGGCTTAAGTATATACCATGAATGGTTTTTGAATTATAGTTCTTATTTAGTTGTATACTTCTAAAAGAGAGAAGGTTATTTAGTTACTTTTTTAGGTGACAAATATTGGCCTTCATTCACATGAACATCTTCGTAGAATCACCCCCACCCCCTTTTTCTTTCTTCCCCTTTTCGCGGTGCAATCTGATGTAGGACATGGATTAAGCGACCAAATCACATCAACATCATAATCGACCAATTTGAAGTCAGAGAGTCCACCGTCAGATGCTGATTTGTCAATCGGGGTGGATACAAGGTAATAAAGGATGAACATGACTAAATTGAATAGTGATGATTCATCCTTTATGGATTTCTTTATACTGCTTTTCCAATTATTTCATCAAGTTGATTCGTCACAATCACAAAACTTACAGTTGCCATGCTATAGTAATGCGTTGGCACTATAAAATTTAATCCTCTGGAAAGAAGCTCTCCATTTTTTAGTACTTTATATTCTTCTATTTGCTACTACAAAAAAGGATGCAGGCAAGACACTGAAATAAAGGGATAAAATGGTACCTCTCATTTTGAGGATTTTCCTCTTGAGTTGCTCAGCACAGGCCTCACAGTGCATGTTTACATTAAGTTCCACGGTTACTGGTCCACTAACCTGAAAAGCAACGAATTACCAATTGCTGATTAAATGTCTAAATATAAATTAACTTGATTCGAAAAAAGAAAGAAAGAGAAAGAAAAACTTGAGATACCTGAGAAGTAACAACTTCCGGTATAGGTTCTCCTTCTGCTGCAGGCAATGGAGAAATAACTTTGGCTCTTCTCTTTGTTCTCTTCGTAATTTTGTTGCAGATTGCTTGTGGTTCCACTATTCCCTTTATGGTTACTTCATTTTTAGCCATATCAATGACCACTCCCTCAACTCCTGTTGAAGATAAAAACAAATAAGAATGATTGCACATGCATGCATGATTTCTGGAACCAAAAGGAAAGAAGAGAAGGGAGACAGATTTGAACCTCGCATTTTCATAATAGATTTCTCAATTTTCTTGGCACATCCCACACAATGCAAGTCCACAGACAGCACACATGGTGATGGTGGTTTAGGCTCTTCCTTCTTTTCCTCTGCTGGTTTTTCCTCTGGTTTCTCTTCTTTCTTCTCCTCTGCTGGTTTTTCCTCTGGTTTCTCTTCTTTCTTCTCTTCTGGCTTGGTCTCTGCCTTGGGTTGTTCCTACCCAACAATAAAAAAATGAACAATAAGTACTTGAACTAATGTAGATATAGTTAGCCAAAGAAAACCCATAAATCAGTGAGAAAACTCTTGGGACTATGAAAGCAGAATGCCAAAAGAATGCTCACCTGTTTAGCTTCCTCACCCATTTGTTCTATGAGTGGAAAATGAGATATCAAATTAGTGTTTTGTTTGGGACCAAAAAAAAAAAAAAGGATGAGATACAACAGATGGAGAGGCAGAGATATTATAAGGACTGGAAGTAGAATAGATGGGCGGTAGGCGATTACTGATTAGCATATAAAGCTAATCTGAGGGATTCCTGAGCACATGCAGTGCCACTAACTTTACAAGGAACCTCTTAATTTAATATTTCTTTTTGGGAATCCTTTTCAGTTCTCAAGGCTGAAGGTAGAGAGGGTTAGCAAATTTATAGACAGAAGAGAGACTATGGTAAGGCCAAGAGAGGGTAAGAGAGAGAAGAAGCCAAACTTTGAAAATGATAATACTTCCATTACCAACCGACTGATAGATTTGCATAACATAGTGGTGAAGTGTCACTTTGTCAGCCATGCATGGCATTTCATATGTGTAAGTGTAGGACCTCATTTAAGACAACCTGGACACCTACCTAGGTGTGGATCTCTGGCGTGGCCACATATTCTGACCAGGTAATTTACCCTTTTTCTCTGCATCAGTAATTACTGTGTTATTGAGCAAATGTGAATGCACCACCTAAGCTAAAATAATCAACCATACGATTCTCTGTGCTATCTGTGTGCATTATATATAAAACTCTATCATCAATTTATTAATCTTAAGTGGACGTTGAACCAGGTTTATGCTACAGTTAACTGGAAAGCCATAAGCTTTGGATTAAGGATCTAACCTAAAATTAATTTTAAGTACGAGGAAAGAATTATCTATTTCTTTCAATTGGAAGTAGTTGATTATTTTAACATTGTTGGGAATCTTTCTCTGCTTAACACGTAATTGCAGCCATTTAAAAAGCTACTGGCTCACTATTTATCTCAGAAGAATTATTGCTTTTTCCCATTTTGTTCTTTTCCTTGCTATTCTTCCCCCATTAAGCATCACGCACAAGGCTTGCTTATCTTAGAAATTTGTTTATGCATATCCCACCTCATTTCAAATTAAGATAATTTTATGATAAGAATATGTCTAATCAAGTGAGTCAAACATGGTTAGTGAAATCATTAATGAGTTTGATTTCTTGAAGATGAGACTAAGCATAAATTAGATCTTAAACATGAAAGTTCACGAATTTGGGGTAAACAGATGCAATGTAATTTGACTAATTAAATATGTTTTTTCCCTTTATACATAAATAAGATAGACCACAGCAATGAGATATGTTCACGAAAGAGAAGGTTTCCAATTAAATAAGCCAGATGTCAGGATTTTGATCGCTGATATACTGTGATTTCGCAAAATTAGATTAACTGAGTAAGCCTTTTCTTTCCACACGAATTAGAGCTTAAGCAATGCATTCCCCGTTTTCATGACCTATATTTAGGATAGATGAAACGTGGGGATCCGAGAAATCTCTTAAATTTTGACTGTGAAAACTAGTTCTCAAAAGTTGATCTCCACACGGGCTGGTAGTTACCTTTCTATCACAAAGCTTAATCTATCTAATTGTCTTTCTCTCACATACAATGAAAAACATCTTGCTGTTTCTATCTATTAAGCATGAATACTTCAAAATAAATGCAGTCAAACTCTTCTATTTTATTTTATTATATTACAATATTCATGTTTATGTTATGTTATATTTCTATATCAATGTGCATACCTCTTAATTATTAGACATTACAAATTAATTTTTAAAGTTAGTGAAGTTAATAAGAACAGATAGGGACTCGAACATAACTTCATACTTGTCCTTAGAAAGAACTTGAATACCCCATTACCAATCAATTCCCTCTATATTGGACACAGTGATTAAATTTTATACACCAAAATGTGATGAGGACAAGCCCTGCATAAAACACCGAACGCTATCGCCTAACCAAATATACTAACCTTTGGCATTTATGGTTTGGTAAATTTCTCCTCGAATCATATTAAAACCAACCAGGCCCTTTTGAAGGAAACTCAAAAAACAATTCCCCCTAAACTGGATCGTTCTGTACAGCTCATTGGAAAAACTTTTTTTACTAGATAACTGCCTATTTTTGGAACAATGCAGAAAGCAGAGGTCCAGCTTACTAGGTTTATGTAGTAACACGTGGACATGACTCGTGACAGTGCATTAACAAAAGAGCCCCTTTATACCCTATTTGGTTGATTAATATGGTGATTGATGAGAGATCACAACCACAAAATCCCATGCACTAATAAATTCCCCAACCAAACACATATTCTACCTGATGCAAAGTCCAGCCAAAAGAGAATTTAGGTTGACCCCAGTAACTTTCTACTTTGTTCATATGTAATATTGAAAGAGAAAAAAGAGATTTTGGTCGTGTGGGTGAAATTGCCTAAATACTGAATGGAAGCCTGATTAAGAGATTCTAATCAAGGTGTGACACCTTCCTTTGTTAGCTTGGCCGGTTAAGAAGAATCTGGATGCTTGTTTAGCTTCATTAGTAAAGCAATCATATTCAATTACCCCCACCCACTTTTTTTTCTTATGTACAAAATATATTTTTCCTATTTGTCCATTATGATCTTTTATCAATAAATATTTACAAATTACAATATACTCAAAATTAAAATAAAAAAAAATTATTTTAGTCCCTACTTCACATATCATTTAATTTAGTCTTTTAAAATACTTGTAATATTGTTCTTCTATCTTTTTTTAATTAAAATATAATATTAAATTTAACAATTTATTGACTTCGTTATCTTACATCTCACATTTTATGTTCAAGTTAACATATTATTAAATTTAATTTTGAATTTTTAATAAAAATATAATAGATAGACAACATTATAATTATTCTAATCATTGAAATATTAAATTAAAAAATTGATTGATCAAATTAAAAATTTATCTCTATGTCATGATTAAAATATAATTTTTCTCTTGAAATAATGTCTGCCTCCTAAATCTTTTATGTTAGCATTAAGGAATGATAGTTGGGATACTTAGCTTCCTTTCATTTGCGGAACGGTGTAATTGCTGTATGGGGTCTAACTCATGTTCAGTTCGCGAAGCAACTACTTAGTGGGAAATTTCCACCTGTCCACTGATCTGTTATTTTCGGTTAAAAAGGGCCAAAGAGAATAATTAAAGATCAAAAAGCAGGATCTGATTTATGGGTTCCCTAAAGAGATTATAGGCATTATTGATTTGTAGCCATCAGGTTTTGACCAGTAAATTCTGCAATATTCTTAATACTTAGCCATAGAGGTGTCGTACATATATATCTCAAAGCAAGAAAAACGAAATTTTTGCCATTTGTAATTCAAAAGAACGTAGAACATGAAATATAGAGAGATTGATTGGCCCCCCTATGCATGCAGAATCTCTGCTGGTTCACTGCTTCTGGTTATGATTTTTATTTCGCCTATGTTATTTTGCCGGAAACTTTGAATTGCTTTTGTAGCGAGGATCTTTAATATCTATATGATTGTATGTCAGAATCTCAACGACTTAAAGCATTGTGGAGAAGTCTAAATCATTGAGCAATATTTGATTTTATAGGCACTAATTCATTCACTATATTGCATGAGAAGTGTGAACTGCGTTTTTGAAGAATTTTGGGGAACATGAATTCATTATTGACAGATCCAAGTTTCATCATATCAATATTCAGAATCGGCCATCTTGTTAGTTCTTTACGCCACATTTGCTCCGATGCCAAGAAAAGGAAAAGGAATGAGAGTAAAATAAGTGAAACTATACACTGATCTGTTAAAAAGCATACCTGCTCTCGCTCACCATTAATGAATATTAAAATTATATATCCAGGATGAAATTTCTTATAAGATGATCTTCAAAAATCAACATGGCATCTGTTGTGGTAAGAATTATATATCTTTGCACAATGAGTAAGAAAAATAAAATTTTTCGGGGGATGGAATCCTCCCGTTACTACATGGCATAACAAGAGTACGAAAGAAAAATAAGGATATGGGTCCCACTGTAACCACCCAACAAATTAAAATTTTCACATAATAAGAAATTATTTAAAACTAATAATTAAAACAAAAATTAAATTAAAATTTTAGAAAAAAAATTGTTGAGAGGAGTAGTTAATTAACTAACAAGGAACCAATAGAAAAATTAGAAAAATACATGTTAAATAAATTAATTGTTAAAAAAATTTAATCAACAATGTTAATTAGGACCCAAATGAATTATGGCTTTAGGAAACTCTAAGAGTATTTGAGTTTAAAATTCTTTAAAATAAATAATTAATTAATTAAAAAATAAATAATAATCTAGAAGAGAGGATACGTGGCCAAATTTTTTTCTTTTTCTTTTGGTTGCATGTATCAATTTTTTTTCCTAAACTATTCTTTTTCTCAACCTTACTCAATGTACTACTCTATGGACTAGGTTGCAATAAAATAAAAAAAAATATTCTCCTTCCAACCATTATATTATTTTTAGGAAAAATTAGATACAATGACCTAAACTTTAAAAAAATTATAATAAGAAAACTTAAAAGGTGAAATCATTTTTAAGGAGTCGAGGACCTAATTTTAACATTGGAAAGACAAAAATATCCTTTTTCTTATTGTTGGTGAATCAAAACACTACCTTGCTTCTCTTTATCGAAAATTTCCTTTTCTTCTTTACTTTGACACCATTGCCTGATACTTTTGCGTCGGTTGATACTTCTCTTTATTGATAATTTCTCCACAATGAATGATTTCTTCCTCACTCACTTCAACCTTTCCATCGATGGTATATTGGTGTGGTTTGCAAGTCCATTTGATGACAAATTTGCTCTCCACTATGGTTACAGTTGAGTCCACTTATTATAGCATCATCTGTGGCAATAGCAATCAATGGTGAGCAAAACCACTATGTCTTAGGCAAGCTACTATCACCATTAATATAAAAAAAGTTTATGGAAGGTTTGCAATTTCCTTCTCACTAAAGTATTAAAGGTTTACATGCTTTCATTTTATATTCAAAATATGTTTGACTATTGTTAGTCTAAAAAATTTAGGCAGTGAAAGATCACAATGAAAGATATAAACTATAGAGACTATAGATTTAGAATTTTAGATAGCAAATTCCTGATTTCCAACTTTAGGTGATTATTATTGTGTGTTAAATTTTTGTTGACTTGTTTAAAGGATTCATACTCATACCGAATTTGAGATAAGTTTATTTAACACCAATTGTATTAGTGTATCGTTTAATTTTGATTAGAAGTTCTTGATGTACCTATTGGAACATTAGTCAAATTATACATGTGTTGAACCTAATTCTAAATAAGTTTGATTTATTTTTAGGAGTTGGAAAAAGGAGTAAATATATATGATGGAATGAAATCCGTAGAAGTTGCAATATACCAATATAACTTTTATATGTTAACCTTAGTATAAGGGGTCATTGATTATTACTATTACAGAATATACACCTCTTAACATAAATTATGCCAGTGCCTTGTTGATATCTTAATATATTGCATTTGAAATATATTGTTAGGTACACCTTAAGTTTTGTGTCTGATAAGAGGGTCTTTAACAAAATTTTGTGTCACCTTATCAATAAATATAAGACATTGTTAAGTATATTTTGCAAGATCCTTAGACATGGTGGTAAAGTTCCTTAAATCCAATAGTAATACATCTAAACTCGATAGAAATAAGCCTAAACCTAGTAGTAAATTTCTTGGAATCCAATAATAACATTTTTAAACCTAATAATAATGGTCCCAAAACTTGACAACAACTATACTCTACAAAATCCTTAAACATAGCAGTAAATTTTCTTAAATTTAATAACAATATACCTAAATCTAGTAGTAATAAGCTTATATCTCGATAGTAAGGCATGATCCCTAAAATCTAATAATAAATTTTCTTAAATCCAATAATAACATCCCTAAACTTAATAGTAACAGTCGTAAAGCTCAATAATAACAATATTCAGCAAAGTTCCAAAACATGGTGGTCAAATTCCTTAAATCCTATAATGACACACCTAAACATGATAATAATAAGGCTAAAACTCAATAGTAAAGTGCGGTTCTTAAAACCTAGTAGTAAATTTTCTCAAATGTAGTAGTAATATCCTTAAACCTAATAATAACAGTCTTACAATGCAATAATAACTATGCTCTATAAAGTTCCTAAATATAATAATAAATTTTCTTAAATCTATTAATATTATACCTAAATTTTCTAAATTATAACATCTAATATTGTCTATAAATGTAACCAAGTGCCTTGTAATTCTCTATAATATAAAAGTAATTTCCTAAAATTATAGTAGTAAAATAGAAATAATCCTAAAATTTAGTAAAAAATTTCTTAAAAATTAGTTGTAAGAATCTAAAATATAGAGGTAACTCATTTAGTATTAACACCCTTCCTTCTTATTTTTCTGTCCTATTTTTCCTTTTTTTAATTAAATTTTTGGAATACTTCTATCTTAACATGTATTTATTTATTCTTAATTACACTTGGGTATAAAGAATCATGTTTATTTTCAATTTTATATGTTTTTATTATGAAAAACTTTTCATTTTTGTAAATTCAAAAAAATTATTAACGAAATATAAGAAGATATTATTGATGTTTTCATTGATTGTTTATGGTGATGGTTATATGGTATTAATTTTGTAACTGTGATAATAGAGCATCATAAAAGATAAGGATCAAGTTTTATACAAATACAAATTAGGATTGTAGAAGTTCAAGTAATGGCTTTTGCTTGTTCATTGACATGGTTATGATTTATGATAATCAAATTAAGAGTTAATTATGTATTTATTTTCATTTATGGGGAACCAATATTAATTGTTTATCATACTCTAATGTTTGTGGCTCATATGTAAATTATTGTAATTTTTAGGAACAATTGGATGAGTTTCGTGTCCAATGTATGTGGGACTTGGTTAACTATCCACTCAACAAGTGTTGTGCTGATGCAATAGCCTCTACACTGGTAACAAACCAAGGGAAGCAAAAGAAAATGTAGTAATTAATTTATTATTTTATCCACAAATAAGATCTAGATAAAAACGCTGTAAAAAAATTGTTTAAAATATTATATGATTACGATTGTAATAACATTATGTTGTTCAACATTTTTTAAAATTCTTTTTTGCACTAACAAATTTAGTATTTACTTGTTAACATGGTCTCTGACCTTTTAGTAACGAACACTTTCCTGTAAGTAATTGTAAGTAATAGTAACTTTCCTTTTGTGTAGTAATTTTCCTCTAAAATTGGCCAATAAAAGTTAAAACACACATAATAGTAAATTTTCTTAAAATTCAATAAACAATATCACTAAATTTGGTAGTTATAGTTCTAAAACTCAATTACTCTACAAGGACTCTAAATATGGTAATAAATTTCTTGAGGTTTGGTAGTAACATTCCTAAACTTTGTAATAACGATTCTAAAGCTTAATAATAAATATACTCTATAAGGTCCCTAAACATAATAGTACATTTTCTTAAATTTAATGATAATATTCATAAGCTTAGTAGTAATGGTCATAAAACTCAATAGTATGTGTACTTTATAAGGTCTCTAAATATAATGTTAAATTTTCTTTGATTTAATAGTAATAGATCTAAACTTGGTAGCAACCTGTCTAAAACTCAAAAGTACAACATCTAAAATATAGTAGTAAATTTGCTCAAATCCAATTATAACATCCCTAACTTCATAGTAACAGTTCCAAAACTTAATAATAAATACATTTTGCAAAGTCTTTAAACACAGTGATAAATTTTCTTAAATCTAATAATAATAAATCTAAACTTAATAGTAATACACTTAAAACTTAATAATAAAACACGATCCCTAAAACATAATAGTAAATTTTTTTTAAAATATAATAGTAATGCCTCTAAACCTGATAATAATGGATCTCAAACTCATCAATAACTATGCTTTGCTCACATCATCCATCCTTAATGTCATATTTTGCCCTAAGGACTAGTTTTGACTTTAAATCAATTTCAAGGCTATATAGTCATCTGGTGCATCACTAGGTACATTAGTTACTATCTTCACCCCTTTAGCCATTAAAATAGACAACATTTACAAAACGACTTTATCATATAAAAAAGGATATTTTAGTGGAGGGTCAATAAAGTCACAATCAATTAGCTCAAACAATCAAGTATGATTTTTGGGACCCGTAAATAATTCTAGCAAACACGGTTAAGGTTAGCTCTATAGGAGAGAACAAATACATCAATTTCATTGACTTTAAATGCTTTATACTTCTAATCAGGCAATACTCATGCATTAGTTTGCTCATACACGATTTTAAGTCTCAATGTTATAACTGATAAAAATACATTCCTTTCTTCCAACACTTCAAATTTAAAAGGAAGAGTCAGAAGCACTTTCATCTATATAAAGTGTACTCTTATTAGTCCTTTGCTTCATTAGGAAAGATAGGTGGGTTTCTAATTTGTTGGATCTTTCTTGTAAGTTTATGAGATGAGGCTTTAAATGGCATACTTGTGCAATGGAAAGCTAATGAAAAAAGTATATCGGCACCTCTCAACCTATGATGAAATGAAGGGAAGAAAGATGAAAAAATAAGGGAACGAAGGTCACAAAGGAAGCCAAAAATGATGAAGAACAGAAATAGAAAAGGAAAAAGAAACCATCTAGAGAAATGACGAGAGTAAATAACAGGGAAGAATATGAAATTGAGTGGGTTGTATAATAAAGCAAATGATGAGGGTGTTTTCGTTCATAAATTGCCATTAGGTCCTAAAAAATAATATCAATTTTTAATGTCCCTTGTTATAATTTTTACAAAGTTTAGATCCTTCTAGGTAATTTTTCCTTGTTTTTAATTGCTTTCAAGTCCTTATACTTATTTAAAAAAAAAGAAAAGAAGAAGCTAGAAATCTTCCACGTGCCCTCCTCTTCTTCTCCAGCTTATGATTATAACTCATCTCCTTCCATTGCCCGCCTTAACTTTATTCTTTCTGCACTTCACTCATTCGAATGTTTCTTCCCATCCTCTTCATTCTGCTGCCCTTAATTCGACCACTTCATACTAAGCTAGTAGTTGAGTGAGAAAGACTGAAAACACCACCTCCTCCTTATTCGGTTTTCTTTCTTCAAGTGCGTTGCCGTAAGCTTGTTCTTTGATCTCTTTTTTTCACCCCATAAGAAAGAGAAAGGAAGTCAAATCATGAGCTGACCCTCCCTTACTCATTCGTGAAGCTCTCCATCCTCCTCACCATTGTTACCGCTATGAAGCTCGACCAATAACGTTGGAGCAGTGGCAGCACCTAAAGCCCATTTTCTCATCTTAATCCTCATTCAATTTTTCTTTCACCAATGGGTCTTCCTCTGCCTACCTTTTTAGTGTAAAATTTATTCTCATTTTTGCAATCTGCTGCTGTCCAGCTCTGTAGAGTTCTGTGCAACTTTCCAAAATGTGATTAAATTCTCTTGTCTCTTAAGTTTTCCCCTGATTTGCTGACTAAAACGTGCAAAAGCCAGCTGAGTGATTAAGCTTTCTCTTTTGCTCTATTTCCACTATCATACCAGAATCACTCTCCTTAATCCCATTATGGGTGCCGTCCGTTGTGCGTATGGTGCGCATCTGGGGTGTAAGTTGGCCGAGAACCATTTCTTGTTTCTCCATGTATGGTTGTTGGGTCGAGTAGGAGAGTTGATGAATTGAGAGACCATCAAGGACCAATGTAATCTTGTGACATGCTGGTTGGGAATATGGCCTTGTGATCTTATGGGCTATTGTAGCTTGAGTATGGACTCGAATCTCAATTACGTCGTGAGTCACTCTCCTTATGAGTGGGTGTTTCCATTTACAAGTTAAATAACTTTAACCTTAACTATTGCATCATGCCTACTATAAGTTTTAAATTTTGAAAACCCAAGAGAGGTGTAAATTAGATTAAGGCTACCGTGTAATAAGGAGCAATGAATGAGGCAAGCTTAGAATTCCACACCTTGTTGAGGAACCAATATGAAGTAAGAAAATTGGTGTTTGAAACAAAAAATTAACTTCAATGGTAATTAATTAAGGTAATTCGATTGAATGGTAATTAATTAAAGTAATTCAAATATTAAGTTAGGGCTAATCTTGGGATTTATGTATTAGCCAAAGAGTAAAATAATGCAATTAGATGGGTAGTAAACTAGGATGAAGCATCTAATTGCTTAATCCCATTGCTTTGATATTTTAAGAAAATTTTAAATTCTTGATGGTGGTAAATCAAATTTGCTAAATTAACAAAATTAACGGCATGGGATTGAAAGTAGACAAAAGAATAATTAAAAGGAATTAAATATAAATCTAGGACAATACTAGAGTGGGAAATTATTTTGTAGAATTAAAATCAACAAGGGTAATTACAATGAACTAGGTTTTAAGGTAGGGTAAATGCTAAGCTAGTAGAGATTAAATTAAGATAGGTTTTAGAAGATGTTATTAATGAGCTAAATTGGGAGGAAAAGATAGGACTCCGAGTTAACATAGGATATGCCATATGGTCTAAATTTAATGAAAAGATAAAAGAACTATAAATAGAGTTCTTAATTTGAAAGAATTGTTATGATTGTTTTATAGGAAACAATTCAAGCATTTTGTGGAAAGTGAAACAGTGATTGGATGGTAGAGAACTTATAATCATTTGACAAATATTGTAAATAGATTATCAAGCATAATGTATTTTTATTTTTTTTTATTTTTGTTTTCATTTTACATGTCCGTTAGAACAGACATCTTAGGTGGTAGCTCAATGTGTATATTAGTAATAATATTAAATCTTTCAAACTATGATATGCTATATATGTTATGTTATCAAAATAAATATAAAATAATTTGTTGACTTAAAGTGTGATTTTTGAAAATTCAATTAATGATAAATTTGCCTTAATATGGTTTTATGATATTACTTAAGTCTTATGATTATGAAATATCATACTATTAATTGTATAATTTGTTTTTTGGATCACTTATTTTGAAAGATTTTATATAAGGTAGGATTGCACAGAATATTAATTACTAATATCAATAATATTAAACCTTGGCGCACGTTGGATATTGTCACGTGATATCTATGATTGAGTATCAAAATAATACTAGGTTGAATGTTCTTTGAGGGTTCATGGGAGCACTCATGTCTAGATATGTAGTTACTTATTTTCGTGGACTGTGTGCTCATGTATATATATATATATATGTATATATATATATATATTAAAATTTAGAGTTATGCAAGGACTTTTTTAATGAAGCGTTTTTATTAAATTGCTTTTAATATAATATTTATCTTTTGTTAGTGTTAAACTTTTAAATATTTAAACTAAATTTTTATTTATTCTTCATGATTATCTCCTATTAATTTTTCATCTTGATTAAAATATTATATACCTACATATTCCTTGTATTTTATTCATTAATATGTAATAAGCAAGTTTTTCATTAATTCTAATCCTTTGACTTTTTATATATACCAATTATTTCACATCCTTTTTATTTAAAGATTTATAAATTTGAGTTTTTATAAAAATTATTTCATTGCTTTCCATATGTAAAGTTCTATTATTTATTAATATGTCAAAATTTATTTTCATTAGAACAATTTTGTTTCTACTCATTTCTTTGACCATTATACTTTATTTTCTACTCAATAAATAGAATGGCTCATTTCATTATTTATTTTTGCAAATAGATAAATTGTGTTCAATACTTCTTCATAGTAGTTCGAGAGAGTTGTTAGTAAAGAGTCAATATTTGCTTTGTCCAATATTAATGAATTGTTGTGTATGTATATACTTATAGCCTAAAGTCTACTTCATAGGTTACAAGTAGGATTCTCATTTTATTATTTATGATTTGATGTTGTTTGATAGTTGAGAGTAAAACTCTCTTATTGTATGATAGATTGTAGGTAATCCAAGTTGTCCTAATTTTAAAAAGAACTTTCTGTTTGGAATGCAAGAATTGGCAAAGGAAAATGGGAGGAAAGGGGAAATTTTTTTATAATATCTATTTTGTCATTGTAATTATTATTCAATCATTATTTAACACTATTTACTAATCATTACTCAATCATAAAAAGTAAAAATAAAGAAATCATTTTCTCTTTTCAGAATCACATTTTTCTTTTATCTTTTCATTTCTATACCTAATTTTCTACGTACCAAATAAGCTATTTATTGGACTTCATATAACAAGTTAATTATATTTTGATAAAAATTGTGATAAAAATTGTGAATATGATCCTAATCTAAATAAAAAAAATTATGAAATTGTATTCTAATTTGAAAATGAAGTTTGATCATACATAAAATCAAATATGGATTCAAGTATTTGTTAAGATTATAAAGGTGATACTATCTCATACTTTAGGTCAATCTCGTCCTAAGTTTTTTATTGCATATCATGCAGTTATAAGAGAGAATTTTGGTTGAATATTTTGGTAACCCTACAACTAATAAGATAGCATTTGCAATACCTTTCTTCTTTCTTTATTATTTTCAAATTCCAGCCGTAGAAACACTAGAAGAGAAGAAAAAGGAATTTAGGAACTGAGAATAGAGGGAATGGAGAAAGAAGATCTTTAAAGGGAACATGCCCTTTCTTGTCTCAGTTCGATATGGTCTATTTTTGAAGCATGTCTGACCTTGATGAATCAAGAAACAAAGGTGGTACTTGGGTAAAAAAAAGCCATACCCAAGTGGTGTTCTGTAGAAACTTTGAACTGATATACGAATGCAATGAACAGATGGGGAGAAGGGCTCATGGGGTGTGGGTCTCTTTCTTCTTCCCTCTCCTTGCCCTCTGATCTTTTCTATGTTGCTGTATATAACAAGTTTTTTTGTATTCCTTGCTAAGACTTATTAATTGCAAACTTGATTATTGTAATATAAGAAATATGAATATTGACACGGACACTGATCGCAACAACATAAATAAAATTTGAAACACCTACATGATAAATATTTTTGAAAATATCTGTGCTTCATAGTTTTGATTCCTCCAAAATCAAGCAGTTTCTTGTGAAAAACTCGACTTAATTATCAAGCTTTTAAAAATTAGACAACACTCTCGATGAATTAGGCACTATATTAATGTTGGGCAATGCATGTTATATTAATAAAATATAAATATATCGAAACCTCTCCATCTTTTTCCTCCTTTAACTTGAAGTTTCCGAACTCCAGCAAGAGTATTCACATTTGTTGTGCTCCCTAGCAAGTAGCAGTACATGCTATTTTCAACAAAAAGAAAGTGTCGTTCAGTATGAGTGGGTAATTCGCATTAGGCCCATCGCACTGCTTGAGTTGGGTCAGGAATCTGGACTTGAGAAAAAAGTAATGCTTTCTTAGACCAGTTAAAAGAAGAAAAGGGGGGGGGGGGGACTCAGCTGAAGAAATAATATGAGAGTTTTATGAGGATATATTTACATGTTTTAGGTGATATAGTCTACTGACATACTTAATTTAGAAACTTCTCAATATATGCAGCAATAATTATAAGACAAATCTTACAGGACAGCAGAACGCTGGTGCTCCTCTAAGTATAACTCAGAAATGGCAGTGTGCAGTGCAGCCCCTATTGGAAGGACTTCCTCATCAACAAAGAAGAAAGGGGAATGTGGAGAGTGAACTGATCCCACTTCCTCATTTCCAATTCCAATGCCAAACATTGCTCCAGGAATCACTTGTTGATAAAATGCAAAATCTTCACCTGCCATCACCCTCTTGGCCTCCTTCACATTTTCAGGACCAAGCAGGAGTTGACCAACCCTCTTCACATGCAGGTGTAAGTTATTGTCATTCACAACAGCAGGATATGGTGTGAAGTATTCTTCTTTCATATCTATATGTGCACGGCATCTGTGGACAGCTGCCTGTGCCTCAATAACCTGCAAGTACCCCCCTCGTTACATAAGCTAAACTAAATTAATGAAACAAAATTATTTAGTTCACAGTCACTACTTTTAACAACAAAGTACAGATTACAGAGAAGTACTCACAGCCCGAATCAACCATGAAAATCAAAATAGTGAAAACCAATACAGCAAAGATTAAGGAGGACTGCTGTATATTACAATTCAAGAACAGTTAGGCATATGCATTTAACTAAGTTAAATGATCTTCACAAGTAGGGGGGGGGGGAAGTTGGAGACAGAAAACCATGGAAAATGTAGTATTGAGAGAAAAATTAATTTTATGTCATAACTGAACATTCAAACCAGATTCATTCGTGGCCAAAAAAAGAAAAGGGCTTCATTCATAATGATTGACTCCACTATGGAGTGAGTTCAAACCATTCTTCAGTTTTCTCTTTCTTTCCCTTCAAATATTTTTTCCCCGACAACAATGAAATATACATTTCCTGTGCATATAAAAAAAATTGCAACTTGACAAGGATAAAAGAAAAACTGATTAAATGGCCAAACCAAATTTGACTTTGAAACAAGCAGAGATTATACAAACTATAAATCAATTAGAATTACCCAAAATCTAGACCATTAAGGATAACTGACTCACTAAAGTTTCTCATTGAAGTTAATAATTATGTCCAAAAAGTTTATTGAGTATACCTCCTTTATTCGCTGCCTGAAATGGTACATGCCTTCAGTTGTCTGACTCCTCAGAGTACCACCAAATTCGACATAGGATGGAATCACATTTAATGCAATATCGGCTTTGACATAAGTAATTGATAGCACCTGTGGCAAATATATGGTTGCCAGCATTACATCTAATTGGCAATTTTACATGCTTTCTTTCATTGTGTATTCTATTTTCACATAGCTCAATAAAAAAGGTGAAAGCTTTAAAAAATGAAAGAGCATAAATAAATAAATGATAGAGGAATCAATTTTCTCAAAAGAGATTCGAAGAAAAGAGATTTTCCATGATTTCTAGCTACATGAAACAAGCGAGTATGTGATACCAAAGAGAACAGGCTGAGGAATAAAAGATGAAACATTGAGATAAACTCATAAAATGGACTTAAATAGAGTTTCAACTTTCAACTAGCTTCTCATTCATACACATAACAACTCAGTGCTATGGATGAATCTGTTCACAGAAAATAGATGGAAGCTGGAATATCACAAGATTAGACTGAGAATAGGACATACTTGACAATGAAGGGGATCAGTTTCTCTTGAGACAAGTTGTTGCAGTGCCAATATTGCAAGTGATGTAACCAGCACTGGATCCACGTTCTTGTGGGGTGCTGCAGCATGCCCACCTTTTCCTATTATTTTTGCTGCAAAGATACACCCAGCAGCTGAGAAAGGGCCAGAAATAGATGCTATGGCTCCTGTGGGTGTTTTATAATCGACATGCACAGCAAAAATTGCTTCTGCATCTTCAAGTGCTCCATCTTTAATCATCTGAGGGGCACCAGCAGCTCCCTCCTCAGCAGGTTGGAAAAGGAGTCTTACAGTTCCCTTCAATGCCAAAAGAAAAGGAAGAAATTCTTCAAATAACAGATTTTGGGGAATCGTGTATGATTCAGAACCTCAAACACACAAATAGAAGTGAGCATCTACTTGGATCTCTGTAGGCCTATGCTTCAATACCACGTGAAAGACTATGTTCACAGCTGGTATCTTAATCATTAAATTAACTTCTTGTGGTCTAAAAGCAAGCAATTATGTCATGCGCTCGTATAACCTATCACCAACGGATCAAGATCCTCTGAAGTGAGGATCCTGTGAAGTTTTCTAAAGTAAGGGATAGCAAGGCATAGTTTTATAAATAAAAATAAAATACATGTATTAAGAAAAAAGAAAAAAAAAACCATGAGAGATACTGCAGCATTTCAGAGGCAGCCGCACTTTAGAGGATCTATTTCCATCACCAACACAACCAATAAAATACATGCTTCGTTTTACACGCACATACAAAAACGTAAATGCACTGTTTTTACATAATTGATAATTCAATCAACAAATACCAACGAGGGATCAACTTCAAAAGGCACCATATATATCTATGCCTAAATTTACTAGAAGGAGTTAGCACGTAATAATTTGAACCACAATTATCTTCATCATGGCAAAGGTCCCCACAAAACCTCCATGTTTATGTACATGTGCTTCTGGAGTTGACGTTAGGATTTTTTGAATCAATGGACCTTAATATATTGAACTCTACAAATTCCTAAGGCTGCTGAATGAAGTTAGATTTTAATTTTAAACTAGATTTTCCTTTTAAACATTAAAAGTGGACCTTCAGTACCCACACAAGTATGATTAAATTTTTGTCAATTATCGCCTTAAAGACAAGCATCATAAACGCAAGTGCTGAAATAAAAATGCCAACCAAGTCATCAGCGAATCGAGGGTTTGAAAAGTACCTGGAGTTTATGTTTTCGTTGATTAAGTAATTTCGCGGCACCAAGGAGCATGGTCGTGTGAGCGTCGTGCCCGCATGCATGCATTCTACCCTCAATTTTGCTCTTGTGGTTCCACTCAACCAGCTCCTAATCAAACACCACCAAATTTAAAGGTATGCTTTAAAGCGATTCTTAAACGAATCAACCCAGAAATGAAACTAAGATTACCTGCAAAGGAAGGGCATCCATGTCAGCACGAAGAGCGACGATGGGGAGGGAACCAGAGCCAATTTGGGCAACGATGCCGGTTTTGGCAAGTGGGTATGTGTAAGGGATGCCAAGTTTGTCGAGTTCCCTGCGGATAAGAGCACTGGTGTTATGTTCTTGGAAAGCGAGTTCTGGGTATTCATGAATTTGCCTTCTCACTGATATTAACCAATCTTTGTCTTGCTGGGCCGCTCTCAGAATCTCTTTCGCATAGGCATCATCAATATGATCCTTGGAACTGTACACAGCGCAAAGGGAAGTGAGTGAGAGAAACAGGAGAAGCAGATGAATATGGACAATAGAATACGTAGCCATCTGGATTTGAGGCTCGAAAGAATACGGATTTTGAGACGAAAATAGAAGACAAGGGGAGCTGAGATTGTATGTGCTATACAGGTTGACCCGGCAGAAGCCATACGGGTAAACGTGTCAACCACCGTTAACGGATATTTTTGACCCTGGACCACGAGGTAACGGGGGTTGTTTACTCAGATATATTAGGGTAAATTTATAGGATAAATTTATAATTCACCCCATGCATAGTTATTATTTTTATTTTTTTGTATGTAATACATTGTCTTTTTTTAAATTATTTGCAAAGGACATGGTTGCTTTTGGGGCAAATTTATAATTCATCCTATGCACAGTTATTATTTTTATTTTTTTGTATGCAATACGTTATTTTTTTAATTATTTGCAAAGGACATCCAATTAATTTTAAAAATAAAATATATTTTTTTCTGGCACCCCAAAAAAAATTTTAAAAAAAGCGTGTCATGTTATGCGCCTAAAAAATATACAAAAGCATGTCAGATATTGCTTTATTTACATTAATTTTTATATTTTTTATATAAAAAATTGTAAAAATATTTTAATTTCGAAAAAAAAAATTATACCACTTCAATGTAATTTTTATATAAAAATTTATATATCCCTTTCTTATCACTTCAATGTGATTTTTATATAAAAAAAATTATATCTAAACTGTTATATTTTTTATTATTAGTAAATTAAAGTGTGATAAATATATAATATTTTAATAATAATAATAATAATATAATACGTATATGATTTATAATTTAATATTACGTGGTTGATTTTTTTAAAATTCTTTACAAAAGATATAATTTTATTAATAATTTTGATAGTAAAAATAAATAAAAAAACTTATGCTTAAGTTTAGTCATAATAAACAGTATTAAAACATATTAAATATGCTTTTTAAGTGAAGCAATTAACACTACAGATAATAAATTAGTTGATATCTACAACCTTAATGAAGTAGCAGTTTATGATTTTAAGATTCTTGGACAAAAAAATTAAGTTTTATGTAAAGTTTAATGACATTTTTAGCTGTTCCTTAAACAAAATTTGAAACTTAAGATACATTAGGTGATAAATAGAGATGAAGCAAAAATGGAAAGTTTTCAAAAAAATTGTTATGTAATGTCTATTTTATAATTATAATTATTATTTAATAATATTTTTATTAGATTTTAAAAGTAAGAATATAAGTATTATTTTTTATTCCACCTATCTAATCTTGTATTTTTCATTATGTTCTATTTCTTCATTGCATATCGAACATAAGCTTATATCATTGGTAACTTGTGATTAATTAGGGTTATAGAAATTAAGGTATAGGAGGAAATAGGAATTGGAAGAGGAAAAAAAATAGTTTACATGTTACATCCAGTACCAAACACTGATTTTTTTTTTTTTGGTTTACAATTGATTGTATGTAAAAAAAAAAACAGAAATAAACAACAAAAGGAACAAAAATATAACTAGATAATCTTTGAGAGACAAATGGACATTGCAATTGTGCTTTTGTGCTCTTCGACGCGATGCTTCACTTATTTTTGTGTCATTTCTTTTGTCTCTGGGCATTTTTTCATCAGCTTTCCTTATCTTGTTCATTGTATTGCTTCTTCTTGCTACCATCTTAAATTTTAATTTGTAATCAAACTTCTGTAGTTTTAAATTTTTTTAATTTAATCTTTGTTATTAAAATTTTTTTGATAGTATGTTGTTATTTTTTTTAGCGTCGTTAATTATACGCTATCTTAATATTGTAAATATGTGTAATTTTTATTAATAAGTTAAAAAATAAAAAAAATCACTTTTTTAGCATCATTAATTTTTTTTGTCATACATATATCATGAAATACTTTGGGTAAATTGACATAATTCATATATTTTAAGAGAAAACATAGAATTGAAATATATATATATAATGTTAAACAAAATGTCTACCTGTGCCACATTGAATTCGTGTTTTTAATTGTTGATCTCGTCGTTGGATAGGATAGTGTTTTTCTTCTGCCTCTTGTACCTCATCCTCTTGCTCGGCTTCTTCTTCATTATCGACCTCATCTTCATCTTATTTGTTATCATTATTTCCTTCTTCTTCCACCTGCTGGTAAGGCATGGGATTTACATTCAATTGGAGGGATTGAATTGGAGGAATTGAATTGGAGGAATTGATTGATGTGGTGTGATATATTCCGTTTGTTGTGATCCAACATATATAAAAGAACCAGAAGCAAATTTAAAAGTAAACATTGTTTGGTCTGCGAATAGGGGTGTAAAAAGGACAAAACTGCATAACATATAAAATGAAGAGCCAACACCTCCAAAATTAACAAAATGCATGGGTGACATGGAAAAAGATGGATCTTCCGTGTCATGATGGGTCTGTGTCATTGTAAAAGAAGATGGACCCATAGTGTCATGGTGTATCTGTGTCTATGTCGCTGGGAACGAAGCTGGTCCAATAGCATCAGAGTGGGTCTACGTCTTTGTAGATGTATGAAAAGAAGGACCAGACATCACAGATGCAATGTCAACACCAGGGGTAGAATCACGATAAAGTCGATCATCTACCATGGATTCTTTAATAGACATAAAATCACGAGCTCTCTTTGCTATGTAAGGTAGAGGAAGCTGTGGCCTTGGCAACTGAGAGGTAAGAGGAGTAGCTTGAAAAATAGTCATGTTTCGATGCTTACTAAGTGCATCAAGTATGTTAGTACAATCGATGACCACAGCGAGACCTAATGATGAAGGGTCATCTATAGCAAATACTTATAAATGATCAGTTACATCGGGTTGTGAAAAAAAAAATTAGAATCATATATGTAATAAGTATAAAAAAAGTGTAATAAAATAATTGTGCTAAATCTTAAATAGTTACCACAAAACCCTGGGCACCATTAATAGAGTGGATCCATTGACGGGTAACTATTCAATATTATTTTATATATTCTGAAGAGCGATTTAGAAGATCTAATAATATTGTTGTAAATGACAAAGTATCTTGCCAGTATGAAATTCTCATATTCCTTTAGTCAGTCCAAATGGGTCTTGCATTTGAGCGTCAACGTATAGACCTATTCTAAATCATAAGGAGCATACGATATGGGTTGCAACCTACCAAACTATTGAAGGACGCGATCAACATGATGCTACTTTACTATGTGAAAGCAAATAAATGGCATAGATGTAAGTCAAATATCCGAAGAGACCAAGCAAGGTATTAATTGACGTACATCATTTACATCACATGAACGACATATAATCTATAAATAACGAAATAAAATATGTAAGGACATAGTATACCTAAGATAACTATGCAATAAGCTAGTAGGAAGTATTTTAAACCTCATTAGCTCTCATATGGTTTAACAATACCCTGTAATATTGAATTGCTAATTTTTTCGAATAAGGATACTGATCCACACACCTCCACCTGTAAGATGTAAATAGAAATAGTTGTTAATTCTGAGTTATATAAGCAAAATGAACCATATAGTAGGCATTTTAGCTCGAAATATGATTCATACCTATAAGCAAGTGAATGGAGCACATTATATACATCAAGCTAAAGGTCTGAAAGTGAGGGCCTTTTAGGGTCTAGCCTAAGGAATCGGTATTAGGGCCACAAGTGAAGTAATGTCAAACAGCCACTAATGTTGGCCTCCTTATAATCAATGGCATTTAACAGCTATCTATAGAGGTATGCTAGCACTGCGAACTCCCAACTGAATTAACCTACTACCTGGAGGTATTGGAGGAATGTCAGGTACATAAGAGAAATTCTATGTCCTGACCTATCTGGTATGAGAACTCCACCTATCAGCCTAATATATAAGTACGTACAAAATATAGTATATCATTCTCATCCGCATTCTTTGGAAGTGTCCCAAATTGATTGGCGAGCCAAGTAATACTAAGTCTCTAGCCATCAAACTCCTCCTTTATTGATTCAATCTCAAGAAGAATCTCGCAAACACCTCGCTAGTTAAAGTTCAGTGAACCAATAATAGGGAGACCTGCCATCGGAAGACCTAAATGCATTACTACATCCTGCAGTGTAATGGTACACTCGTCATACGTTGTATGAAAAGTATGTATCTCAAGCCGCCACCGCTCGACAAGTATTGAAACAAAGGTAGCACCAAAGTCAAGTGCTATGACACGAGACACCCTATAGAAGCCAACGACTGATGTGGCACTATGACTGGTGGAGGAGACTCTAATCGTAGGCCATGTGTAACCCAACGTAATTGAAAATGTGATTTAACTGTTAGAAGGAAAAAGTGTGAACCATTTTAAATGATAAAATAGTCATAAGTTAAATTTTTTATTTTTATAATACAACAATGACTCGTCCTCTGGACTTGGATGAACAATGTGTCTCGAGCCTGACATAATTCTATCTTACAAACTGTATAAGATAATATTTAGCTAAAATATATAGTAAAATATTTGATAAATTCATAACAAAATAACTTCATATAGAAAAAAATTGTACTGATGGAACAATAAAACAAATAGTAGATAGAAATAAAACAACGTGGAGTGAATAGTGGAAAGCAACATATTTAACATCAACAAAACGTTAGAATACACTGCTAAATAATTCATAGTCAGATAAGTAGTACATGAAAAATTACATAGCAAAATATTCCTTATAATGTCCTCTTTCATATATAACAATACATTTCTAATACAACAATGGGAAAAAAAACAACCAACAAAGTAAAAAGTTATAAGTTTAGGTGGCAACGCGATGAACAAGTCGCACGATTATGACCTGTCTGTCTACATAAAACACATCGTGGCAAATTTCTTGGAGATTTTTGCCAATCCATTTCATTTCATATTCGACTTGACTTAAGCCGACCTATAGCACGTGTCATTGCAGAATCTGGAATAAGTGTTAACCCTTAAACTTGAAGCTAGTATATTTCACCACTAATAAAGTAAAATTCAGTCTCATAAACCTTTAAAATAGTTTTCAATCGAAACATTTGATCTATATATTATATGTAGTCTACTCGAACATGAGCACATGTTACTAATACATGCTGACAAGAATATTTTAAAACTTGAAATTGATTACAATTGTAAGTACGATCGATTAAGTTGACTTTACAGGATTGACCAAATTGTTGATTAGTCAGATCATATAGCTCTTCCACCTCAAACGTCGACCTGTGTCTATCAAATTCATGAATGACACATACTGATACTTTTCGAGTTCTGACTGCTAACTTCAATCTGATGTCTTCAGATATGGTTTCTCCTGTTTGAAGCTATGCAATTGCCTTCTCAACTTGTTAGACTTAATATCCGGTTAACGTGTAGAATGTTGCTCGAACCAATCCGAGCATAGGTAAGAACCTAATCCCTTTAAAAATTACATTTATACTCCCTGCTAAATTTGTTGTCATATGGTCTTATTGTTTTCCATCAATATCATACGCCCAATACCATTGACTTTTAAGTATCTCCTAAATCCAATTAGTAGTATATGAGTCGAGTCAGTGTATATGAGCTAATTCTTCATCAACTTTGCACTGCTCATCCAAATAACTTGTATATGGAAAGATAGAAAAATTAATAATTCTCACAAAACTTTATCAGTGTACTAAACAAATATTTATAAGGTTAAGTGATGATGAGATGTACCAATTTTAGTAAATTACTTTTCTAGTCACTACATTTTAAATTTTTTATTGATATTGCTAGCTAAATGTCAAAGGCAAAACATATGATAAGTTTATAGAGGCTGTCACCCAATACTTCGATTAGCCACGGCAGCCAAGATACTAGCATGATGGTTAGAAATCAAGCAAAACTCATTTTTATCCTTTACCACATATGCTTGGAGATTAAACAATAATCATGCTATGCCTCATATGCTTCTCCTTCTATTATTGCAAAAGCAAGTGGAATAATATTTCTCTCCCCATCTTGTGTACTTGCAATTAATATGGTTCCTTTTTGGACTATCGGTTTTAAGTAGTTAAACGCTTCAATACACGGCTTAAAAGTTCAGAATACCTAATGAAATATGACTGACTCACTATTAGTTATGCTAGTTGGTACATGTTCCTTATGCATAAAGTTATAGTACGAGCTGGGTATGAATGTTGAATAATAACCAGTCACCTAGGTAACAAAGCATAAGACTTCTCTTAATTTTCAAATGCATGTGAGATGGCTCAATATTTACCCTTCCAAGCCTTCTTGTATGTGACATTATATCCAAATATAGAATATACCCGCTCAATGACTTCTCAGATTGACACCTTGGGATTTTGAGTCACTATTGATACAACGTATATTGAAATGACATCAGAGTTTAATTTCGGATGGTCTTGCGACAAAGATGCTGAAACACATGTATGAGGCCTATTGTATTTTGTTATCTCCCAATGATTTTCTAACTCTCCATTTGCATAACCCCTTTTCATATTGAAAACACTTGTATTCTTCGTATTTTTTTAAAGAATGGTACACTTTAAAAGTGTGATATACATATACCGAATATATCTTTATTATTCGACGAAAAGATTACTTATCATTATACAGTATGCCTTCATGTAACTCTTAGCTATCATTCATATTTGTTACTGCCTCTTTCATTTTGGCATAGTCATGAACTCTCGCATCATCTGCATCTATCTGTTCAAGGAATGCAATTGTTGAGTCATCATAAATATTAATGGAGGTTGGTAGATTCATGACGGCATCCACACAATCAGTGTCTTTATCATCATTTGTATTACTACCATTATTGCAATCATAAAGAGCAACATTATATTCATCCTCTGCCTTAAATTCATTCATTATGTTCTCTGTCTGTTTTAGAAGAGAAGGGAGGGATCAATTAGTTCATGTGACGAGCAAGGGTGTAAGATATCATCAACTGGCAAATAAGATGAACTTGAATGGAAGGTATAGTCAACCAAACTAATAGGTGAATATTCACCACTTCCTGTAAAGTATGTCATAAATAGGGCAGGCTATTCGTGTGTAATGTTAGCGTGCCTAGATGATGGGAGGGGATTTGACACATATTCAACTGTTGCTTGAGTTGCCACATTTAAGTTTATTTCCTTCGACGATATTTCTGTATACAATTTTACTAAACCTAACTGTAATGAAAACTTTGCATTTGTCATCCACATAGTTTGGATGTTGGCATCCCTTCTTAATTACATGCTTAATATTTTGTGGGTCTTAGTGACACTAGATGCCTATATACCAAGTCAGACACATATTGATTTGAATTTAACTATGACTGTTTGGCAACTTTTTGTTTTGACTTTTCTAGTAAATGTCATAATCAACTATCATTACATCAACTGTATCTGCAATAAATGTTACATCTTCTTCGATTTCGTATATTTATCCATTTGGATATTTGCATATAACCTCCTTTCCATTATTCATGTTGCTTGCCCAATTAACATTATTGCTAACATCCAAACTAGAGTAGAAAGATTATAAATTATTATTTTATTACTATTTTATATTATACTCATTTTCTCAAATTTTTTCTTAAATTTTATATATTTTTTACTTACATTTTTTTCAATATTACATTATTTTTTTAATAATAAATCATATCATACAGTATTATAAATTTTATTATTTCTTTCATCCACATTATATGATATTATATTTTATTTTCTCATATTATCCTATTTGGCAATCTTTGAGCCCATATTTAGAATATTTTTTCATATTATATTTCGTATAACATTTTTATTTTTTCATATTATATTTTCACAATATTTTCTTAGTTATATCTTTTCCATATCATCCTTTTAATATTTTTTCCCACATTATATTCTTTAACAATATTTTTCTATGCAACTTTTATTTTTTCCCAATATTCTTTAACATTTTTTTCATTTTTTTCCATACTTATTCCTTTACAACATTTTTTTTTCATTTTTTTCCATACTTATTCCTTTATAATAATATTCTTTTACAATATTTCTTCATATTTTTTTTTATTTATAACATTTATAACTTTTTTCCATAATAATTTTTTATTAAATATTTTTACCATTATAATATTTCATATTGACAACTTTTTTTCATATTATATTTTTTAACAATATTTCTTTACACAACTTTTATTTCTAGCTAATATTCTTTAACAAATTTTTCATTTTTTTCCATACTTATTTTTCATATTATAATATTCTTTTACAATTTTTTTCATACCTCTATTGTTTATAACATTTGTAACTTTTTCTTTTAATTTCTATCATAATTTTTTATTCAAAAATTTTCACCATTATAGTATTTCATATTGAATTTTTTTTTTCATCCTATATTCTTTAACAATATTTTTTACACTACTTTTATTTTTATCTAACATTCTTTGTCACTTTCTCCATTTTTCCATAATTGTTCCCTGTATTATAATATTCTTCTACAATATTTCTTCATATCTCTATTATTTATAACATTTGTACCTTTTTTAAAAATTTTCATCATATTTTTTATTAAATTTTTTTAACCATTATAGTATTTAATATTGACAAGTTTTTTTTACACTATAGTAAATTTTTTTTTCTTAAATTTATTATTTTTTTCAACCTCTTTCACATATTTTTTAAATTTACTTCACCTCCTTACATTAAATAATATAAATTATCATTTTTTTAGGCCTATTTTATTCAGACCTTACAGTTATTTTTTTTAATTCAACTATAACTAAGTTTTTAATACAAATATAAAAAAAAGTATGTGATCTAAATTAACCAAATAAAAATATATATCATAAATATTTAACTTTAAACTGACAACATAATTATATTTTTAACAAAATAAATACTAGTTGTAATCAATGTTTTCATACTAGATCAGTATCTCAGGGAGCATTTCCTGTTATTATCTTCCTTCTCTTGCAATGACTCAGGGACCAATTCTTCTTCTTCTTCTTATATTTCTTCTTTTGAAATGACCCAAAATTGTTGAATGAGATTACTATGTTCGCTGTAGTAAAATCTTGCTATTGAGGAAGTTGGACAAAGGAAGCAAACATGAACAAACATTTCTAGATGAAGAAGAAAAAAGAAGTAGAAGTTGTGTGGAATAGAAAAAAAAATGTAGATGAGAGGATGAATGCAGGGAAGAAGAGCTGAATATTTAAGAAGGAAACGGGCCAACAGTTAAAAATGCAGATAATTTTTGTATCCATTGATTTTTTGCCACGTGGCAGTATAATTTGGTTTATCCAATGACACACTGCCATGTGGCACATATTATCTGCATGTCAGGGTCAAGCACGTGGCACATATTATCTGTGTCAGAGGTCAAATTGCTTAACCTTGACACGCAAGCGAAAGGGATACGGTTGCTAGGCAACTGTATACCTTTTTCAAACCTGTCTTGCATGTTTGGAAGGTTGCAGAGCAAATGTGTCCAAAAAAATGTTATTTTATTTTTTAATTAATTGTTCTGCAATTGTGTTTGAAAAAATTTTATTTTATTTTTTAAAAATTAATTGGACACGGTTACTTTTACAACCATGTCCTTTGCAAATAATTTTTTTTTTAAAAAATGTATTGCATACAAGAAAATAAAAATAACGGCTGTGCATGGGGCAAATTATAAATTTGCCCTAATATATTTAAGTCAAAAACCCAGGTAACGGTGTCCTATTTTGTGGTTTCTAAACATTATAATAAATAAATTACATTGAGTTTTTCAAGTTTTATTGATAGAAACTTTTATTCATTTTATAAATAAATATGAAAATTTTTAAAATAAAAATTTATTTTATATTTTAATTTTTTATTAGCCTAAATATATATGTTCTAACTAAGATAGTTTCACATATTTTTATAGAAAATATTTTAGTTAAAAATTTTAAAATTAGATTAAAGTATATATTTTAAAAATATAAAAAATTATATAATTTTAATAAAAATCATGAGAAATATGTATAATTTACTCTATTATAATTTAAAATTAATGATTTAATTTTTAAAAGATTATTTTTAATTTAATTTTTTAAAGATAAAGTTTTTGGATTTAGTCTTTGAAAGTTTAGTTTTTTTTAATTTAATTTTCCAAAAATAAAGCTCCTAAATTTAGGACCTTATATATTTTCCTTCAATTAAAATGATCAATTAAAAATTATTTCTTACTTTTAAATTTTTTGAAATCTAGCTCTAATACAAAAATATAGTCGTTTTGGAGTTGAAAACAATTAGTTAAGTCTTGCAAAATCCCCTTTCTAATTAAAAAAAGAGCTTTTTAATTAGTAAAAAAAATATTTAGGGAACTAAATTGAAAGATTCTATATTTAGAAAACCAAATTGAAAGTTCAGAAATTAAATTAAATTAAGAGAAGAGTAATTTTTCAAAGATTAAATCATTAATTTATTCTAAAAAAATTCATTCATTTATTATAAAATAAAAATATTAATATTAAAATAATATTTAAAAAAAAAAGAATTATTTAGACATTCAGGTCGCCCTACTTGGTTACCTCACAGTTGGACACTATAATGGATGCATTTTCCTCAAGAAACCAAAAACAAAAAATGAAAAACAAAATGTTGAAAAAAAGACAAACATTTGTGATTAGAATTTGTTTTCTGGAGTGTGTTGAAAAATAATAATATTCTTAATTCTAGTATTATCATTGAGTTAGTAGCAAATTTATATATATTTTCATTCTTACAAAAATAATTTAAATGTTATATAAGTATACCAGAAAGTTATATTTAAAAATCTAATCTTCAAAATATTTTTTTAATACAAAATAAGATAGAAACTTAAACATTTTGCTAATTATTCACATGTTTTATCACCAGAATTTGGCACGTCTGGCTTTTCTCTTCAGGATCCACGCCAATGGGACCAGTTCATGTGGGAAAATCTTGTCCGTTGCTTTCATTCTGTTGTCACCCGCGCAACACGTGTCCCTTTCAACCAAAAGACAGTGGTTCACCCCTTCAAAAATGGCGTGTTCAACTTATTTCCTCTTCTTCCCTCAAGCCACTTTCAACTTACTAGTGAAGATTAAGGTTTCCTGTTGCTCCAATTTGGCTCCTTCAGGAGGCGTTGCTCTACCTCTGAAATGGAGCCAGAAGGCTGTGATGAAGCTCTGCGTCATGGTATTTAGTAAAGCCCAACGTTTTGCAATTTGAATTGGAATTTCAGATTTGGGATTTCTTTGGTTGTCAAATTTTGGGATTTCTAAGTTCTGGATTAGTAGTTCTTTTGAATTTGTGTTTAATTAAATCCTTTATCTTGGGATTTCTGAGCTCTGAATCTCCTACCCTATATATATATATATATTTGGTTAATTGAAACTGGTTTGTATAGTCTCATGATGATATTGGTTTTTCTCCTTCTTTCTTTTTCAAACTCATCTTATGTTCATGCTCTAGTAATCTGCTTATATTACTGTTCATTTGTGAGACGGTAAGATTGTTGTTTTGTGATCATCTACTCTTTTAAGTTTTTTTTTGTTGAAATTATATTTTATTTTGATTTACCTCTTAATCGCTGTATAATATGTATTTACTAACTCCAACCTTACATCCTATTTGTTGAAAGATTGATAGTTAAATTATTCTTGGTATTCCATCGAGTTGTTTCTTTCCTTTTTTTTTTGGTAGTTTTGAGTAGTGAAATTCTATTAAAAAAGGTTGAAAATCCAAATTAGAAGTACTATTTGTAGGTAAGTTGATATAGTGTTTCTGAAGGAGTGAAACGCTGTGTTTTGGTTGCCAGGGACACGTGTTGTGCACGTGATAACTGAATGAGATTATTACACAGGATTTTCCCAACAAGAACAAGTCCTGTTGGCACATATACTGTGGAGAAGCCAAACACAAATTTGGTGGCTTGCTTTGTTCCTTAGATTTTTCTTACAAAGGGTATGGAGCATTCATTTAAAGAAAAAAAAAAGGTTATTAAACTCATATAATCATTTCACTCAGCTTTTTATGGACTACTGGTTGATCTTAGTTCAATTAATTAGGATTGGATTTGTATTATTGATTGGACTTAAGGTCATATGTGTTAGCCTAATACCATGGGAGGCGTTTGGTTTTGTGGCTATATAATTGTGTGCATTGCCCATCTAATCATTATTTATTGTTACTCAACACTATCAATACTTTTTTGAATTCAAATTATAATGGGCACAAAAGTTTTTTTATAACCTATAAAATTACGTTTTTTTTTATATTGGCTTTTTCATTCTGCATATGAAATAAGTTGATTGGTTGTTGAGGACGTGAGTTTGGGAAATGAAACTATCATTATGGCCTTGTGGGCAGGTCACAATTCCATTAGCACTCCACAAAAAATGCACACTATAATTTTGATTAAATAATTTAATATTGATAATAGTATGTACATAAAAAATTTTAGTATTATTTATTATTATTGACAAGTTTATTTGTATTGAAATATATATCAATATTTTTAAATTTTTTAAATAAATTATTCAAATAAATATTTTAAAAAAAAAAGGTAATAAAAATTTAAATAATTTCTTACTCTTCTTATCATAATAATATTTTTATTAGTTGGTGTTATATTTAAATTTAGTTTATCTTATTTTTATATTAATATATATGATTTTAAAATTAATAATGAGAAGATTATAAAGCGACATTTATTAATGTAGATTATAAAACTTTATCTAATTTTTCTTTTCGCACTACACCCTTCCTACCTCTCTTTGTAAAGTCAAAAACTATTTTCAATTAGTTTAAGAATTCGATCATGTCTAACTTCAAGAGCATGTACCAAGCTAGATTTGTAAGATATGATCTTATTAGAGAAAGATAAACATAGGATGTGAGGCTCAACATTGGAAGAGAAAATGTGAGAGCGAATGGAGTCCACACTTTTTTAGCCTATTTCTCTCCAACAAAATAGCATTTAGGAGAGACACTTTATGGATTTTATATATTAATTTTCTTCTTGTTTTTGTTCATGTTCGTTTCTTTTGAGTGTTTTTAGCCTTTCTTGGTTCATCCTCAAGTTTTGAGTTGTTCCTATTATCTGTGGAGGATTTTTATCACCAACTTGGTGCTCTTGTGCATAATACAGTTTTACTTTCCAATGATTAATCCTACAAGGGGTTGAAGAAAAAATTGATTAGATTTCAATCTCATTGAATTTATTTATTTGTAACTGAGTAGTCTTTTTCTTTTTTCTAACTTGTTATTTCACATTTGCCACTTTCTTTCTCTTTTGTTTGTTTGATATTCAATATCTAAGCAACATTATGTCATTAAAGAGGGTACTTATGAATAATCCTTCTAATGAGAATGACCAAATCAAACACGATTGCTTATAGGTTTTAACTATCTATTTTCTTTTTCTTTTTCCTTTTGCTTAAATTCTTTTAAATAAATTTAACATTTTGTTATTGTTTGCCATTTAATGTATGTTTAACATATTATATATAATGCTATGATAGGAAGCATATGGCGAGCATCATCGTTTTAAGTCTTAACACCAAATGATGCCTACTGATAGGAATTTGGAGCTTTAATGGAGTCATAAAATTACAATAATAAGTAAGACCAAAGGCTTTTGAAACGAGTGTACCATGCTATTCTTAAAGAAATATTTGCCCTTTATATAATGTTGTAGGATCT
Source organism: Erythrophleum ivorense (assembly GCA_026724425.1). Lineage (NCBI taxonomy): Eukaryota > Viridiplantae > Streptophyta > Magnoliopsida > Fabales > Fabaceae > Erythrophleum > Erythrophleum ivorense. Next base: position 227,756 of record JAIUCV010000268.1, read on the forward strand.
TGAAAAATTTGCTTTTAGAAGCTATTAGAAGTTTCTTAGAGAACTACCTTCAGCAAATAGAGAAGCTTTTAGTTTCAAAAATAAGCAAAAAGGCCAGAGAATCAGGATGTAGAGAGCTTTTCCTGATTTTGTTTCTCTCTCTTGTGTGTGTTCAAAATCAATATTTTATAAAGCTAATTTTGAATCATCATGCATTTTTACTCAAATAATTATGTTGATTAAGTGTCTTTTCCAGAGAGTTTCTACTCTTTCCAACAATCTCTAAACTATTATATAATAAAATCTTGTGACTATTCACTCTAATAGGCATTTAATTTGTCAAATATGATATTACCATTTTTGACCAATTGACTATCACAAGTCATCAGTCAACTGGTATATCTTAGAATGTTTTCAAAAATCTCTTTATCAAACTAGTTTACTAGAAGCTAATTCCAGTTGACTGATCTTGTTGAACAGGCAACCAATATTCTTGAGATGATCCTTAATGCTTTTGTGTAGCCCTAGTTAACTAATATTTGACAGAGTTTAATTTATCATATTTTTTAAACTAATTCCAACAATTCTTCACTTAGTTTAAAAACTAAGTAATATCTTTTCTTATGGAACCATACATAATTAGAAGTATCATAAGATTTAGACTTCTCAATAATGTAAATAATTAAAAATTTCAACAAATAGATTATTATTAAGCATTTAACCATTACTCTTCAATCAAAACCAAAACTATCACACATATGATTCTAAATACCTTTAACTTGTACTTAAAGAAAACTAACACAATTATGACCATGTGCAATCTCTAGATTTCATAAACATTTCCAAAATTTTGATTTCAATTCTTGAGAAGAGTGGCTCTACTCTTGGATGTTCACATAAGTGAAGGTTTCCTTAAGAAACCTTATAGGTTTTGCCTTAGACTTTATTAAGAGCATTAAGCTCACTTTCTTATCCTTTATTATATACTATTATTAAATCAATTTTAAATGATTCCACAATGTCCCATAGTTATTTATTAGTAGCTTGTTGTTAGCTATTGAGACGTATTGAATGGAATTTATCTAACAAGAAGTTAGGTTTTCACTATTGGTAACTTTAGATGTAAGCCTTAAGTCAATTCCAAATGATGTGCTCTTTACCATTTCTCTCGATAATCCTTTTATAAAAGGATTTGCTAAGTTATATTATGTTTTTAGATGTTGCATTTGTTGTTATGCTATCACAAATCAATGACATATATTTTAAGATATTACATCTGCATGTTTGTTGAGATCCACAACATACTAAACATTTTGCTTTATAAATATAGTTCAAAGAATGATGGGTTGTGATTACCACTCTTTCTTTTTGTTTGTTTGTTTTTTTTTTTTTGGCTACATCATTTCTTCTTTGACTATTATTTCACAATTTACTAACTCATATTCCTTTGATGAAAGGATGTGGATCTTAAGACACTTTAGAGAGCTTAACTTCAACATTAATATGCCACCGAAAGCTTTTTGTGATAACATGGCAACCACTAGGATTGCAAAATATCCTATCCATTATGATAAGACACACCATGTTATGGTAGATAAGCATTTCATTAAAGATAATATTAATTGAAGACTAATAAAATTAACCTATGTTCCCACCAACTCTCAAGTTGCAGATGTTTTAACTAAGGGCTTATCAATGACCAAGTCTAAGGAATTGACTACCAAATTGGGAATGATTAATATCTACTTCCTAACTTGAGGAAGAGTGTTGTTTGTCATTAATCTTCGCTACTCAAGCATGTTCGCTACCAAGTCAAGTGTTTCGTTTTCTTTTATTGCCTTTTCTGTTTTTTATTTCCTATTTTGTTTATTTCCTTTTATATTCGATCAATGCTTCATATGCATTTAGTTAGGATTTTTTTCTCTTTGAAGTTCATGATTTTATGAGGTTAGATTTGACCAGATCATTATGGCTAAACATCCCTATTTTTGTCCTTGCTTATATCATTTATTTTTGCTAAATAGAATAATGAAAAACTAGTTTCTTTTTTGTTGTTTTTCTTGAAGCACTTTGTTTTGCCATATCAATCAACAAGAGTCAAGGCCAATCATTGTCAAATATTAGATTATATCTCCGGCTTCTATTTTTACTCATGGACAACTATACATAGCAATTTCAAAGATTCATAGTAGAAGTGGGTTAAAGATTTTAATAATCAACAAATGCAGATATTCAAGTACTACTATTAATGTTATGTATAAGGAAGCTTTTAGCGACTTATATAAAGTGACCTAAATTTATATTAAATTCTAACATTTCATACCATTGGATGTTAAAATGTCAATTGCTTATACTACACCCTTCCAACATCATCCCATGTAAAAATAAATAAATAAAAATAAAAAATCTCATATTAAAGACATAAGAAATCATAAATCATAATTATAACTTGATATTTAATTGTAACTTACTTTCACAACCCGTCAAATTAGTTTTCCAAAATGGAAACTGAACTACTAATCTATCTATGATACTCTCTTGCCCTCTTTATGCAGAGGACAGACGTGGCAAATTGAACTAGCGTATAACTTCGAAGTTCAATCGCATTGTGAATTGACATACAAATTCTGAGAAGAAAAATATGCAAATTACTTTGAACGTCAGTGTAGAGGAATTTTGACATTCGCCACAGGCACGGTAATATCGTCCCAGATATGATTAAACACATCATTTTCGGAGGTACAATCAAAAGTAACTCGTTATATACGAGTGAAATAACTTATTCTCGATCTAACTTATATATACTAAGAAATAAAAGGGAGCAAGAATGCAAACTTCAAGGCAGAGCCCAGAAAAAGAATATATATATATATATATATATATTAAAGCAGTGAGTAAGAAACTATTATACAACAACATAGAAACTAGCCGACTAGGTGAGTATCTCATGTACCGACTACAACATATGCACAGAACCCTACATGGCTCGTAAGTGGCCCTACCCTCCAAAAAAGCAATGAGGGCTAACTTACTCAAGAACGATCCCCTAGCAGTTCAAAATTTAAAATGTCCCCATATGTTAGCTAAGAATACTAACAGGACCAGTACAATGACAGAAAATACAACAGATGACCACATTGCGCGTTTGAAGGAAGCTTTTGATGTGTAACGGATCCTTGCGCACAACAAAGAGTTTTTCAACTTCAAGATGGAGCACGCACTTGCAGCATGTTGCTGAGAAATCTTTGTAATATCGGTTGACTCAGGAGATGTCTTCTGGGGTTCATCTACAACCTTGGCATCAGTAGCATCCACATCAGTAGCGTGATTTTCTGAAGTTTTTGTCTCCTGCGAAAGAGGAACTCACAAATCTCACGACACATGCAGATACAATCTCAAGTAAGGTACACAGGTTTTACTCAACAAACTTCTTACCCCTACAATGATTGGCTTTGAATCACGGTCTTCGGGTGCACAGCTCCCATCTTTCACCACCTCACTGGGGCTAAGTGGGTGCACTTGAAGTTTACATTGTAGACGTATTCTTCTTGGTGCAGTACCTTGGATTGTGGGGTTCATGTTTGGTGGGTCATTCCGTCCTTGGCGAGTCCTTATCCTGATACCAGTACCATTATCACCACTAACAACTGAATTATAGTTTCTGGATTCATTGCCCACATCATACACTTCGCCCATGCCAACATCAGGGGACGAAGCCATCAGAAAATTGTCTTGTAATAATCCCATATTGCTCTTCTGCTCATCACCACTAAGGTCAGAGGTGATGGTGCCGAAAGAGTCTGGAGTTGTCTTCAACTTTAAAGTAGCCGTTCTGTCAATTGCCTCCCCAGGATTCACAGCATGTAATGCTTGCAGACTCTGCAGCATAGAATGAGACTGTAACATCATACAAGAGACACAGGTATACCTTGCTAAATACACTCACACAGGTAATACAAGTTGCAATTGACGTGTGTCAATTTCATGGTTAGTTAGCATGACACATTTAAAAAGAAAAAGTACAAGAGCTGCCACTTGAGGTTACAAAACTAAAAAATACCAATTTGGTGGCAGAACCTTGAATAAGCAAATAAAAAGTATTTAGCATTACAGATGCTACTAACCGGTATATTGGGCATTTCCACATCTGAATCACTGCCTGATCCATTATCCTTAGCATCAATCAAGGTGGAGGTGGGCTTTTGACTGCTGGAATCATAGGATAACACATCCCAATTAACAACTGAGTCTAAAAAGTCTGACATATTTGCCTCATTTGTACCGTACTGAAGTTGCAGCCCACAATTACTTGATTCACTGCTTGAAGGAAAATAAAATTCTGGTGGGATATGCACATGCACGGGGGAGAATAGTTTGTCATCCAATGGTTCAGTTGTTGGATCATAAAACATGTCAAGGTTCAGAAGCTGATCTTCCTGAAATAGCAAGCATAAAATATAGGAACAAAATCAACAATTCCATTTTCCAGTAATCATAACAGAAGAAATGAAAACCAGTAAAAAAGAAAGGAAGAAATAATAGAATGAACCTCAGTCCATCTCACCTCTGCAGTTGTCGGAATAACAAACTTATCTTGTACATCATAAGTATCACATTCTTCGCTGATGCAATCAGTTGGTGTTATAATGTTGGATGTGGCTTCCTCAGAAGTATCAGAGATAGAGAATGGAACTGCCCTGTTCTTATCATCTTCTGTAGCTAGTGATGGAGAAGCTGCAATTGGAACTAGATCGGACCGTATTTCTTCTGGAGAGTAATTAGCGGTAGTTGGAGTTGGCACAGTCCGCTCCAATTCATCACAGTTTGAACCTTCAATAGTCTCATCTTGCTTCTTAAATAAACGACAAATGACATATGCACTCTGGTACAATTCAAATTCACCAAATAGAAGTTTAGCAATACATCACAATCTCTTCATATAGATTCAAAGTTATTAATAAATAGTAATAACTCGATAGTAATTAACTATGTCAACCTGTAAGCGGTAACGCATAAAGATTATGCAAAGGGGGATTAACAGGAAAGTAAAGGGGGCAAAGCAGACATCCTTTCCTTGGAAATTGAGCCAAAAAAGAAAATGAAACACAGAAATCACCAAGAACAAATTAGAATCCAAATAACTATAAGGAGAAGAATTTCCAGGACATAGTAGATGCAATGTTCACAGAGGTTTACTCCAGCTCAGCAAACAAGAACTTGGGATAGACAAATGACCTTGAGATAAAAATATCAGCTTTAAAACCAAGAACTTTCTTGCAACCGGAGAAAAAAGAAAAAAGAAAAAAGAAGAAAAAAACCCAAGAACCTTCTAGTTTACTACCAGGCAAAATAGGAAATGAGTGACTCGAGTCAAAAAAGCATGAATCAAGAAAGGAAACGAAACAAAAGAAATGTAATCTTATAGCAGACTCACTGACTAAACTGAATCATATGTGGTTTATACAACTGAGATAGTTACATGAAAATGAGTATTTCACAAACCAATCAGGAAGAAGGATGAACTTAAATAATTTGCAAGTTACAACAGTTCAATGTCACAACCCCACCATGACAAAGATAAATAAAAAGCCAAATATTATATAACATCAATAGGAGAGGAGACCCAACCTGTCCAGGATTGGTACCATCAAGCTCCTTTAGAGTAGGACGGTACTCATGCATAACCCAATTGGTCCTCTTCCCTCTGGGTGCACGACCAGTATAGAACACTAAAGTCTTCTTCATTCCAATCAAGCTCGACCCAGACTTAATTTTGCGATCTTTGCCCGTTGCCTTCCAGTACCCATGAGTTGTTGCTCGGTTCAATCGACGCCCATTTGGATATTTGCGATCCTGCGGACAGAAGAAGAACCAATCTGGATCCTTGTTCTGTATAACCGATAAATCTAGAAAAAACCCAAGAGGGTAGACAATGAGTAAATCGAATAATTTAGCCACCGTTAATACATGTTGCTAGTTTGTTCAGTAGTTCTTATAGATAGAGCAGTTTCACAGTAATTTTACCAAGCATTACAAATCTAATTTACCCTCATGATTTAGGAATCGAGAAATCATTCAGCATGCTCTGATCAACAGCTCAACAGTAATTTTTAGGAAAATTAGTAAAGCAGAAACTAGAAAACTTTCCCGATTCTTATGACAACCCAAAATCAACAAAATTCGAGTAAACAAAATACCACCAAGTCTAGAAAGGAGCAGAATCGGATCGCAGGGAAAGAAAATTACCAGGCAAATCCCAAGGCTCCCATTTGCAAACATCAATTTCTCGAATAACCCAAACGTCATCCCCATTTCCGTTGATTTTCTGTCGCAAATAGTAATCGATCAGCTCCTCATCCGTGGGCCGAAACCTGAACCCCAGAGGAAGCGAATTCAGAGGCAAAACTGCCACCTCATCCGCGCGCGGCGGAAAACACTCGACGGCCGCACCCATACAGTATCACAACAGAGTTTCAAGTTTCAACAAGAGAAAAAAGGGAAAAGAGAGAGTGTGTAAAGAAGTCCTCAATTAATTATAGAGAGATACCCAGAACCAGATTTGAGAATCAGAGATTCTGAGGATTTTATGGTGTGATGTCTTCAGTTTTTTTTTTTTCTCTTTTTCTAGCATCACACAGGTAGGAGAACTTGCTGAGAAAGGTAGTAGGAGAGAGAGAATGACAGTGGTCGGTATAGTATTTCCACAACCTAAGGATGAGGGAAACCGCGTTTATAGTCCTCCACCGCGTTTGATATTCCGGTTTGACCCCTCTTTCATCCATAAAATTACGATATCGTCAGTCCCATTCGAAACTGTATTGCTGATGTGTCAAAATGCACTAGAGGCTGGAGCGGCAGGGCACGGACACGGAAATGGGTGAAAAGAATAGGGGTAGAATGGGAAGGTCAGTAGGGAAAAAGGCCATAGGGTGAATGAGCTGTCCAGGGAATGATTTATCGAAACGTGTCATCTACCGAATGACTCGCGCTTCTCATTGACGTGGTGCGCAAGGAAACGGCAATTGCCGGTGGGAAAAGGGGAAGGCGCTTTGAACCAAACTCGCTTTTCTTTCTCTCTCTTCCTTAGCTATTATCTTTTATCTTTTTTTAATAAAAAAGTGTTTTTAATTCATTACAAAAAACATACTTCAATTATTTTATACTTAATTTTTTAAAAATGTTTTTAAATTTTTAAAATTTTAAATTCATCACACATTAGTCAGTTAAAATTTAAAAAATGTATATGTTTAAATGATTAATGAATAATAAATGAAAAAAATTGTATAAACTAAATTTTATATTTTTAAATTTTCAAAATGAAATATTTAAAACATTAATTAAAAAATATATTTCTTCACTTATATATATATATATATATATATCTCATTTAATTTTTGTTGAATCACTAATGGCCTATGGCCTCAGGGGGTGACTGTTGGACGGCTCAATAAAGCACGAAAGCGATTGATATGATTTTCATACTTTATAGTTAATTTAAAAGTTAGGTTTTAATTTTATTTCACATCACATCCAAGAAAGAAAAAAAACTTATTCATAGTTATTTATATTTTAATTATTAAATTCTGTTTTCACAAATTAATATTCAGAATTATTTTTACATGTAATATTAACTAATTCAAATATTAATTAGCAATAAAAGAATTTAACAATAAAAGTATAAACAATTAGACATGAATTTTGTCCAAAACAAACAACATATACGAATATGTTGTTCAATTAAAATGGCATGGGGAAAAAGGTAATAATACATTGCAATTTTATTTCCAAGGATATACCAAAACTCATTGTATCACTTTTTTGTTTTGTCTTATTTGCATTCTGTTTTGATTCCTTGAATAACACTTTTTTTTAAAAAAATGTACCGTTGAAAAGTACAAACTCTAAAACAATAATAATAATAATAATACAACGATGAAGTTAATGAGCTAATTTTCGTTTAATTTTTTTTTCTTTTCCTTTTTTCCGTAAGAATAGAAAGCGACCGAACGCAGAAAATGATTCCTATTGTTTGGCAAGTGGTCAGTTTCGACACACCCGGCTTTTTCAAAAGAAAATCCAAATTATGTGATTGGATTATGATAAGGTAATAACTCGTTGATATTCTCTTGATTCTTTCGCTACACATGGCAGACAGACCGTGTGCGAACCTGTGACATTTCCTTTGTTACTGTTAACGTGAGCTTCAAATGTTCCCATATAATTAATAATAAAGAGAAATTTTTTTCTTTTAAGTGGAATATTTTTTTATTTAATTTTTTATAGAATTATTTTTTAATGTAATTCTTTATAAATAAATTATTTTTAATTTATTTTCTTATATAATTATCTTCTCCTTACAAAGATACATTCATCAACATAGTCTTTAGAAATAAAATAATTCTCAACAATATATTTCCATCGATTTGATAAATACTTATACCTAAAAGGTTATACAAATTTATTTGTAAATGATTAAATTAAAAAATATTTATATGTGAATAAACAAATGAAAAAGATAATTCTATAAAAAATTGAATTAAAATAATAACCTATTTATGAAGGATGAATATAAAATTTTACTCAATTACTACAATACAAACTAGTCATTGGCTTTTCTTTTTCTTCGTTTTATCAACAGTTTGGATCTAAAAAAACAATTATCATCCCCGAAGATTCCGCTTTCAAACTCAAAGATTCAATTAAGCAAGCTTGGCTTTGGCATTTGCCATAGGAAGTTTCTCTAGTTGGGGCACGCCTCAAGTAAAGGAGTCACTTGCACGGGTATCTAGAAACAATGGGATCTTTCTTCTTGACTCATTCTTTCATCTTGAATCCCAGGGTTTGAAAGTTGCAGTAAATGGGACACAATAATATACTGCACATCACATAATAATAAGACAGGCCTCCTGCGTCTTTTTCTTAATAGACGGAGCTTGAAAGCGGATCATTTATTTAAATATTTTGGTTTTTTTATCTCTTTAATTATAACGAGTCTACAATTATTTTTTCCTCAGTTATGTGCGTATGAAATAAATATATTTATGTAAGATGCAGTTTTTTAATATGATCCGATGATGATTTAGGTTAGCTTACATACATTTCAACTAAACCTTCTTAATGTGATTGGGTTATTCACATTTATGAAAGAGAATTTAATTGCAAAAATAAAATTTAACTTGTCTAGAAACTAACGGAACCTAATACAAGGAGTTGGTTTTGAGTGACGCAAGGACGTTTGACCGAAAAAATTAGTAAGTGTCAAAAGTTTTTTTTTTTTTTTTAAATTAGGCGGGCACCCTAACCTTAAATTGTCAGTATTTTCAATTCAAGCGGGCACCCTAGCTAACAATCTTCGTTTTCATGCATTTTAAGCTGTTTTAGATTTTTTTAATTTATTTTTAAAAATTAGTTAAAGTAAACATATAAATACTTCTTGTTCATTTTAACAATAAATTTTGTGAATAAAAGTTACAAATTCTAATCTCAAATTTTCTATTAATTTTTTACGTGTTTCAATGACTCATAATCTTCTCGAGCGTAAAATTTGCAGATTTGCAAAGGACCTTATTTCATTAATCATTATTTAGAACAGGTCTGAAATATTAAGATAAGTATTTGATGAACATGTTGGACCACAAAAAAGAAAAAAGGTGGCTAGAGAGCAAAACTATGGACGGAGAAAAATGAGGCACTACTTAATGAAAACCCTAGTTGCCATGTCAAATGAAACAACGAGAGAAGAATCCTAGGCTTTTGCCGGAATGATGTTTCAACTTTCAACCTTTACATCACTTTTTGAAGCTTGGACTATTCTGGCCAAAAGTTGATCCATTAATTAAATGTGTTAGTCTATCCATGAAGCTTTGAGTGATTAAATAATATTTCAATAAATGGTTTAGTACATTATCAAATTATGCATACTTTATTACTGTATTAATCTAAAATATCATAATACGTAAAATTAGTAAATTACTGTGTTTGATATAATAATTAGGTTATTATAGGATCAAAATTAACAAACAAACAAAAGTAATGATCTGATTCCAATGTTACGTGAGGATATAACAAAGTCATAAATGTTATAAAATTGTTAAAAGCTTGGAATTCCTTATATATATATATATATATATATCAAGAGTATATTAGAATCGGGCTTAAAATATCATGGGGAACATTATAAATGAATATCTTGAAAACCCTAAAGGGACAACCAAAAATTTCAAAAGAGCCAATCATACATCTTACAAAAATACAACTTATAAGTGAAAACGTTTAATGTTTTGAAGTTGTCATGGCCCCCCAAGGGTCCACGTAGTTCAACTTAATAATAATGAGTATTAACATTTAACGTTTGAAAACAAATAATAATACAGAAGAAAATGATAGATGGGTGGAAATTGATGGTGCATGGTACGAAACTTCACCCATTTGATTGTCATTCATGAAGCCAAAATAAAATAGAACGTCGTCAAAATGAAACCAGACACATTCTCTTACATATGAAAGTTGATTAAGCATCTTTGCTGGCATTTACATCTTCGCCAATCTCCCTTTTCAAATTATTTTGGTCTAAAGAATAATTTTGGTTGACTCGGTCATATATATATATATATATATATGCGCGCGCTAATGTGCTTCTAGATATAATATTTGTTTCAATCAAAATAAAAACTTGGTCATATATTTGAATAAGTAAAAATTCAATTGAAGATTATAGAGTGTCAGAGTTTGTTTGCTTTCATCATTTTCTGTTTTTATTTTCATTGAACACACAGTTTATGGAAGGAATTGTTTGGGTGGCTTTTTTATTTTTATTCAGGCAACAAATCCTTTTTTTTTTTTATAATAAATGTAGGGAAAGACGAAAAAGACGTTTGTAATATTTTTCACTCCAATATTAATAGCGATTTTGAAACTTCGGCAATATCAACGGTGAGGGGCGTGCACGAGCAAGGCATTACAGTAAAGAATTTAAAACGTTCAACTAAAAATCAATATGAATGGGACACTCTGATTAGAATTGTTGTGAATTTTTAGCCGTTTTAAAAAAATTTTAAATGAAATTTTATGAAAAGAACGGTAAAAAGAAATAATTTGTTTTTGATCAAATTATTTTATAAACTTTTTATCTTTATTATTGCATTTGATAAATTTTAAATAAAATATTTTTTATTGTTAAATTATTAAAAAAACATGTATAGGTTTGAATTTGTAATTAAATTTTATTTGAATAGATAAATTATTTTAAATATTCATTGTATTTCATTTTAATTAGGTTTTAAATGTTTTATTTAATTAAAATATATAAAATAAAATCATAAAAAAATATAAATCTTTTTACTCAAAATAAATATAAATTTATATAATATATAGTAAAATAAATATATCAAAATATCTCAAAATAAATATATAGGGTTGAGAAAAGAAATGAGAATGAAAAAAATATAAAATCATATATAGAAGCGTTAAAAAAAAAAGAGTTAGACCTAACACTACAAAATTTTAAAATAAGTTATTTTTTGAAAAAATAAGCAATTCCTTCCTTTGGAGAAGCTTGGCCAAACAAATATATATGCTTTAGCACCTCACACCCCATTGACATGTCCTCCTGGCTTGACCAAGCTTCTCCAACCAAACAAGCTGCTTGTTTTTGTTTTTTATTTTTTATTTTGTTTTATTTTGTTTTTTTCGTTTAAACAAAAGTATTTATTTTTAACTTTTTATATTGATTGGCCAAGTTTTATTTAAAAAAATTAGCTTTGTAGTAGAAGTTTTTTTTTTCTCTGTGAGAAGGAATTAAAAAATTGAAACTTATCATTTGAAGCAAAAGCTTAAATTTATTTTTCTAAGACAAAAATATCTCTATTCAAAATCATTAAATATATGTTATCTAAGTAATTTAGTAGTAAAAAGAATTTTTTTTAAAAAAATTTGTCAAATACAACAATATTACTAATAATATTTATTAAATAATTTTACCAAATATAAACTATCTCTGTTTTATAGTGCATTTTATGAAACTTCATTTAAAAAAATATTTTTAAAACAAAGTAGAAATCCACTTGGAATCCCAAATTAGGTTTTGCCTTGAACATTGAAGTGGCGATTGGCACCTCTAAATTTTTAAAGCAGTTAAAAATCTATTTATATACATTTTGAGTTTAACATATATTAAATAATTGAGAAACTATATTTTACTCCCTAAATTAAGGATTAAATACAAGATTAACATATAAACTTCAAATCATAATAAAACACCCCGCAAACATTAAAATGTCTCAAAGCACTTTCTACTATTTGCAATTCAAAGAGTATTTTGTTACGTTTTAGAATTAATATACTAATTTTCTAATTAGATATAATTTCCCTTACAATAAGCAACATCCCTCTGTGATACAATACATAAATTTTAAATTTCGATATTTAGTATATTCAAATATTTTATAAGTATCTAAATATCAACATTTTAAAAATATACATATATTAAAAAAAATCAAAATAACCTCTAGGAAGGTATCTAACATTCTAATAATCGGATCCTTTCAATTGCGCTTCATCTCAATTGCGTAAATTTTCACCGTTCATCGTATCACACAACTATGAAGGGACACTTTGCTCCCGAGCACAAAACGCACCATTGTAGTAATATTTGCAGGCAAGCGCTAAGTTGAGCGTTTAAGAAACATACTGTCTTTTTTCTTTTTTATTTCTTTCATTCCTTGCCTCTTTTTCTATGAAAAAATATAATATATAAATATTAAAAAAATATTGGAATTGACATCTGTGATTTTTTATTCAAAAATTAATAGACTGTTTTTTTTTTTTTGTAAATTACAATAACATTCCTTAAAATTTGCCTAAATTGTATTGATATTTTTTTAATTTAAAAATATCATTTTATTGCTTTGATATTTGATATGTGTTACAATTTTTTATGTTAATAAAATTATTCGCTCTATACAAAAATACTACAACAATTTTTACTATTATAAAAAGAAAATCACAATTTCATATTAAAACTTGACACTAATTTAACTGTTTTTATTATCATATTAAAAATAAAATTATAATTTTATATTATACAAAAGAATTAACTTCCTTAGTAAAAGATGAATTAAATAAAAATTTTTGTAATATATATCAGATAGAGTAAAATTTTATTTTGACCCCTCATAAATAATGTATTTTTCAATTTAGTTATTTGTAGAATTGCCTTCTGAGTTTGATCCCTTATAGAATTACCTCATCATTTTGGTCATCCATAGATAAATAATTTTTAATTTAATCTTTTACAAATAAAACCGTTATTAATAATATTTTTTATTAAATTAAAAAATTGTTAAACATTATTTTAAAGAACATATATTGTGTAGAAAGATAACTTTGTCAATAAAATTTTTTTAATACATATTAAATGCAAGATAATCAAATGATATTTTAAAATTTAAAAAATCAAATGCAAATTAATTAAAATTTAAGAAATTTTATTATAATTTATAAAAAATTAAAAAATCTATTAATTTTCTAATAAAAATTTGAAAATGTCAACTTAATTTTTTTAATATTTATATGTTGTATTTTTTTTTTATAGAAAGAGAGATAGTGAATTAAAAAAAAAAGAGAGAGAAAGAAACAAATATAGAAAGAGAGTAATATGCTTTTTTAACCCACTGTTTGATATGAGGGTTTTGAAGGGGAGGGGACTCTCCCCTCCAAAAGTGAAAATTTTTGGATGAGAGAAAAATATTTGTATTTCATTTGACTAAATTATCTTTGATATATTCACTTTTGCTTTCACTAAAAATATAATACATATTTTATTTTTTTTAATAGAGTTCAAGATAATTTTTTGTAAAAATAAAAAATATTTTTTTGAATAGAAATAAAAAAATTATTTTTTATAATAGAAAACAAAAAAAATTTATAAAAATATTTTTTAAAAAAATTAATTCTAATATCATAAAAATATAATTATTTATTTAATTTTATCTCTTTTTTTTTTCTTTAATCAAATAAAATTTTATTAAAATCTTTTTTTTTAAATGAATCAAACAAAATATAATTAAAATCTCTCTCCCCTCCCTAGTTCAATCAAACAATGCCTAACGTTTAAACTTAGCACTCGGTGTCCCTTCGTGGTCCGTGAGATGGGATAAACGGTGAAGATCTGTGCAATTGACGCGCGATTAATGTGCAGCGCAATGGAGGGGATCAGATTCGAACATTCTATCCAGACCAGCTCGGTTGGAGGTTGAAGGGGCCGGAAACCCTCGACTGTGGTGGTACCGTTATCGCTTGGTGCCATAGAGAAGGCGCGCGTAACAATTCACTTCCCTCACCTCTGGGCGCCAGCTTCTTTTACTGTAAGTCTATCTCACTTTCACTCTCCCCAAAAATCCCACCGTCTTAATTGGAAAGGGGTTCTACGATTCCAGTCACAGGAGTGAATCTTGTTTTGATTTCACATTCACTTTGCTGCATTTTGTTAAAATTTTGTTGATCTGCTAATTTCAATTATCCACACCTACTTGTAAACGCCATCCCTTCTCAGTTCTACTCGCGTCGTGGCTAGGCAGCCAGAAAAGTGAGACCTAGGTTCCGACTTCTTTCCTGCTCTTCGAAAGCTCTAATCCGACAATGGATTCTCTCCGTGTCTCTAGTCTCAACTCGGTGTTGGGATTTCGAGGCCATTATTTCTCCCTTCTGCATTCCTCACTGGGTGTTTGGTATGCATTTTGAGCTTCGAGAACCTTCATGGTAGTTATTAATACCGCCACTATTGAAGACTTTAGCAAATCTTCCATTCTCGTTTTCTTCTTTGCAGCTTCTTCCCATTTGTACCGTATGTGTGTTGGAAAAAAGTAGCTAGTGATATCAACTGTTGTTCTTGAATGTCCATTATGTTAAATACAAAGGCCTGTCCAAAAATAGCTTTTGAAAAATAAAAACTGTAAAAAAAAAAATCTTTCCTGTGTTCAGAAATTGTGTTTGCAATGTACCCTCACTTACGTTTTCTCACTGACAATAACACGCTGGTGGCCAAATTGGATTTAACTATCATCAGAAAAGTAATTCCACTCGAAGTTGAATTAGGTGTTTCTCGTTTTGATTTGACATTCACTGTATTTTGTGAAATGTATGTAAATTTTCTGCTAATTTCAATTATGCACAGAGCCATGCCTTTACTTGTGGTAACACCTACTTGTTTTTGCAGATTCAATGACATTTATCCCTTAAAATATGAAGATGAGAAGCTTTGCTGCTGGCATAACAAAACCCAGTTTTCTGCTAACACAAACAGAAATGCCCATTCTAACATTTGGTCATTCTAAGTTGAGCCCTTCGCTATCTCTTCAGTTACCTTGTAACTGCATGAGAAGAATGGGTTTGATTGCAAAATTTAAATATTCTGTAGCTGATAGAACATTGACTTCTAGTTCTGTGGGTCCACCCACATCCAAACCAGACTCCCCTCGCTTGAATAGGAAACAAGGACGTTCATCTTCATTATATAGTCATCCTAGTCTATCAGAAATGAAAAAGGAGAGGATAGCAAACCGTGAGAAGGTTTATGAATTCTTGAGGGGGATTGGTATTGTTCCTGATGAGCTTGATGGTCTGGAACTTCCAGTAACAGTTGAAGTTATGAGGGAACGAGTAGATTTTCTTCACAATTTAGGGCTCACCATTGAAGACATCAACAATTATCCATTAGTTCTTGGTTGCAGTGTCAAAAAGAATATGATTCCTGTGCTTGATTACCTTGGTAAATTGGGAGTCAGGA
The DNA here is from genome assembly GCA_026724425.1 of Erythrophleum ivorense. Classification (NCBI taxonomy): domain Eukaryota; kingdom Viridiplantae; phylum Streptophyta; class Magnoliopsida; order Fabales; family Fabaceae; genus Erythrophleum; species Erythrophleum ivorense. The sequence continues at coordinate 243,519 of JAIUCV010000268.1, forward strand.
AATCTACATTCACACAATTCTTGCGGAGATACCCTCAAGTTCTTCATGCCAGTGTTGTTGTTGACCTTGAGCCAGTGGTCAAGTATCTCCAGGGGATGGATATCAAGCCTAGTGATATTCCCCGGGTTCTTGAGACATATCCAGAAGTGCTAGGATTTAAGCTTGAGGGAACCATGAGCACATCGGTTGCTTATTTGGTTGGCATTGGTGTAGGAAGAAGAGAAATTGGAGGGCTTTTAACTAGATTCCCTGAGATTTTGGGAATGAGAGTTGGTAGAGTAATCAAGCCTTTTGTGGAGTATCTGGAAAGTTTGGGAATTCCAAGATTAGCCACTGCAAGACTGATAGAGAAACGACCTTATATTCTTGGCTTTGGATTGGACGAGAAGGTCAAGCCAAATGTTGAATCCCTTGAAGAGTTTAATATTAGAAGAGCATCTCTACCCTCTGTAATTGCTCAGTATCCTGAAATCATGGGAATGGACTTAAAGCCAAAGCTTGACAGTCAAAGGAATTTACTTAAATCTATACTTGATTTGGATCCTGAGGATTTTGGTAGGGTTGTTGAGAAGATGCCACAGGTAATTAGCCTCAGTAGTGCACCTATGTTGAAGCACGTTAATTTTCTCAAGGATTGTGGGTTTTCCTTGCAACAAATGAGGAAGATGATTGTTGGATGCCCTCAACTACTTGCTTTAAACATTGACATCATGAAACTTAGCTTTGATTACTTTCAAAAGGAGATGGAGAGGCCTTTGGAAGACCTGGTTGCTTTCCCAGCCTTCTTCACATATGGGCTGGAGTCAACTGTGAAGTCTAGGCATAAGAGGGTTGCCAACAAGGGATTGAAGTGTTCTCTTGCATGGATGCTTAATTGCTCAGATGACAAGTTTGAGCAACGAATGGACTATGACACTATTGACATGGAGGAAATGGAAATGGAACCATCATTTGACATGAATTCACTGATGGAACCAAGGAGTGATGAGTCAGCTTCTGATTATGAAGACACTGATGACGATGATGAATAGAATGACAAAATTCCTTTTAGTTTCTTCTCGACCTGAAAAGATTTTGTACTTCTCTAAGAGGATCTTTCTGTAAAGATTATGAACGTTATACTACTGAAAAGCTAAATTTCTACCTCAGAAGCAATTGAGAGTTGAATCTAAATTCTCATGCTTGTTTATGTGGTGTGGTATTGGATCTAGTACTTCAATCCTTTTAGTTTCCAGTTCCTATATGTTTATACACATTATTATACAGACAGAGACACTGGTTTTCATGGTATAATTCTAAATTATTTCAAGAATTTGTGTCCCTGTCCATCTTAGGTGATGGAACCTAGAAAGAAAGAAAACTCTGAAATGTGTGCGAGTATTTTACATGTTTGAGCTCATGTATGCCAACTTGACATGAAAGAATGACTAGTAGTATCAGCTGAGTACAAGGTAGTCAAATGCAAGAGGTGCCCTCAAGGTGCCAAACTCCCTTCCCCACCTCTCCCTAACGCCAGCTGGTGAGAAGGGTTAGAAAAGCGTACGTCCTAATGAAGCAAGGCACTAACATAGTTTTTTAAAAAAAAGCTGAAAATATGCTATATAAATAGAAAGTACATACATATGAACTATTGCTGACATAATTTGTAACAATCATATAAAAGTGTACTATTGAAGTCATCAAGTCATAAAATAAATATCTTGTTTTAAAGTGAATGATTAACAACTTGAATAATAATCTTTTAGAGTGTTACCAAATTACTTGTGTCATTGGGGAATTTTTAAAATTGCATATTTATGTAAAATAATGTATGAAAGGGGTTCAGCTTCTCTCTAGTTTGGGTTGCGCCCTGTCCCTCTAGTCTCACATTATTTAAAATTTATCTGTACCTTCTTTTTATTTAAAAAACAAAACAGAAAATAAAAAATACGACAACTAGTAAAACTGGATGATGAAATGAAAATAATAAACTAGAGAGAAGCCACAACCATATGAAAGGATGAAAACAGTAGACTGGAGAGAAGGCACAACCGCATGAAAGGCACCTTGTATACACCGGAAAGATGCTGCCAGGCAAACACCAAGATGAAGGCCCCTCGCCTCGGCTAGCAAGAGACGTTGCCTCACCTTTGACTGCACATGCCGAGTTCAGGTTCTTTGCTTGCTGAGCACTTTGGGTATTTAGAAAGTTGCCTTTTATTTTATTTTATTTTATTTTTGGGTCAAAGAAACCTACTTATTATACAAAGGAAATTAAAGCTAAAGCTATAAAACTATCCTCGCAGCTCACAGGATTCATGACTGCACTACTAAATTATAAATTAGAATAAAATAGTTTTTGGAGTTTTGTTGAAATTAAACGGATTTTTTTTCTATTTTTAAAATTTTATAAAACACAAATCTGTTTTAAATTTTGTGAAAATTATAACAATGTTTTCTCTATTTTTAAAACCAATATAAACCTCTCTTAACTATTGTTAAAATTATGTAAATTTTTCTTTAATTTTTTTTTAAAAATTACATAAATCTCTCCTCTATCTTTAAAAAAAAAAGATTTATGTAATTTTAGTATAATTTAGAGGAAGTTTGTGTTGGTTTTAAAAATAAAAAAGAATGTCTTAATAATTTTAACAAAATGCAAGAAATGTCTATGTAATTTTAACAAAATTCAAAGGAAGTTTGTGTAAGTTTTAAAAAGGAAGAGAAGAGCTTTTAGCAAAATTCAAATAAAATTTATGTATTTTACTTTATAAATTATTGTTGTCTGCCAAAAGCACCGAATCTAAGATAACTGCGTAAACTTCCACTCTACCACAAGCAATTGACTAATTATCCTTGGCTTTTTTACATAAATATTGTACGGAAGAATAATTTTTTAAAATCTTGCACCATTATATATTATAACATTTTTTAGTGTCCTAGAGACGCCAATTGATTTTTTTTTTATTAGTAAGTTTTTAGTCTCTTAATCACTGAAATATTATTTTACTATCATTTAGATAATAAATTAATATCAAAATACAAGTTTGAGTCAATCAATTAAATTAAAAATTCTCTTATCTTCTTACTTACATAATACAATAAATATTAAATAAAAATATATATTCTTATTTATATAAAATCGTTGTGTAATCGCTCGATGCAATTCCAATTACCAAGGAATTTGAGACCGTAGGTAACGGCGGAAGACTATAACCTCTTTAGGACAAACCTAAACACCTCATTAATAATCAAAATGTAAATTTCTTAGCGTCACTAATTTCTTCGTAAAGACAGAAAGGTGTCTGTACATTCCATTGCATTTGTGGGTTAGCATATCATAGTGGTCCTGGGAAATAAACTGGATGCAAATAACATGCTTTATCGCTTTGGATAATTTGTCGTAGAAGGCTGCAAAATAATGTTAGAATTACACGAAAACAGTTGCAATTTGAGGGTGAAAGGAACATTTATAGGTTCGATTCATTTGTTTGGTGCTGCTTATAGGCTCATAGCCACCTAAAAGTTCCAATTGGATCCTGACAGAAAACAGGCAAGTGCACTGTAACACATGATTCAAAAGGTTAAAATGGCCTCACGAAAAACTTTTATTACTTCCCTTTCAAATCCTGAGCCCTTTTTGAGGAAAAAGCAGGAAAAGAAAACCCGCCGTACGCATCCTTTAATTTGCAACGTCTAAGAGAATCCAACTTTTATGAACGAAACCCTTTTATAAAGGTAACTACAGCATGGATTGATACAGAGCTTAACCTAAATATTGCAGACTTTGTGCTCTAGGATTATCACATCGAATATCAGTCCTGCTTTAGTTTAGTTTTATACGTATTCTTTTCTAAAGCATTGGGTTTCCTTTTTCCTTTCAAATCCACACACGCACACACACACATTTTCACATAGCTTTCAGTAACCAGTGCTTTAATGATTATTCAACCCTTCTTAATGTAGTGATTTTTTCTTTTATTTTTGGGCTGGGATGGGGGTGAACTAAAACTATTATCCCAAAAAAAAATAAGATTGGAAAAATGTATGAAATAATTTTCCATTAATACATTTTCAAACCTATAAGAATAACTCCGGAATATCCGGCATTTAAGAGGATTCAGAAGCCTAAAGATAAAAGTGAATTTCGCTTGGACGGTGTAAGTAATTTAGTTTCATTGTTCTGATATTAAAGAACTATGAAGAAGCATATTGTGATTTGTTCCATTTGATCTCTCGTTCCATATCAAAATCTGTTACAACTGACAAGCTACTTTAGGCTAAATGAAATCTCTACTCAAAGCTACGAACTAGTTGACGCTTAAGACCTATGCAACAACTATAAAAATCATTCCTCTTTGTTTTCTTTCTATTTTTTAAATCAGTGAAGGATAAGTGTGTGAAAAGGTCAATGGGAAAACAAACTGCGTGATGGCTGATGAGCCTTGCCACTTCAAATGTCATCTTCAAAGTCTATGAGAATACTTGATTGGTATAGCCTCAAATTTCATGATTGAGTTTCCTGGTGCTGTCACCTTATCAAAAGTGTGCCATAGCTTCTATGCCCCTTCCACCTCTTCTTCACCCATTCACTTTCAGTGTTATGTTATCTTTTGCACAAATGTCTTGAACCAAATTTGGAGTGACCCTAGCATTTGTCAGGATGTCATCTGGGAACACGGCATTCTTATAGGCGAGAAAACCACAGTGAGCCTGGCATGGTCCGAGAGGGAGTACTCTTCTGGCCATCTACCTTTCTCCACCTCAGGAGGGAATAGAACTGCATTTTTTACACTGAAACCAATGGTTTGCTCCCGATGACCATCTGAAACATCCTTGTGGTCTTCATTCCTGTATTCGTTTCCCTCATCTGACGTGGTTGGGTTCCAGATTCGCTGCTGCAACCCCATAATATCATAACCACAATTTAGCAAACAAAGTTTCAGATTAAAAACTAAATTAATGCTAACAGGAAAGCGCTATAACAAGGAAAAAAAACTACAGTCATTATTTAATTGCTTTCTATCATGACCATGCAGATGAAATTGTTTGTGTAGCCTAACATGTTCAACCACTCACAAGTAGTTCCAAAGACACATGCCAGCAATAAGTCCGCTGAATTACGCATATGATAGAACTCAAACAACACATACTGTGTGTCAACATGCAACAACGATACTGATTTCAGATTTCAGAGTTTACACTCAACTTATCCCAGAACTCTTAACAGTGGTTGCTTAAGTCCAAATACTATTTTACTTTTGTACAGAAAAATGCTCCAAATACTACTTTTAGCTTTTTAACAAGGGTTAATTTCTAGTGAACTGCGTTACCAGAAATTCTTTATAATCCAGAACACCATTTCCATCGATATCTGCTTGGAACCACAAGTCCTTTGTCTCTTCAACACTCAGCCCATGACAATGACCAAATAAATTAAGCTGCAGAGAACGAAGAAAACCTTTATCCACATGAGGACTTCTCAGACATGAACCCACAGGTCACACACACATTATCTGTAATTTAAAAAGAACCCTGGTCTTTTAGTTCATACCATAACATACCTGCCGAAGTGCTTCACAAAAACTAGAATAGGTGATACAATCTTCTTTGTCAGCCTTTAAAAAGGCAAATGCACCAGTGTCCGTCAGAGAAGCTCTCAGCAACAGATACTGGAAAGAATAAGTTTACAGTCAGCCACAGAATACTGGTCCACGACATATTTTGTCCATAACTAAAATTAATAGTATAGTCCTAGATGATATAACATCTTACCCCCATTCATGGTGGCAGGTCCAAAGGTGCCCTACATATATAATTGCAGTGATATGATTACATGAAGATGCCGTTTCTTGATGACAATATATTAACATAAATAGCAGCCACATTAACAAAAGTTAATGTTATGAATAAAGAATTATGATTAATGCATTAACTGAACCCACTAAAATCTTAATCTCTAGAGAGAGATTGCATGTAAGAACAGTTTCACTCAAATAATCAGTGAGATGCATCTATCATCTTTCAGCTTATATTATTGTCATTTACATCTCTCCTGTAAGGCATCAATAGTGGGGGAATACATTAATAATGTCAGGTAGAAGAGAGAAGTGTTAAACATATGATACACCAAAGAGAAAGAGAGATTACAACAATCCATTTTACTAAAAAAGTGAAGTGAATCAAATCATATCATCCTTGACATGTGAGGCTTACAGTAAAGCTATACTGATTCTTCACTAGTGAAGTCCTTCCCATAGCCATCTTCCACAAGATTTTACTAGTACTTGACCACTATCTTTTAGTAAATCTATCAGATACAGATATATGATATCTTTAGGAGGAAAAAAGTTCTACGTTCAGATAAATTTTTGCGTTTCTAATTTTAATGCTTGGTTCTCCTTTTGCTCAAAGGCAGATAATGCTATATCTACATGATGCACCTAGGCCTCGTTTGGTTCGTGAGAAAGTTGAGTGATGGAGAGGGGAAGGGAGTGGGATTGAGAGAAAGGCATGTTTGGTAGACAGAAGACTTCTTTCTTTGGGAGAGTTGTCTCCCACTAACATGAAAGAATCCATTCCATTGCTTTGTGGTGGAAGAGAGCTTTACTGAATAGGAGAATAAAAATTAAGACTATTTTGTTCTTCTTCAAATAATTTTTTTTTATTAAAGGTAAATTAAAAATAAATTTTTAAATTAAAATGTTATTTTATTATTTATTATTATTATTGGTAATTAAAAATAAAATATCTTATTATATTTTATAATTATTAAAAATATTTTAATATTTTAATTCTCTTCTCATTCTATTTTTATGTCATTTTTATCTAACTAAGTATAAAAAAATAAAAACATTCATATTTCTTTTTCCATCATACCCAACATAACTATGGGGGTACAAGATTCTTTTCCATTCTCATTCCATTTCCATTCTATCAAAACCTAATCCCTCATACCAAATGAGGTCCTCATGTCTAAAGATATACATGTTAAAGGTGCTAGCAAAGATGGTCAAAAAATAATAATGATAAATGATTAAAAAACTGAGAGCAGGTCCAAGGGCATTACGATTACCTTCAACATGCCAAAAACTGCTTCATTCCAACTTGCTTTTAGAAGTTTCCGATATTTATCAGGATTTAGAAGCCATATAAAATCCACAGCACATATATTGCCCCGGTGGTTGCGGTGGCTAACCCACTGCTTTAACATGATTTTAAACATATATAAGTGGGGAAGCATATTTTCCAACACAAAAATTCTGAGAGAAACGTTAAAGAGCCACCTTGTGGGCATCTGCATCAGTGTACTGATGTGCGGTATCATATGATGACACAAAGGCTTGAGATCTCAGGAACTTGTAAACATGCCCACGTTTGCTTCCATTCCAGTCACTGAGAAATAAAAAATTGAACATAAAACATTAATAATGATTCAAGTCTTTCTTAAAAAATAAATAAATTAAAAGAAGAAGAAGAAGAAGAAGAAGACAAAAATTAAACAATCCCTCAGGGGCAAGGAAAGGAGGAAGGAGCACAACATATGGAAATTTACCCGCATAGAATGATTGGCATGGGCTTAAGTTGGTGCTCTTTCTGATAAGATTCCACATATTGAAGTATCTTGTAGACCTGCAGAAAAGTGAGATTTAATACTTGTCCAAGTAAGCTGCCATCCCTACTTAGAAGAAAGCACAGTGCTGAGATACCTGACGCAGTCGAACTAGGCACAGACTTGAGTCGTGAGGAAATAGTAAGTGGGTGTTCACAATAAGAATTTCCTGCCCAATATCATTGTTACTGCATTCCGAAAGTGGAAGAGCTAATTTAACATGTAACAACTGAGCTACACGATCACCACAATCATTGAAAAGCAACTCCCTATAATTAATAACAGTGAAGTATTCTTTTTGAACTGATATCAGAAGACCTGCAGATTCCAAAGGAAACATCATATAAGCATTGAACAAGTTCAACAAGCAGTTGGAAAATAAAAATCCACTATGCATATGGCAAATAACATCATGAACGCCTGACCAGCATTTATCTATCCAAGAGAGTTTCATTCACAAGGATACAAAAAACAAACATGAGGTTCCTCAATCTAAACGACTTTAATGATGTGTGTAACCTTCCCTAACATTTGGCAAACCTATCTCAGTGATGTTTTCTTTTACCAGATTGGCAGATTCAATGAATGAGTTCATCAGATAGCAGATTGGAAATCTTAAGTTTAAAGAACAACTGAACACGCAGATTGGATTGGTACATCAATATCCCATGGAAGAAAAGTTACTCACTCATATGCTGTAATGCTTGAGTATAAAACTTTCAAAGATGTTATATCGTCATTCTTTTCTTGTTTGTTTAAAGAAAGAAATCTTGATAAAGATTATGTTAAAAACACTAACAAAACTGAGAATCCAGAATGGTACTTTCAAATTAAGGGACAAAATGCTTACCATCACCGCGGTTGTTGGTCCGTCCAAGCTTGAAATTAATATAACCAGCATCACCGAGTCTCTTCTCATACAAATTCACAAGCTCTTCGTTTCCAACCCAAAACTCCTGCGCCAGTCCAACATGATAAAATATATTACCAAAAGCTCAATCAGGAATTTGATAAGATTCAGCCCAAACAAAGAAGAACACGCAAACCTGAAGACATATAATGGAAGATCTCTCACACAGCAGCCAATTCAATATCCTATGGTTCCTGGTCAACCAGTATGCTCTGTAGTCGCTCTCGCGGCAACTCTGGTCCTGCTTTCCCCACCAAACCGGAAAAAAAAAAAATTGTATAATCCATTTGAGGAATTCCTCAACGTAAACATGGGAAAATGTACAATGCAAAAATGAAAAAAGGGAGGAAAATAACCTCATAGTTGAGGCGCTTGTATATGGGAGCGAGAATGTTAAAAGTTGTGCAGGTAATACAAGGTTGTCGTTGGTTTTCTTTTATTGAAGAAGCAACTGCATAACTGCCAATCCTTGAAATCCCTCCCATCTTCTTACCCATCCTTCCTTTTCTCATTCTACGTCCAAACCCACCAATGCTTCTATATATCCGCGCAATTCCTCACAATCTCTCCCATACCGACCAACTTGAAAGAGAGAAAAAGCAAAAAAAAAAAAAAAACAGAGTACCTATAAAAAAAGACTCCTTTTCTCTTAATGTCTGGAAGCCAATGACGGTTATTTTTCAAGGTACTTGTTGCGAGCAGTATGATTTAAAAGGAGAGGAAACGAGGGAAGCGACGGGGACGGAGACTGGGAATAGCCCGTATTCGAGGAATTTCTGAAGTTACGGCGCGTACTGCGACACTGAGGGAATATTAAATGAAACTACGGGTAGCTACGGTGACCCTTCACACCAGATGAAGAGATGAAAGCAGTAAAACCAGAGACACAGAGGTCGGAATACCAAACTTCGTCCTTTCACGCTGTCTGCTTGCTCCTTGTTGTTTGTACACGTTATGTTATTTCTCGTATAAATAACTCCCCAAATGGAATACCCTCTGGGAGAAATTATGTGCCCAAAGAATACGCCATTGTAAACAATTGGCGAATAATGCTCGACAAGCAATTTGACCCTCCTTTTCTCTTTTTCATTCAGGAGTTAACAAGTTTCTGTTACGCACAGTTGATTTATGTTTCATCCTGCTGTTAGTTGTTACAATTTGGGGTTAGCTAGAAAAACAAACAAAAAAAAGTTGTTACAATTTGGAATTATTTGGTACTAATGTTTTCACGATCCTTGTTAGAGGATTCGTGAAAGAAAGAGTCGTGACTTCAACACCAGCGAATTCAAAGTTTATTGAGAAGCCCAAAAATGCATAAATAATGAGAATATTGGGAAGAGAATAAATTCAAAGTCTCTTGAGTTCTGATTTGAAAGAAAAAAAAAAACCACAGATTTGATTTTATATATAGTCAGGCCGAAAGTTGAGAAAAGAAGGGAATCACGTCTGGCCCCTGTAGTCTCCAGAGGAAGGTTACCATCAAGGATTCAGCATTGCGTTGTTTTTATATTTCTGGGCATATTAATTTATTTACAACTTGAGCTATTAGTTGTATTTTTTTGGGTATTATTATTATTATTATTCTTGTATGATTTTAAAAACAAATTCTTTTACATTAATTTAGTGTATTTAAAATTGTATTATTAAAATAATTTTAATAAAAATTAAATTTATGTTAATAAAACTATATTCTCTCTTTTTATTAAATAAACTAATTCAATTGAGAGTTTTAATAATAGTTCGCTAGATGAATTAAATTCAGGTGAACCAAAAAAAAAAAAACAAATGACATCCCTCCTATTCAAATAGACTAAATCCTTTTAGTTTTGCTTAAAATTTACGGGGACAAAAGGTGACAGAGTAACATCCTTTGCCATCCAGTATAATAAAAGTAATTTATTGAAAATTTAAATTAATATATTATTCAAAGTGAAAAGACTCTACTAGGAGGGTTTTGAATTCCAAACGCGCAAGGGATATTCTCTTTCCTAACAAGAGGTCATATCAGACTAAGATTTTCATGTGATGGTGAGATGGTCTTACCTTCTTCGAGTTAGGTCCTAGCGTCTTACCTTCTTCCTCTATATTCCATTCCTACTCCATGTGAACATGTTTGATCCCTCTGCCAAATTAAACTTCGCTGAATGGGTCAATGTTTTTGCGAGTTTAAGACAATAACACCACACCTTCCAATACTTTTAAACTTTTTTCTACATCTTAATAATTCAATTCTTTTCAAAATAATGACTTTTAAAATACAAATTATCAGTGTTTAGATGGAGAATGGCTATAGACAGAGGAAGAAAGCCTAGGCAAAGAGTCGCCAAAATCTCCTGTAGTGCTGCACGCGGTAAGATAGTCATGACTTTGGATTGAGTAAATGTGTTATTTTAGGTAAAGTTGAAATATTTTTATTTAGTTTAGAGTTATTCACCAGCTTGAGAGTTAGGATTTTATGTTAATTTACTCTATATTATATATTTCTTAGAGTCACGTATCAAACAAGATTTTTGAGCATTAATAATTTGGTATTGATTTCTTTTAAGTCTATAAAGATATTAGGCCATTTAAAACAATTAAAAATAAAAATTAATATAAGAAATATGCCTATTAAAATATTTGTGTCTTCTACTCTCTCTATTCTGATTCCTAAGTGGACATCTTTCAGTTATATGGAACAAATAATTATTTTTTTAGATATATAATAAACATAAAAAAACATTTAAATTATTCAAAAAATGCAAAATAATTAGTTAAAAATTAAATTAAATGACATAACAGAGGTGTAAATATATAGTGATATCAAATAATAGAATATTTTGCATAGCGATGGGAATTATAAGGGCCACTTACCATTTAGGACTATCGGTAAATTGAAGAAAAGTTTCCAGAAAAGAATATATGGTGGTAATAATTAAAGAGGTCATAATCCTTTTTTTTTAATTTATTTTGTGGAATGGAGATTACCTTGTATTGTGGGATGAATGCAAGCTACACAATCAGGATCTGATTCTGGAAACCAATTGCTACGTGAGTGATGTGCATTATTCTGGAATGAACTTATCGGTTTTGATTCTTTCGAAAGTCTATTTTAATGCTAAGAACAAATAGGAATCATATTACTTATTTTATTTTATTTTTAACGTAAGAATATTAATTTTCAAGGGTATACTAACAAATGGTACGGTGTGCTTTATTGACTCGCTTGCAACGATGGTCCTACTTGTAATGAGATCTAATCCTTTAGCCCATGACATTCTTAGAAAAAAAGTCAACAGTTACATGGAATGCCTTAACCGAAAGGATGATTAAGCCCAACCTATTTTGATCTAACATTAAAATCCTCACAACTTTTCAGTTCCTCGTTTTGATATAATTCAGACAATATTAAAACTTTATTTTGTATATTTTTATTATCAAATTGAAATAAAAATATAATATATATATATATATATATATATATTAAAAAGACTTAATTTTATGATACTGTTAAGTTGTAAAAAATATATACAATTATCAACAAAAATAATATATCTATCATATTTTTATTAAAAAAAAATTAATAACAAGATTAAAGAACTGTGCCTACATTTTTTTTTTCATGTAACTTTAGGTGCTTTTGAATTTTGAATGCTGCTTGGGTTGGCACAGGGACGGTGCATTGGGGGCTTTCCTTTTCCACTTGTACTCAATGTCTTTCTTTGCTTTGCTTGGCGTGCGCCTTCATCTACCCCTCCTGTCTCCTCACTCATTTTATCCTTACTTATCAAAAAATAAAGGATTAGACTTACTAATTTTTTATATTTTATTATCATATATTTAATTAAAATATAATAAATATATATTTTTACTAATTATATGATAATTGTATGATTTAATTAAAAAATCTAAATCATACAATTATTTACACAAATTATATACTTTTAAGTTATTATTAAATATCTATATACTTATATATTTTAATTGAAGAATCTGATGACAATAATATAAAAAAATACATATAAAGTCCTGGTTGGTATAATATGTAAATTGAATCAATTTACATTCTATTTTATATAATATCTATTATATTTTTATAATTACTTCTTAATAATTCTTATCTATTATTATTTTTAAATATAGTCATAAGAATTATTTTTTATTTACAAAATCACTGTTTTTATTTTCATTTCATTTATATTCTTTTTCATTATGTGTAGTAAATAAGATATAATTTTTTTCTAAAAGTAACTAAAATACTTAAATAAAATGCTTTTATATAAACATGTTCTTAATACTTCTTATCAAATGGTTCTATTTACAACTTTTTTGATACATAAAATATAAAAATAATGCAATTACAAAGAAAATGAAAAAAAAAATTTATGACAAAAATAAGTTTTATATCCCTAGTAATAAAGTAATCACTTTTCATTAAATTTATTTTTATTGAAAAGCACGTCTTTAAAGTGATGTAAGAACAAAATATAATTTCTAATAACTGTAATTAAAAAAATAATCATGCTCAAATTTAATCAGGTAATATTTGATCTTAATGGTGGAGTTTAAAATAATAGAGTTATGAGCAAAACACTAAGTTAATGAAGACAAAATTCACAAGCATGCCTTAATAAGATCAATCTATCAATCTAAAAGTGGATGAGGACGCGCTCCCATTAATCTAAAAAGTCTATTTACTATCAATTTATAAACAGAAGATAAATAAGTGTTTTAAAATATGCAGTTAGCTTACATTTTGTCATCTCTTCCTCATCAACTTGCTTAATCATAATCAAGCACTTATCATGACATGGACTAACATCCCAATCGATTTGAAATATGTGCAAAATGATTTTGGTTTTCAACTTAGTTATCGTTTCTAAAATTTTTTTATATATAGAAAAGGGTGAATTGAGTGATTTAAGATGTGAGAAAAGGAAATCATTATTATCAAATCATAAATTAATGATATAGATTAATGCAGAAATTTATTCAATGTGTAAAATTTAAAAATATATTTATTACATATTTATGATAATTTTTTATTATTAATTTGTAATTTACTAATAATAATTTTTTTAATTTTTCGTCTAAGATTATTTTTTCACTTAATAAGCTCTCTATATAACTTGTTAGTATAATTCAATTTGCTTAATAAAACTGATTGAATATAATATTTGTCATTATCCACCAAATATAATGAAGTCTTTTAAGAAGCAGCTATATGTATTGTCAATGCATTAGATATCCCCACCATGCTTGTTCATTACGAGAGTAGACCTAGATGGATTATTATATACTAACAAATTCAAACTTGAATTGAAAGTAAGCATGGCTTCCATTTGACGCTATTGAGATGCATTTGTTAGCGTTCCAATCCTTTATGATGAAAATAATGTTACGTAGGTAGAGAAAAATAAGAGTATGGGCCAATATTAAAAAGTAGTTTTTAATATTAAAATTTTATAATCTTTTTTTTTTATTTCTTTCAAATGCACTAGATAATCCATTTTTGTATTCATTAAACAAATTGCAATTATTTGTTGAGATTCAGCTGCTTTTACATTTTTTCAAGAAATATAGGTTATATATATAATGCAATAAGGTGAACAATAAAGTTTGAAAGAAAGACACTACAGTATTAGTAGTTTAATAAAAACGTTTCAAGAAAATTTTTACAACTACAAACAAAAATATTGATCCTTTTTAAAAACTCTTTATATATCATATTTTTATTGAAGTGCTTAACAATAAATATAAAAATTGTACATAAAATTTGTTGAGCAATACTATTTTAATATTAAAAAGATTTAAAAAATCAAAATTCTTACTTTATGTTTAATTATTAAAATGAGAATCTTAAAATCTATCTATAAATAAAAAAGTATTAGACTTATATATAATTTTTTTTATATTTTTACTATCAGGTTTATTAATTAAAATATAATAAATATATATAATTTTTTAATTAAAATATAATAAGTGTATAATTTAATTAAAGAACTATACACTTCTTCTTCTTATTATTAAAAAATCTGATAATAAAAATATAAAAAATTACATATAAATTTTTTACTTCAAAAAAATTTAACATCTTAAAAAATAGAGCTCACAATGACATTATCCAAGTTTCCCTTATATGCATTATTTTTAGTTTTGTTTTGGACATTTATATGTATTTGGTCCAAAGCCATTTTTCCAACGTAGGCGGATAAAGAATGGGCCTAGTCTTTTTTGGGCTATATATATATATATATATATATGTATATGAACAAGAATTAGAAAATTAAGAATTAAAAAAAAAAAGAATAAAAATGTACTCATGTACATCGGGACAAAAGTACATCCATGTGCTTTCTGCTCGCGGACTCCTGACACCTATTTGGGAAAACGCCATTCGGGCCAATAATACTTTAATTTTATTGAAATAATGTGATACTTTTTGGGCTAATAATATTGGGCTTAAGAAGTCCAAAAACAGTAACAAGCTGGTTTTAGGGCAAAACCGGACTACACACTGGCCCAATAAAACTGTCGCCGCTTCCCCGCATTTCCATTCCGCTTCGTTAACCCTAATGCCATATATATCAGCTCTAGGGTTTTATGCGTTGCATATAGAGAGCGGCTCCCGGAGTTACCCAGGGTAGGAGAGGTAGAGACAGAGAGTGAGTGCTTGAGATGAAGACTATACTCTCCTCACAAACGATGGACATCCCCGAGGGGGTGAGCATCAAGGTACGCGCCAAGGTCATCGAGGTGGAGGGACCTCGCGGCAAGCTTATCCGTGATTTTAAGCATCTGAATCTCGATTTCCAGCTTGTCACCGACGAAGATGGCAAGAAGAAGCTGAAGGTCGATGCCTGGTTCGGATCTCGCAAAACCTCTGCTGCCATTCGCACTGCTCTCAGCCACGTGGATAATCTCATTACCGGCGTCACCAGGGGTTACCGCTACAAGATGCGGTTTGTCTATGCTCACTTCCCGATTAACGCAAGTATTACCAATAGCAACAGGTCCATTGAGATCCGAAACTTCCTTGGAGAGAAGAAGGTAATCTCCAGTTTCCCTCTTTTGCGCATTCAGTAGATGGGTAATTTTGCTGCCAAGTGTTTTTGTTTGTTCTTTGGTTTTGTTGTTTTGGGATTGTTGCTTTGTCGTTAATTGATACAAATTCATTTGCGGATGCGATATTGGAGAATGGAGATGATGAGTTCTCTGAAAATGTTTTCTTGAGATGGATGAAATTATTTGTCATGGTTACGTACAGAAATTTCAGTGATTCTGTGTTACATTTCAGTTCTTAATCTGATATGTCCTTGTCGAAATGGTATTCTTGTAATTGCATTTATTGCAATAATATTTTTTTCATGGTTGCAATCCTCGCAGTGGCTAATTAATAATTTATTTCTCGTCTTGTGTGATTGAGATGACCACGTTTAACTCATCAGTATCTTTGTTTTTCCAGTGAATGTAACTAAAAATGGAACTATCTGGGGCATGAAGGTCGCAATGTCTGCCATTGGTATCAATTATTTTATCATCTAGTATCGAACATAGCATGTCGATGTAATTGCTTGATGATTGAAGGGGATGGATTTTTGTCTAAAACTTACTTAGACATTGAATTAAGTATGTAGTCATAAATGTTATAGTATAGAAAAGTGTGCCTCTATGAATGAAATTTTAGCATATGCAATGGTGAACCGAATCTATTAATGTGCTTTCCTGTCTCAATTCTAATTTTGATTGCTTGTACATTTTAAATCTATTTCTTCATTGTTGTTATTCTTCACTTTTTATTGTATCATTGCATGCCCTGCATGCCATTTCTAATACTTGCTTTCTAATTTTTTATTCAGCTAAGCTGAAGCATCTTTTTTTTTGCTATTCTGTGCAGAAGCGTGATGTAGTTTTTTGCTTGTTTATACTTATCTAGTGGTTTATATATATAATTGATTGACGTAGGCATCCCTTCTGGGATAAACCTCTTTATTGGATTTAATATGGATTCGGTTACCATATCTCAGGTGAGGAAAGTGGATATGCTTGACGGTGTTTCAATTCTACGATCTGAGAAGGTCAAGGATGAGTTGATATTGGATGGAAATGATATTGAGCTAGTTTCTCGGTCTGCTGCCCTCATCAATCAGGTCTCTCTCTCACACACACAAGTGTGCGCATAGACTACGTTTAATTTTGCTCGGGTTGATTCTAATTGTTATTATTATTGTTATTTTTTAAACAGAAATGCCATGTCAAAAATAAAGATATCCGGAAGTTTCTTGATGGTATCTACGTCAGCGAGAAGGGGACGATACTTGAAGAATAGATAGTCATTTATGCACATTGATCGTAGTTTCAGTCAAGCTTCTCTTCTGGAGTGTTTGCTTTTTAGTAGAGGGTCTTTGAAGACACTTGTTGAATTTGGATCTGAAATTTTGTGCTTGGAAAGTTAACTCTTTGAAAGATCTTATTTTAAATTTATTATTTTCTTTTATATGCTTTGGAATGGAATATTTACATGGTTTTGCAATCTTTAACAGCTTGAGATATACTTATCAGATAATCTCTATGGGGTTGCCCGAAACCAAAATTTGTTTTAATTAATCTAACCAATTGCCACCCTGAAGTGACTCGAAGATTGCAGGAGGTTGGCGGTGGTCTGCCGACCGAGGTCATAATTGTGTTGATTACAATTTTGACCTTTGACTGAAGAAATGTTGAGCCCGGTGCTTTACCTAACCAAGAGTCCTAAACCCTACTAATTTAAGTGGTGCACTTGGTAAATATGACTTTTTATTGCATGTGCTCCTCAGTATGTCAGGTGCCATAGAACATGAGTTATTAGGAAATATTTATGGAGTCGTGGCGAAAGGAGATAGTAAAAACTTATTGAAGCGAGTTTTGCAGGGACGCGGTTCGACAGCGCCTGCAGGGATTGTAATTTCTTTATTTTAAAATATTTTCTTCTCTTCAAATAGGATCTTTGAAAAAAGTGTTATGATGAGAGAGAGGTTTCTGTTTTAAGAATGTCTTGTTTCTACTAGTTCTAGTTACCCTGGCATCATCAACTCTCACAGTTGCCGGCAGCCTTTCTCTGCCGGGGAGAACTCATGCTGTTATTTAGGTACTTATTGTCAGGTTTTCCATTTAGTTAATCACACGTGATTTTTTTTTCTTTTTTTACGTATCATTTTGTTACCAAGTTGTGAAATTTGCAAGTTTTAAGTGAATTCATAAATCGTAAATAAATTCGTAAAAATTTATATTTGTTAATAATTATATATAAAATATAATATATAACAAAAAAATTTATTAAAATATAATTTAAATTATATTAATTTATAAAAAAATTATTTATATTTTATAACTTATTTTTTTAATATAAATATTTTAATTAAATTCAAATATAAGTATTATTTTTGTATAATTTTTGATTGTATTGAATTTAAGAATTTTTATTTTTTTAAAATTTAATTTGATTCAATTATATGATAATTCGATAAATTCAATTAAAAAAATAATAAATTAATTAATTTTATTTGAATTAACACGAATTAAATTAAATTTATATTGAGTTAAAGTTTATAAGTGAATTGATGTGATTTTTTTAAATAAAAAATTAAATTAATTAAAATCAAAAAATCAATTTGTAAGTTTAACAATAATATTTGTTATTAACATTTTAACTCACCTTTTAATTTATAAGAAAAAAACAAAAAGTTCGACAGATGTTATTGTTGTTAGTTTGTTTTTAAGGTCTTAAAAGTCAATGTTAGTGTCTAGGGTAATAAGGCATAAAATAATAATAATAAAAAATAAACATATGATTAGTTAATTAAAAAAATCTAATGTTAAATATATAAGCAATAATATGTAATTTTGTCCTCCTTTGCCTTAAAGAGCTGCTGAGATTAAACTCGTTGTTGATGTTTAAGGCAAAATTTGGCCTGCCTTGTTGCAGATGCGAATTGCGATATACATACAAATGGCATGTTTGATCGAAAGATGAAAAGAAATTGAAAAGTTGTATGTATTGTTTATTTTATTTTTGTAATGATTATTTAATTACTAAAAGTAAAAATATTCAAATTATTTTTTATTTATAAAATTAGTTTTTTATTTTTATTTTTATATCTAATTTTTTATATATTAAACGAAAATGAATGACGTGCAATAAAATTTCTAATTTTAAAGAGAGATTCAACGGCCTTATTATCGAATTCCTAAACTTTACCGAATTTGAGAAGCAACAAATGATCCATTTCATTTCAGACTAAAATTCAGCATTTTATGTTTGGAATTAACTAATATAAATAGTGCAGATCATTTGAAGCAAGGCTAAAGGAAAATATGAAGAAAATGAAGATGCATTCTATAAATGATTAATTCTTTATATTTGCTTCTAAATGAGTTCCCTTGGCTCTATGATCTTGCCCTTGATGTATTTTCTTTATCTTCTCTATGTTTGGATGATATACTATTTATTTCACTTATCTACACATACCCCCTTTTTCCTCCTCTTTGTTGCCAAGTACCATCTAGTCTTTTTAATTAACAAGTAAACTTTTTGCTCTACACTAGTCAGTAATTTGTGCATTGCATAGGTAAATAATAAGTAAATTATAAATAAATAATAAGTTATTATTGACAAAAATATAATAAGTAAATTATAAATAATTTTCATAATTAACAATGATATGATTAGGTTATTATAAATAAATCATTCACATACTATATTTTTGTGAAATAACTTGACAAAGAATTCTATCTCGTCATTAGCATAATTTATCACACCAAAATTTTCATTTATTTATCTAACAGATATTTACTTGTAATGAGTATTTTTTTTTTGGGTGAAAAAAATAGAGATAAATGATCGACCAATTCATTTTAAGATATTTTATAAAATATAAACTTTTAAACCTTTTATCATTAAGTTTCGTTTATTTTATTATATTTTGTGTGAACATTTGAGTAAAGATTCGAGGCCAAAATTCTAATAACGATTTCACAACGCCAATTTTTCTTGAATGCAGGGTGAAGTGAAACTTTAGAATTGCATTGTTTAAACTATATTAGCGCCAATTTGGTTGTTTGAAACAGGCATTCAGGAATGAAATCCAGACAATATTCTTTCGTTTGGTTGCAAGTGACCAAGTGTTCGCTGGTAAAAGATTCCATTGATGCCTCCAAATTCCTACAGAAGGAATGTGAAATCCTTTAAAAATTAGAAAGAAAGCGCCACTGTTTAAAGGAGTGGGGATGATAGTTGACATTTTTTTTTATATTAAAAATGAATATTAATTATTTAAAAAAATATATTTTTATTTTTTAAATTATTGGTCATTAAAAATTATATTATTATTATTAGTAGTAGTAATAATTAAAAATAATTATTTTACTATTATTAGTAATTAAAAATAATTATTTTTTATATTAGGAGTATTGTGGTCATTTAATCAATTTTTTTATTATTATATTATTTTTATTTAATCAAACATAAAAAGTAATAAAATTATATTCTTTTTTATATCATATCAAATATGATGATAAATTATAAGAATCCTTTTTATTTATTTTCATTTCTTTCTATTCTTTTTCATGGGGTCAATTTCTAACAATCAAACAAACTCTTGGTTTATGATTTGTTGACTTCTGTATTTAAAAATTAAAAATTAATATCTAAAATGCTTTGCCACACAAACCATTAGCGTGGATGCTTAAATTTTTTTTTTTAATATAAAATATGGGTTATGTCATTGTATATGTCACGATTCATATTTTATTTGAAAATATATAATCTTTCTTATAAAAAATTAAATTTTTTATTTTTGATCATGGCTTAGTTAGCTGCAGAGCTGCACGCTGCATTGATGAGGGTGATGTCTAGAATTGCCTTTCTGGTGACTGGATTCTCGGGGAAGAGACCGCATGTATTGTTGGCGCAATGGGGGCCCGGTGGATGGAAGCAATTGGAGCAAGCGCCGGCGTGGAAGGAAGAGCAGAGAGAGGAGTTGCAGGAAGTGTGATGGTAGGAGGAAGAGTTGTAGTTGTTGTCGCAAAGGAGCCACGAGAAGGAGGAGCCGAGGTCGAGTTGTAGAAGGGTGGGTTGGAGAGGAGTTTTAAGGTAAAGGGAGAGGGAGAGGGTGTAGAGGAGGGTAGAATTGTCTTTTGAAATGGGAGCAAGGAGAGCTGTTTGGAGGGTGGAGATGGGGGAAAGTGCAAGCGGAATGATGAAGAAGATGAACAAGGGAAGTGACATATTTGGGATTTGGATTGAAAATGGAGTTTTGCAGTGTATTGATGGAGGGGCAGGCATACAGAGATGAAAGAGGAAGTGGAAGGCCGAAGGTGTCAGTGTATAATTGTGGCCAGCAGTTTAATGCAAGACCCTTTATATTAAAAAAAATAATTATATTTTCAAGACTCATTAATTATATAAATTTTTTTAAAACATTTAAGATAATAATGTTTGTAGTAGAGTATTTTTAAGTTTTAATTTTTAATTTTTAAATACGAAAGTAAAAAAATCTGTGATTTATAACAAATAGTAATGAGATGCTAAAATTTTAAATAATTTATGTATTTATTTATTTATTTATTTTCACAAATAAAAATTAGAATGGAGTCCCATCCAAATATACAAAATTCGTATTAACCAATTAAATTTAAAAGAATAAATTGAAAAAAAAAACTGATATGAAAACTTATTTAACAACATTTTGTTTATAAACACTGATAGAAGGCTTGCACTGTAGAGAGAGAGAGAGAGATATCTATTTATATATATATATATATATATTGGTGCATTGAGACAGTACGGCTTTGGACAACCAAGAATTGCCGCAAAATAGTGGAGACTGGAGCGGACTAGCGGAAAGGTTTCAATAGGGCTTTGTAAATCTTCGAACAGTAACTAAATCTTGAAGATCAGCGGAAACATTGAAGAGCGAGAAGAAGAAAACGAAGAGGTTGCAGAGAAATCCGAAGCAGGCAAATGAAAACCATTTGGAAAGCCAATTCAATGAACAACGCTCTGCGTTCGCTAAGCCAGTCGGCAGCAGCCATTAACTACAGCTCTTGCCGAGCTATAGTCTCCACCTCAGCTCCTTCGGTTATCAAGCAATCCACCCTCTTCTTTTCCAGTCATCCTCTCTCAAGCGCTTTTTCTCCTCGATTCCCTTCTCATTTCTCCTCCGTCCGCTGTTTTCGTACCAGTCGCGATCCTACCCCCAGGTATTTCGATTTTTCAATCGTAAAAACACGAGTACATATATTGCTGATATCGATTTTTTTCGACAATCTCAATCGGTGGGTTGTGTATGAAATTTTGTAATCGGGGTATTTGCTATCAGAAGTTATGAGATTACTCCTCCTGTGAATTGGGGAATACGGATTGTGCCCGAGAAGAAGGCGTTTGTCATTGAGCGATTCGGCAAGTACGTGAAGACTCTTCCGTCAGGAATCCATTTTTTGATTCCGTTCGTCGATCGGATTGCTTATGTACATTCCCTTAAGGAAGAGGCCATTAATATTCCTGATCAATCTGCTATCACCAAGGATAATGTCAACATCTTAATTGACGGGGTGCTTTATGTGAAGGTCCGCGTTAGCGTTTCTTTCACCGGCTTCTTGTCTCTTCCAACCCCCCCCCCCCCCCCCCCCAAACAACAAAAACGAAAAAAAAGTGTGTTTAATGAGGTGCTTGGTTTTTCGCTTTTTCTATATTTCTTTGCACAGATTGTGGATCCTAAGCTGGCTTCTTATGGTGTAGAGAATCCCATTTATGCAGTCATTCAACTTGCACAGACAACAATGCGTAGTGAACTTGGTAAGATTACTCTTGACAAGACCTTTGAGGAAAGGGACACGCTTAATGAAAAGATTGTGGTGAGTTTTGTTCACTGAATTAGCTCCTATGTGCTACTGCGCTCGTTTAAGTCATTTTAGCACCAACATCTATTTTTCTTACTCAGCGAAACACCATAGCTAACTTAATATCTAGTTGGAGGCAGTCTTGGACTCCTGGACAAGTGGAACGTGGGGTAGTTCTGCACAGGATGTGTCTCTTGATGGAGATATAGACTTGATAGAAATTGGGAAGTGTACTATGTTTAATCTAGTTATAGTTCTACTTGAATCAAATTAAATAGTCCGGAAGCAACACAACTACAACTACATATTTAACATCAGGATTAAAATAATTTTTTTTTTCTTGTTCACTGGTGCAAACTCAAACTTAAGCAGTACAAACATTCATATGAAAAATGCAAGTATGTTCTATTAAATTTTGAACAAAATCTTGAATTAGAGGTATATGGTGAGATTCACAGCCAAATCCACAGTATTATGGAGTTATATAAGAGAACGTACTGCTCCGGGGGTGAGGTTAGAAATTGTGATAAAGGTCTGTGTTTAGTTAGTAGATGATGGTGATCTTACTTCAAGCATGTCTAGGTATATTCAAGTATGGAGGATGAGAGAACATTATACTACCTAGGAGGGGGCCCATGCAAGAGGAGTTCAGTTAAATATAGAAGGAGAGCTATAATCTCCTTAACTATTGGTTTGAGTGGAGGTAGAAAAGTGAAAAGCGCCAATTATTTTTTGTTGTTTTGAAAAAAAGATCAGATACTAGTTTCAATGCTTTGTCAAGGCATGTGGATATTTAATTTAATAGTCCCACGTTAAAAAGGAATTTTTCCATATGGCTTTTCATTTCATTGGAGAAAAAATAGAAAACAGAGAATATAAAAGATATCAATTGAGGTTTAGCTTTGAAATTAGATTACTTCAAGAAGTCTTTGAGTTCCACGAAGAATCTTCATGGTCTATGATTCTATTTGATTTCCAATGCCCCCAAAAATTAGAGATAATTTCAGTGATTTTTCAATTGTGCTAACTCTAATGATTGTTTTGACAAATAATATTTGTGGCTTACTCTAATAGTTGTTCTAATAATTTCAATAAGCTTGCCATGGCTTTAGCAGTATTTGGATTAGTATTGTTGTTGAAAGTACAAATGCCTTACCTTGTTTTTGTACTTGTTATGCTCCTCTTTTGAAACACTTCTGTTCATCAACTGCTTCATGCTATAAAATTGTTTGCTTACTTAGATTGTTTCTAGTGAATCCTAATATCGAAATATCCCTCACTTTCTTAAATGCCTTTGCATTTTTCTGTTTCTGGATTACAGAACACATCTCCATCATATCTGCAAGAGGGAATTTTGAGGTGTACTCTTTTCTTGCATGAATTTAATTTCAAAGGCTTCGAATTGCTTGCTACAAAAGATTTTACAAAATGTTTCAGTAATCTGTCTGGGATGTATTTTTTGCTGTTGGGATCAATTCTTACACTGGCATTTGCGTATATACTAAATTTTCAATAGGAAGTATGATATATGGATTTGGCACTATCTTCCCCTTCTGACTTATGTATTACAGATTGTTTCTAAATAAGCTAGGAATAACTAGCTGTCTCAGTATATGCTTACCATTTTGAACGTGATGAAAATTCAGATTATGGTTTCTAAACCTCCTTTGTACTTATTTGTTATTTATGAATAAAAGGAGATAGAAATACGTAATATCAGAAATTCAAAGTATGTCTCTTCTTTTATCATCTAGACAAACAATAATTGGTTAATTGTGTGACAACATTATTACAGGAGGCCATTAATGTGGCAGCAAAAAGTTGGGGTCTGGAGTGTCTTCGATATGAAATAAGTAAGTTTGGACAATCTATGAAATAATGTCCCTAATATCTCCTCGAAAATTTCTGTAAAATTTCTTTTTCTGTTCTTCAGGGGATATATCTCCTCCTCGTGGAGTAAGAGTAGCTATGGAAATGCAAGCCGAAGCAGAACGCAAAAAGAGAGCTCAAATTCTGGAGTCAGAAGGTAGTGAATTTGCTATTTCAATTTCTCAAGAGTTCAAGGGTGCTATTTTACATTAATGCTGATCCTGAAACTAATTTTGGTATTTATATCATTGAACCTAGTAGCTTGTTTATATGTTGACTTATGCCCTTGATTGTTATATCTATACAGGAGAAAGGCAGGCCAACATAAACTTAGCTGATGGAAAGAAGAGTGCAGTGATCTTAGCGTCGGAAGCTGCTAAGATGGACCAAGTTAACAGAGCTCAAGGTTAATTACATTTCAACGTATCAATTCCAAGAGTCTAGCAATATCAGTTATATAATTTTTAATACAGTTTGATGCCTGCTAAACATGAATGTGCTAACACTTTATTTGACTTTACATTCTAGTATTTTATATCAACATAATCCTGGATAGACTTTCATAAAGTAAAATTTTCTGCTGTATGAGAGGATGTTGAACTAGGGATTGACATACTGTTATCTTCAGTTTCCTTCATCCATCAATTGCCCTTGGAAGGAAACCACAACCGATGAGCTTCATATACTATATTGTCATTTTCCTTTGATATCTTTGAACTTTCATGAGTAACACCGTTCTTTCTCAGGTGAGGCTGAAGCTATCCTTGCTAAAGC
The DNA here is from genome assembly GCA_026724425.1 of Erythrophleum ivorense. NCBI lineage: Eukaryota > Viridiplantae > Streptophyta > Magnoliopsida > Fabales > Fabaceae > Erythrophleum > Erythrophleum ivorense. Next base: position 268,520 of record JAIUCV010000268.1, read on the forward strand.
AGGAGCAACAGCTGAAGGACTTGCCCTTGTGTCGCAGGCCCTAAAAGAAAATGGAGGACTAGAGGTGGGATTCTTCAGTTCGCTAATATTGCATATATAACACTTTGTGTTGCCTATGGTCAACATCTTTTGTCCATATCGTATTCGTAACTCTCTGGCTTTTTATTTAGTGTAGGATGTAACACCTTGTTTTTTGGTTTCTATTGTTCGCTGTTCAGCAATGCTTGATGTGCATTATTTTCTATTAGCTAGCGTTCCAGCTAGATGTGAGTGTGTTATGAATTTGAAACTCATGTTTATAAACCCTCTATCACAATCACGGTAACATTGCAGGATCTGGTGGGCCCTCCCTTGTAATGCTTATTTTCTTGAAACCATTCAAATATAAGAGCATATAGGTGTGGAAGTGCTTATCATGCTTGAGTTAATGCTGTCCTCGAACTGAAACAGATTCTTCTCAGTGATCCATTTGGTTTACGAAATTGCCTCTTAAATGGCTTTTGTGTTTTTAACTTCGTCAAGGCTAATAGCATAACAGGAGGGAATTAATGTTGTCATTTGGTTTGCAGGCAGCAAGTTTCAGGATTGCAGAGCAATATATTCAAGCCTTTAGTAACATCGCCAAGGAGGTAGCCTACAAGCTGATTAACGTGCAAGTCCAAGCATTGCACTAATTGTTAGCTTTGAAATTTGTTTGATGTCTATACTAATTTTTCCTCAGGGTACAACAATGCTGCTTCCTAGCTCTGCATCTAATCCTGCTAACATGATGGCTCAAGCTCTTGCCATGTACAAAAGTTTGGTTGCTAACGTTTCTAATGATAAGCTTGATGGAGCCATATCCCCTACAATAGCAGGACAAATAGAGGGAGACGATACCGCTAGCAAGGGGAAAGATGAGAACCCAACAGCGGCTACCGGAAGGGATGAAGTCCCCATTTACCATGACAAGCCAGGATTTTCTCTCCAAAGCCCTAAAAAAAGGGAATAATCCTTGATTTTAATATTTTTCTTTCCTTTGGTCTCGTGTATGTTACTATGAAAATTTTGAGTTTGAAGAGAGCGAAGTCTAAGATTTTCGTTGCACTTATTTTTACTTCTAATTGTTTCTGTAGCATTGATCATTCAATTATGGGATACAAATTCGGGAAAGCGAGGAACAAAGAAAAAAGAGGGGGAAAAAAGAGTCATTCTGCCCCCCTTGCATGGACTATTTGTACTATCGTGTCTTCTTTCTTAAATAATGCAAAAATAAATGAAGCCGTAACAGTTGTGCGGCACTGTAAATGCAGCAATAGTCATGTAAATAGAGTGACTATTCTTTCTTGATGGTGCTGCGTTGATGTTGTGAAAGCGAAACACAAAAGAGAAATCTGATATTTGATATTGATATATATTCTAGTGATATATATATATATATATCGTAAAAGAAGAAACAAAAACAGTGAAGACAGGATTTGGATTCTCTGAATTAAGAAGAGAGGAAGTGCGCCTGAAGTATCTCACATGCTTTCTATTATATTTATTTGTTTATTTTAATATTAATTTTTTAATAGCAAAACTTTTTCAACTCTCCCAACAATCTCTTACTTCAGGCGCACTTCCTCTCTTCTTAATTCAGAGGATCCAAATCCGTCAAGACAAATGTTACAAAAAGACAAACAGTGATAAAGCTGAAAATTAGTAATATTCTAATGTCAAAAAGCTAAGGAGTTCGAGATATGTATGTAAAAAATTTTAGTTAATAAAATACATACAGACGCACAGAGAGAATTTGAAGGAAAAAGCTATCCCAATCCCTACATTCGCAAGGGGTTATTAATGCTATTAAAAAAACAAAGGACGAGATACTCGCAAATTTTACAACTGCCGGAACTCTTGACTACCACCATTAAAAAATTATTACAGCATGCTTTTGCATGTAAACCTACAAGAACAATGGTCATCATGGATATACATAGCCTTATATTCAATCCAATGATCCATCCTGCTCCTCCTCTCTCTCAGAAATTTAAAAAAGACAAAAAAATACAGAGACGCCGAGCACAATGAGCCACACTATATGCAACAATAGTAGCGCCTGAGCAGATAGAGGAGCCGAGCCTCCACTTCCCACTTCACAGAATCCCAATTTCGCCACCTTCGTTCCGGAGCACTCTGCTTCGGCGCAACCGCACCAGTACGTTACGCCGTCCACGCCGCAAACCGGGTTGGTCCGGAAGCACTTCATGGGGCACGACGACGGTGTCATTTTGGCGGTGCACACGCTCTGGCTCTCGCCGTTGGCTTCCGAGGGTAGCCGTAGGTTGTGTGAGGATTCTTGCTCGGCCAGAACCATGGGAGACAGGCTGAGGGCGAAGGCGACGGCGATCGCGACGGCGACGGTGGCGCCTGATGATGATGAGAAGCGAAGAAGGTGCGTGGTTTGGGAGATTCCGGCCATGACTGATTTTGGGGAAGACGAGCTTTCAGAAGCTCGCCTTCTGCATTCGAGACCCAATTTCTAAAATTTTTTGAAATTAAATGAAAAAATTGTGCTCACATCCTGCAACATTGGATCAGGGTCTTCATATAGAATTGGCTCACCGTGGATTTGCCAGTGATACGCTTGATTGGTAAATCAATGTCCTTAATGGCGATGTGCTTTTCAAACCACTATAACCAAGAAAAGGAATGAACCCCGATTGACGAAATTTGAGGGTTTGACTTCATCAGAAGAGCGAGAGAAAAGAAAAGAATAGAATCTTTGTCGTAGAAATAAATGGGTTTTCTATTCTTCTCTGTCTAATCGTCCTTTTCATGGAAAGTTTTCTTGCCGCGTCTAGAAAGCGCTAGAAAGTGATGATTACATCTACATGACTAATAAGGCAAGGCTTAGACACCAACTATATTATTTGTATATCATGTCCAGTAATTGAAAATTTTAAGGAAAAAAAAAAGTAAAAATGATCTCAAAAACACATTAATAAAGGAAATAATAAAATCAGTTGCCCTTTTAAGAGCATATACTTCATATGGGAGGAGAGATTAAGGCCTCATTTTCGGAATTTGGTCACTTTGAACAAGTTGTCTTTTAAAAATAGTTGATGAAACCACCTAACCTTACCTTCGTAACGTTACTTGATAAAAATATGAAGAAATTTCATACATTTCATTTTACTAATATAATTTTTTGCAAAAAATGAAAATTTTGTATTATATAATTTTGTTAAAGTTTTGATACAATAGCTTAATTTTTCCCTTTTTAAAGTCCTTATGGAAAATACCGTTAACGTTAAAATAAATTTACCAAATACATTATCTACTTTTGTAATAAAAAATCAAAACACACCAAAAGCAAAAACGTGTTTAAGCAGGAATGCCTTAATTTAGTCAGAAAGTTGACAAATATAACAATAATACTCAAAATGATTTAAAATTGAAGTTTCGATAAATTGAATAAAATAGGCCTATGCGATTTTTACAATGCCTCATGTGACAGCACATTGGAGAGAAGAGGCTTGGAATAAATCATAATTTGGACAACGCCAATCCATTAAGACTACTTATTAGTAATTAAATCAACATAAGGCTCCCATTTCTATTCTTGTTTTTATTTCTATCAAAATTATTTCATTCAACTGAACATGGGATTAATAGTTACATTACATAATAACATCCTTAATGACCTATCATTTCTCAGTTAACCTATTTTGGCTGTCCTCCATATTGACCTGGGCATCAGAGTGTGCGACGGAAACCCCATCTCTCTCGCGAGCCTAATCCTCTGCTATCATACAGGTTAACGACTATTAAATTTGAGCATCGTCTTTGTTGTGAGTGGCTGCCTGACCAGGCAACCATTCATTACCAAATAACTATTTTGTTTATGTATCATGTTAAGTAACTGGTAGGAAAAAGAAAAAAAGGTAAAATATGATCTCAAAGACCAATTAATAAAGAAAATTATGAAATCAGTCAACCTTGACAATATAAGAGAATATGCTTCATATGGAAGGAGATATTATGGCCTCTTTTTCTAAATGGTGTCACTTCATACAATTTATCTTATAAAGAAAATAAACAAATAAATTACACTAACTTTTTCTAAGGTTTAGTTATACTATAATTGATTGGTATATTTTTTTTTATTAAATATCATTTGGCTCTCTTAATATTTGATATATATTGTATTAATCTTTTAATTTATTTTCTTGTAATAAAAACAACTTCTTGCATAAGATGTGTTTATTTCAGAAATAAAATTACTTAATTATTTTTATTGTTATATAAAAATAAAATCATAATTTCATATTAGAGCTTAATATTAACTTAATTATTTTTATTATTACATTAAAAATAAAAATAAAATATAAAATATAAATACCCCTAATCAAAGGGGTCGTTCCACAAATGGTAGACCAGTTTCTACAAACAGTTGACCAGTTTTGATGTTTTATTTTAAATATTTCCTTTTCTTTTCCTTCTTTGTATTCCAATTGATTGATAAATATTTTCCCATTCCTGTAAGTTTCAAGTCTAGTGTATGTCTCACACTTTTTCATGTTGTCTCAGATTTATTCACTTATTACTACATATTTTCAACTTCCAAATTCAAAATTGATAAATGTGAGGATCGGCTTTTTTTTTTTTTTGGGCACCATTAATGGAACATGCCGTTGTAGTTTTTTTTTTATTTTTTTGGGCTGTGTTTTTGATCCATAATCCTTCATATTGTAGGAGTTTTGTACTCGTATTATTTTAAAAAAAAAATGTATTTTCCCATAAGTACAAGAGAGGGACAAAATTAGTCGTTATAAGGCGAGATTCTATTTTTTTTTTCAGTCAAAAAACAAGATATAGACAAAAATCATAAAGCCTGTCATCAGTATAATAAATTTGGGCCTTTGCCATACTTATAGTAAATATTCAAAATAATGAATATCCACGGCAGATATCTTTTAGTTAGTTTACATCTCAATGGAGATTGATTTTTTTTTTTTAAGCCACACCCCTAACATTAATCTAGCTAGTAGAAAGTATATCTTCTTAACTACTAAGTCAATTCCCAATCCCTCAGAGTTTAAATGCACATATAATAATAACTCTCCAAACTTGAACATTTGTTATGCTTAAAGAGAATTTTAAAATATACAAAGGAAGTTATGCTTTATTGACTGCATGGTAAATATATATATATATATATATATAGAGACAGAGAGAGAGACAGAGAGAGCATTAGATTTTTTGTTGCTATAATCTTGCATAAACTCCTAAGGTAATATTACAAATAAGGTTGTTAGTTACACAAGATACTTATTATGTTAAACTTAGAACACACTCCTTGATATGCCCTGGCAAGATAGGTGTACCATCAAGAACACCTAGCTTGAAGCAATTTTGTTGAAAAGCTTGTTCAAAGAGAGGTATAATCAACATGTCTACCATCTAGTCCTATGAGGAAACATGTGAAACATGAAGATAGGATTTTTGAACCAAGTTTTGGACAAAATAAACATCAAAGAGATATGCTTTATCTTAATGTGTAAATTAGAATGTGGCAAGTATATTTGGCAAAGATATTATTGCAATAAATTGTTGGAGTAGGGATCTTGTAACCTAATCAAGTTAACAAAAACTAAAGCCAAACATCCTCAGACACAGTAGTTACCACGGCTTTGTACTCTGCTTCAATGGAAGATCTAGCAATATCTTTTTGCTTTCAAGAACACCAAGAGATGAGATTGGGTCTAAGAAAAATAGTATATGTAGATCATTGGCCTAATTGACATCAGAGAAAGCATGTAGGGAAAAAGAGGAGTGAGGTTGAATGAAGAGGCCATGATTAATGGTTCCTTTGAGATAATGAAGGAGATGCTTGAGAGCTTGCCAATAAGTGATTGAAATCTAATGCATGAACTGGGTAAAATGATTGACTAAGAAGGTGATATTTGAATGTGTCATAGACAAATATTGAAGTGCACCAACATGTTCCTTATAACTTATTATATCAGCAATGTTTTAAGGGGAAAAATTATTCTGCAAAATATCATTTGTAACGAGTAGGGTAAAAACTTCCTTAGCATCGTCCATGTTAGCTTTTGAGAGAATTTTAAGGATGTAATGATGCTGAGTAAGAAAGAGACCTCCCTTACAATGGATAACATCAATGCCCAAGAAGAAGTGAAGTAGTGTTGGATCTTTAAGAGAGAATCGCTAGCCAAGTTGTCATATGAAATCAATGATGAACTTGGAATCACTACTTGTAATAAGCAAGTCATCCACCCACATAAATCAAGAAGTAACAAAAGATATTCCTAGTGCTATATAATAAAGATGTGTTGGAGTGAGATAGTTAGAACCCGTAAGCAAGAAGAAAGCCTTTTAACTCTATATACCATGCATACAACGCCTGTTTAAGGCTATAGAGGGTCTTTATGAGTTGACAAACATGAGATGGCTGGGATGAATCAACAAATCTAGCAAATTGCTTCACGAAAAGCTTTTTCATTGAGAGTACCATGAAGAAATGCATAGTTAACATCTAACTGAGTAACAGACCATCCATTTGATACTATTAACATGAGAACTATCTGAATTATGGTAGGTTTAATTACTTGACTAATGGTACGTTTGGATGGGAAGAAAATCAGAGGAGAAAATAAAAGAGAAAAGAAATTTTCTATCATTTGGATCGGAGAGAAAATCAAGAGGATGAGAAAAGTTAAGGCGAAAACATAGTGGGTCCCACCGAAAAAACTTCTTCCCAAATGTAGAGAGATTTTGGAGAGAAAAGATAGAAAGTAATACATATTTTAACTATATTATAGTCATATGTTTAAAAATATTTTAAAAAATTCTAAAATTATTAATTTAGTTATAATTTTTAAATATTGTAATTAATTAATTCATGTTATAATTATTCATTTAAAATTTTATTATAAAATTACTTAATAATAAATATATTTTATAAAATAATAATATATTTTTAAATATTAAAATTAATAAATTATATATATTTATAAATAAATAAAAAGGCCACAAACGACCTTAAAATGAAATGGCAGATTTGGTCGGATGATAAAAAATATTTTAAAAAATTTTGAAATAATTTTTTAATATTTTAATTAATTAATATTATAATTATTTATTTAAAATTTTATTATAAAATTACTTAATAATAAATATATTTTATAAAATAATAATATAATTTTAAATATTAAAATTAATAAATTATATATATATATATATATATTAAAAAAGAGAGGAAATCACCAATTACATTGTAGTCGATTGGCTTCCAACCAATTGCAATCAATATATGTTATTGACTGTAATTTAGACGGAACGCATTACCCTTCTAATATATATGTTGTGGCAATGCATCATATATACATATATATATATATATATATGATATTATATTATTTAATATAATATTTATATATTAATATATATAATATTATAATATATTATCTATTATATATAAAATATAAATATAATTAAAAAATATTTATTATATTTATAAATATTATGTTTAGATTAATTTATAATTATCAAAATAATATTTATAAAATATTTATTTAAATAATTATATTTATTTATTAAAATAATAATTTTAAATTAAATTTTATTTTTTTTATTATTTAACTAATTTTTTTAAAAAAATTAAAATATGATTTTTATAAATTTATTTTTTAAATTTATTATTTTTATTTCTTTTTAAATATATATATGTAATAAATTCATAATAATTACTTTATATTTAAAATATTACTTTTTTTTAAATATTTCATCTTTCTTAAAAAATTATTAATATTATATAATAAAAAATTATCCTTATAAATTAATAAATTTTCTTTCTCTTTACTCAGATATATGGGAAGAAAATATTTTCTCTCATTTTTCTTCTTTCTCCACTTTTCTTTTCCTTTACTTTTCTCCTCATCGATCCAAATACAACATAAATGTGCTAGTGAAATCAATGAATGCTTGGACATTTTTTATAGCCCTTTGCCACTAACCATGTTTTATATCTTGATATTATGTCATTTGGGTGCCATTTGATCTTAAACAACCATTTAGCATCAATGAAACTTTGAGTCTAATTGGGAGGAACCAGCTCTTAAGTGCCATTGGTAAGAAGGGCATTGAATTCTTGAGACATGGCATCACACCAATGAGCATACTTCATGGCTTGAAGACACATGTTGGCTTTAATGGTGAGGTGTATTTGTTTTAGTTTAAAGATATGGTTTTGAGAACTAGTTACCACATGGTATGTAAAGAAGTAGGCAAAGTAGGAGGGTGCATGTTAATGGGAGGTAAGGTAGACATAGTCAGAAGGGGTAACAAGCGTGATGAGGTATGAGGTGTGGGTAGAGAAGAGAAGCCTAAATGAGACCATGGTGTTTGAGCGATAAGAGGTGAGTCAGGGGATATGTCATACCATATGGAAGGGAGAAGAGAAAATGTAACACCATAATGTCTTAACCTCAAGTAATCTCTCTTTAAGCTTGATTCCATATGATTTCCTATAAAAATGACCAAAATCGTGGTATTTTAACACTTTGAGTCGGGGTTTAACTGGTCATATTTTGCCCCGTGGGTTCCCTGAACCTATCATTCACAATCTCTACTCAAACTCCATTTATACAACTCATATATAGCATAAAACAATCCATAAACCATGGATATGGAGCCAAAAACTAAGAAAATGTCATTTTCAAATGGGCCCAAAAGTCATATTTGTGGCTATAACTTTGAAATATCATAACTAATTATAGAAAAATGAGAATCAAGCAAACCATAACTCTCTGGAAAGCTCTAGATGTTACCTTTACACTAAAAATAATGCTAATTCACAATCTGATCGTTTGGACCATCTTTGACATTGACAAAGAGACATAGCGAACAAGTACTCGCTATAACTAGACCATTTCTCGCTATAGCTAAAAGGTATGGGATGCCCGCACTCGCTATAGCTAGAAGCATTCTCGCTATAGATAAAAGGCACTCTCGCTATAGTTAGACCATTTCTCGCTATAGCGAACAGGTACATTCGCTATAGTTAGACCTTTTCTTGCTATAGCTAGCAGATTTAAAAAATTTTAGGACTTCAAAAATTACTCACAAAGGATTAGGGTGTTCTGCATAATAAACCCTACAAAGCATACGAAACTAGGGGTTCTTTCTCTCTCTAGAATTTCACCAACTCTTCTTCTCCTTTCTTTGCTTCTCTATCAACTTATCACACTTTTTTTTTAAGGGTTTCTTGTTCATTCTAGGTTAGAACAAAGTTTTCTTACTTAACAACCCATGGAAAGGAATCTTAAAAAGGAGAAGAATAAAATCAAGAAAAAGAAGCATGCAGATTTTTAAGGATTCTTATATATTTTCCTTAGCTTCCCTCCTTCTCTCTTAGCTTCCCTTAATTTAGCTATAGCGAGTGTGGGCATCCCATACAAAAATCAGGGGGTTTCTCGCCATAGCGCGCTGTAGCGAAAACAGGGGTCTAGGACTGATACGTACTCGCTGCAGTGAGGGAATATTTGGCGAATTGTTGAAGTTGAAAAATTTTTTAGTTTTGGTTATTGTACTGTGTAACTAGATCCGAAAATGATTCTGTGTCATTCATAGACCAAACAATGTCCAATTGTCATGAAATTTTATAGGCATAAACTAGACATTCACAGCGACCTATACCAACTAGAAGCACCTCAATCGGAGGTCTATAGAGGGAGAATAAACATTCTGAAGTTCTGTGTCAGTATTAGGGAAGCCATTTGACCTTCGTTACTGTTCCATCAATTTTCGAGGTCCAAAGGCCACTGCAATGATCTGAACTTATTTTTCTCCTCTTGCTACAATCTTTTCTCTCTCAAGGTCTCTAGGACTAATCTCGAATGCCTCTCGTGCTCCTCAAAGGATCTCAGAAACTCATCCTCTCTTTGGGCATATAAGATCTGGGTTCTCAATACATTCTCTATTCGGGTTTCACTCAGATACAATTACCCGATACCACCTGACAAGAGAGGTTTGTGTTTCTGAACTTCTCTAGGAGCTCTTACTCCCTAATTATCATATGGGCTACATGGATGGATTTCCTACTCAGGGCATCCGCTACCACATTAGCCTTGCTCAGATGATATTTCAACACATAATCATAGTCTTTCAGGAACTCCATCCACCTCCTCTGTCTCATATTGAGTTCCTTCTGATCAAACAGGTATTTTAGACTCTTGTGGTCACTATAAATTTTTATGGTAGCACCATACAGATAGTGTAGGACTTGAAAAGTAAGGAAACTAGTCTTCAACAAATGTTAGATGACAAGAGATAAATATTTTGTTAGTAGTATGATCTAGACACAAATATGCACTTTGATTATATGAGTATCCTAAAAATATACAAGGTGTGGACTTGGGTTTAAATTTATTTTTTGGTATAGGGATGAAGATATAGGTAACAGAGACAGGCAAACACCTTTAAGTAAAAATAATTTGGAGACTTGTTAAATAATTTTTCAAATAGGGATAAGAGGTGTAGAGTAAGAGTGGGCAGATGATTAACGAGGAAAACAACAATATGGAAAGCATATAACCAAAATTGTAATGGCAACAGCACTTGATAAAGGAGTGTGAGACCTATTTCAATTAAGTGCTGATGATGAAGTTCAATAGACTTATTATGTTGAAGAGTGTATGGTAGAGTTTGAAGATGAGAAATTTCATAGGTTTAGAAATTTTTTTTTTAATTTTATGTATTCTCCTTTAGCATTAGAATATATATTGACAATTTTTGTGTGGAACATGTTTTCAACAGGATTTTTAAATATTGGAAAGACTAAAAGCATATCTAATTTATTTTTTAATGGATAAAACCATATGTATTTAGTGTAATGATCGACAAAAATCACAAAATGTGAAAAATCAGTTGCTGAACAAATTGGAGTAGGACCCCACAAATCAGAATATAAAAGTTCTAAAGGATGACTACTAGTTACACTAAAGACATTAAAGGAAAGTCAATGACTTTTATTACACTTGCAGGAATTACAAGATGATTCTAGACTAGACACAATAGGAAATTTAAACTTAGAGAGGAGATGTTGCAAAACCTAGAAGGTTAGATGACCCAATACAATGATGCCAAAAGTTTGTAGAGGCATGAACACTGATGAGAGTAATGGTAAAAGATGTGGATGCAGGTGATAGTTGGTAGAGATTGTGGTTAAGTGGTCCTCTTGTCATGATCACCCCTGTGAACAAATCCTTAACAAGAAAAAGATCAGGAAAAAACTTAATTGAGACAAAGTTAGTGGCACACATTTTTCTAATGGACAGGAGATTATGTTTTATGTGAGAAATACAAAAAGTGTTATTGAGCAAAAAAGATTTGGCAGGAAAATCAAGGTTAGTGGAGCCAACATAAGTTATAGTCAAACTTGAACTATCTCCAATGATTAATTCATATGAGCTTTTGCAAGGAGCATGGAAAGGGAGGTTGTAAAGATCATTCATAACATGATGAGTAGCTTTTGTATCCATAATCCAATTAGGATCTAAAGAGGGTGAGATGCAATGGTATAATTGGCAAGGGGCCCAGTAGGATGTTGAGTGGAAGGTTGACAATTGGAAAGCCGTTTAAAGTAATCTTTGGCCTTATAGCATTTGTGTATAGTATGAACAATTTTATTGCAGAACTAATATATAGGTTTGGGGTCAAATAGTCCATTAGGAGAGTGTTTGAAGTGACTTGATTGTCGGCCATATGAGGAATCAAATGTTAATGAGGTCAATAAATTAGACTCTTAATGATCTCTTTGACTTAAATGACTTTTAAAATGTCGTAGAGGACCATACTTCTTAATATAGTTTGCAATGATAAAAGTAAAATCAGTAAAGGTATCAAAGCATTTCAAATATAGTTCATAGGCCAATAGTTTATCTTATAGTTCAGCAAAGGAAATAAATAAATCACAAGCATGATTACTTCTAAGGAAGTCATGACAGTCAAGTTCAAGACCATTAAGAACATGAACCACCAAACCTATATCTAAAATAGATTCACCACAGAGAGCTAGATCATTAGCAATTTGTTTCATATTGATGAGATTACTTATCAATTAATTTTCTCTTTTGAAGTAAGCAAGCTTTTTTTAAGAACAAGAATGCGTGTAGGGGATTTATTTACAAAGGAGGTCTGTAGCTTAAGCTACATGGTAGCAGACATAGGAGAATTTGTAATAGTGCCCATGATGGGAAAGCTAAGTGAGACGACAATAGCATGAAGAATCAACTAATCTTGGCAAAACCAATGCTCATAATCCGTATTAGGGACCTTCACTCCATTTGTCTCTATTTCGGTTAAAAGAGGTGGCTTGGTACCTATAACATAACCCATAAAATTATAATCGATGAGGAGAGAAGAAATTTGAGCTCTCCATATAGGATATTTATTTGGGCTAAGTTTTAAAGGAAGTTGAGTTGCAACATTGAAGGTAATGAGGGTAGGAAGTGAAGAAGATGAGGAGACTGAGAAGTCAGCGAACATAGTGGAATTGAAAGAGTTGGAGGAGCTTTGTGGCTCTGATACTATAAAGAGAGTTTAAAAATATGCAGAAGTTGTGCTTTTATTAAATGCATGATAAATATATATATAGAACATTAGATTTCCTATTGCTATAATCTTGCATAAACTCTTAAAATAATTATACAAATAAGGTTGTTAGTTACACAAAATAACTATTTTGAACTTGGAATAAACTCCTTGATTAAGTTATTGTTGTGGAGTGCGAATAGATATTTATCAACATATCAACATATTTTAACATCTTTAAAAAAAAGAGTTGAGAAAATTGATAATTTAATATATATGTATATATATTAAAAATTAAAGGATTAATTTTGCATGAAACAAATATAAGAAGCCAAAATTAAAATAATAAATATACTTAAGCGATCAAAATATCAGTTTAATTATTTTTTTCCTTAAAATTGTTATGTAGTTAACTAAAGATATCGATTACAAAATTCCATCTTTTTTATCAAAAAACCTTAACAATTTTGTCTTGGCTCAAAATACATATAATCATCGGTCAGTCAATATTTGAGAAGCTCCATCATATAAAAATTGTAATGTTGCTGAACTTATTTAAGAAAAATCTAAATCTGCGACATTAAGGCCTTGTCATGTGTGGACATATATGGTGGCCAACTAATTGGTACTCTTTGTTTTTCTCTCTTATTGCATAGTGTACCAAGAAATAGTGTGTTTTCAACTAACAAACTATCATAAAGAATATATGCAGTGAAATGGTTCCTATATTTAAGAGAATATACAACTAGAGAAATTTGCATGAATACTATGTATATAGCATATAACCAAAACCATGGCTTAATATTCACCCCCACCATGAAAACGAAAATAGGAAGGAAAATGAGAGTCTGTTATTTCTAACTATGCGGATGGACTTGCTTTTGTCTTCTTGTTTTTCTTCAGTTTGCCAGCTCTAGGACTTGGGTGATAAGTGCTTTTCGTGAGTTCTAAAATTTGTGGGAAGTGGGACTTTTTTAGAAAAGGGGATGCGAGGTTTTTATGATGGATTACTCCTTAAAAGTTGTTACTACAATTTTTTTCTTCATTAGCATTTTCTTATTGTTCCTTGACATTTGGCTACTTGATGTCTCCTTAGATTTATGTTTCCTAGTGGTTTTCGCATTGTCATACGATTTGAAGGAAATGTTCCCATTTTGTCTTATTTGTTCTTTTTACTGTCTTTTTTTTGGGGTAATATTTCATCACCTCTCAACTGTTCTTATCTTTTGTTTAGAGGCCTTGTTTCTTCCTCATAAAGTCTTTTGTTTTACTGGGGCTTAACTAATTTAAGTACTAATTACTTGATTAGATAGTTTGTTTAGTAGGATGACCGATCCTTAGCAAGTTCTTGGCTTTATCTCTTCCTTTTATAATCCTTTTTTCTTTCTTTTTATCAATTTGCTATCTAATTTTTTCCTAGCTTACCTCTTACGTCACTTTACCTCATTCTTTCAGCTTAGAACTTGGCTTGGGAATGGTTTCATAAATTTTTTGACTCCTCTCACACCAATCTTTATAAAAGGACGCCTGAGAAAGAGGAATTGAGAATCATTATCTACTATTTGTTTGACTTAAGAGTTGGGTTCTAGTTTGAATCCTAAAGGAGTTAGTTCTACTTAGTTTCTTCTAATTAAATTGTTAGTATGGCAGGATGCTTCTTTTGTTAAATCTTACAGGTGTGAAGGGAGAGAATTCTTTGAGTGGGCAAGTGATGGTTTTCTGATTGTAAGGTCTAAGGTGGAGGTCCTTATGTTTGTAAGGTCTTTTTGTCTTCTTACACTTTCCATTAAAATCATATCGCCCCTAGTTTATTCTAATTCATATTACCCACGCTATTTTAATATAACAAGCACACTATATAGTGTATAACGCATCCTAAATAAGCAATTAAAATTCAGCTACATTTTACACATTATGAAACTTAAATGGGATATTTTATATACATATATGTGTGTGTGTTATTCCCGCAGTTCATGAACTTCAAAAGGTTTCATATTTTCTTTTGGTTTCATGTTTGTGTTTTATAATAAAGAGTTATCATTCTTATTATCTTACTTTTACAATGTTCAACATTTAGAATTTCATGTGCACTTACTTTAAATTGAAAAGTTCTGGAGATTTCCCGTCTATTTATTATTCAGAAGTTCATAAAGCAGAAACATAAAACCATTGAGTCCATGCAGAAAGGCAATTGGATTTGGTGCCATTTCCATTTTGATTATTTGGTAAATAAAGCCACTGACTCCATGCAAATACACAAATCTCAAGTATAGCAACCAAAGGTTGTGATTTTGCAGGATTCCTTAATGATGTAAAGTGCTAATAGTTAAGCCCAATCAGATTCCTAATCTTGGCCCTAAAACAAAGCACATTCTGTCGATTGAACCAATAGTTCCAAAAGCTGTATCTTAACAAGTCATATGATCCTATCAGCTTCCAAGTTCTAAGAATTCGTTCCCTTTTTTGCAAATTTTGTACTTTTAAGATCATTTGTTTCTTATATCAGAGTAGCAATGGAGCAGATGATTAGTCGTTCTTTATTCAACCCTTTCTCCCTTCCTTGCTCCTCAGTCCTCACTACCCATTGCATAATTCCCCCAAGAAATATCTTCAGCCCAAACAACCAAGTTGTAGTTCATGCTAAAACTAATGTCTAACCAAGACAAACACAAAAAAAAGAGGGAAAATAGAGATGGATTAAGGCACATGAACTTGAACCTTCGTTTGTCACCTTCCCTTGTCCCCAACAAATCTGACAAATGAGTTCTCTACACACGTTGACATGTAATTTTAACTTTGGAAATTGTTTTTGTCGTGTTGGATGAAACCATTAAGCAGTGAGAATCATGGTAACGAAGAAAAACAAAAGAGAATATCCTTATGTTGACAGTTGACACTATGTTGTTATTGGACACAGTCATCGTTGGCCGATGAAGAATCAGCCTGTTTGGCAGGTTCCTCTTCAGCCATATTGTCTTCCTTCACAGCTAACATCACCAGAATCAACAATAATGGATAGCTTACTGTAGTGAGCACCCAATTCACAATCAACTGGGACATGAAACCAACCTTATGCGTATCAACTTGCCAAGCTACTGCTGCTCCTGCACTTTGTATACCTTTGTAGAACCCAGTGTACCTGCATAAGTTCAAAAACCCATAGATGATTTCCAAGTATACATGATCAATATATTATTATGAAAAATTCCTGGTTACACTCTTTGCACAGCTAGGCAAGAAGCTCATAAAAATTTAGCGTGTCAGTAAATCTTACCACCTGAAACATACACTTAGATGACAGTCAGTTGCTATATTATATGTAGTTAAAAATTTCTCTAACCAAAAGAAAGAGAATATAAAATGCTACAATCACCTGCTAAGGATCTCAGAATCATCAGCGAGGGCTCCAATAACCCAGTAAACCATGCTCTGAAACATGGCATCCAGCAATCCAAAACTAAAATACAAGACAAATGGCCCAGCAAAGTCAGAGCCTGAGTCCTTGAAATCCAATTTCTCAGGCAAGTTATTTTGGGAGTACCTAAGCTGATTAGCAAGTCCACCACCCCATATAGCAGACCCAACAACAGCAACCACACAAATTCCTACAAGCCCTCTCTTTTTCCTGCTCTTAAAACTGAAATCCATTATGTATCCAATTCCCACTGAACCAACCAGCTCTGCTCCCCAGTAGAACACATTGTTCAACCCTCTAGTCCTCAAATTGAACAGCACCCCATTAACATTATTGAACTGGTAAGTATAAAAGAAGACGCTAGACCAAGCAGCAGGAACTATTAGAAGCATTTTCCAATTAAAGACCAGCTTCAGAATCTCAAAAGCCTCAGTGGACATATTAGAGTATAAGATATTTGAACACTTAGTCCCATCATCACGAACCACCTTAGTAGGTGGCAAGATAGCCAGTGATAAAATGGTCCCAATAAACATGAAACACATAAAGCCTATGTAGGTTCCATCATTGACAGAAGCAGCCTCACTGCGATGGTAATTCAGAATAAAAGGAATTAACCCACCAATCACACCACCCATGTTGAATATACTCCAGAAAATGGAAATATAAGTCCCTTTTCGATTCGCTGGAGGGTATGATGTAATAATAGCACCCTGTGCAGCCCATAGGAGACCAGCACCTACACCAAGAAGACCACCTGCGACTATAGTGAAGGCTTGATGGTGGTAATGGTTGTAGTAGAGGAAGGAACCAGAGTAGAGGACATAGGTGGAGCAACCTGCGAAGAGGGTCATGTGGGGTCCGAGGATATTGTAGATGGCACCACCAAGGATGGCGAAAATGGCGAAGGTGGCAAAAAGGGCAGTGAGGGAGTTGTTGGAGGCAGTGTGGTCGACTTGACCACCACCTCCCATTCCAGAGAGGGCATTGAACATGCCGGGACAGCAGAAGCAGACCAAACCAATAAGGATGATTTGGACTAATGGGGAATTGTACCTTAAAAGGGAAGGATTTTTGTTGTTGTTGGGTATCTGGGTCCTTGATTCTTCATCTCTATTGAAACCCATCAAAAGGGGAATTTGATTTTTGGAGTTCTTACTGACTGAGATCTGAGCTTGTCTCAGTGTGTGTGAATGAACGCGTGGCAGGGGGAATAGAGATAAAGAATTTCAGATCCAGAGGAAGGGATAAAGATGAAGAATTTTCGCGTGTAGTACAACAATCGGAAATAAAGCTAATGAAGAAAAATAATGGAGCAAAAAAGCTACGCTCGTTTTTTGTTTTACACACACACACACAAAGGTTGCGACCAAGGGACAAAGATCCCAAACGCTTACGTGGGTGAAAGACAAGGGAGCCTCTTGTGGTTACGCTTAAAAGAGAGGAATCTCAATCACGACCGAATTCTGTTGGATTGGGATCCTCTCCCGTAAAATTGTCTGCAGTACCTCTCCCATGCCAAATTTCAACCATTCAACTCATCCAACGGTCCAAAAATCAAGTAAAATTTACAAGGCTGAACGTGCGTTTCACCATCAGAAAACCCAAAAACGCAGCCAACTTCCAACCCTCGTTCACGCGATAATGCCTGTCAGCATGGGAGATCTGTTCATCTGCCTTCAACCAACCTCAATCACGTTCTTTAACTTCAGATTGAACTTCTTCGGTGTTTGGTTAGCCTCAATGGTGATGCTCCTCCCTTCTTGCAAAAATGCCATGGGAGATCTGTTCCTCCCTTTATGCATCCTCAATCATGATGCAGCAAAATCAGATTTGGCTTTCTTGGCGTTCGGCCACGGGAGCTTTGTTGTTCCCTTCATGGCAATGCGAGTTTGGAGTCCTGTATGAGAGTGATTGGGATTCGGCCATGGGAGTTCCAAAAGCTTCTTTTTTCCCAAAAGAAAAAATGTTGAGATTTTGTTTGACTGAATTTTCTGTTTGATTGGTTTGCTATTTGAATATTCTATTTTCTCTGTGTATTTGGTAATGTCAATACTGAAGTTGTGGTACTTCTATATTATTTGCGTATTTACTATTGATGGTGGTTATCTTTGAATTTTTTCCTTGATTCGTTTGCTATCTGAATTTTCTATATTCTTTATGTATTTGGGAATGTCAATGCTGAAGTGCAGTACTTCTGTTTTATTTGTGTTTCGTATTTACAGTTGAAGTGGATTTACAGGAACCAAGCTTTGATGAAGATTAAATCTGTGGCACTCAATGGTTACAGGGACGATAAAAAACAGAGAAGGAAGATAGATGACAGAAAACAGAGGGAAAAACAAAATGGAGGGAACAAGCTAGCGAAAAAATCGAGGGAAGCATCCTGTGCAATATAAACTCCATGAAACGCACCGTTTTTATGCTTCTTAATTTGCCATTACGTTCTCCTCAAAACCGTTCATTTTGCTGTCCAAAATGCATGGTCCAAGAGTGTATATATTCTGCTTCATCTTTGAGCCGTCGGATGACATCAATGGCTGGAAATTGCTATGGGAGAGACACTGGAGAGAAGCCTACGGGAGAAGATCCAAATCCAATTCTGTTGGATTTATTATTTTCGGGTGGATTTATTATTTTCGGGATTTTGACGTTTTATAATGAAAGTTGCATCTACTCCTGGTTTGGTACGCTTCGGAGATAAAAGGACGGACGGGGGAGAGAAAAAAAAAATTCTGTCCTTTTGATCATTTGTTCAATTTTTTTTTTATTTAATTAAATAATAAAATAAAATAAAATAATAATCTCTTTTTTTTCATATAACATATCAAACATAAATTAAAATCATAAAATTTTATTTTATTCTTACTTTCACTTTTTTCTATAAAAGTTAATTTACGTACTAGACAACCTTAAAATGTCAGCCATAAATTTCCCTTGAGTCTATTCTAGATCACAAATTCTCTAGATATTCCCATTTTTAACGGATAGCAATTCGTGCGCCATCAATTTTCGGATTCTTAATGAAGTGAATCATTATATTTTTCCTTCATTCCCTTTGCAATAGTTTTTTTTTTTATTGCATTTTAGTTAAGTTAAAATATACAAATAAAATACGCTTAATAGTGCATATAAAATATACTTTCGTTGAAGTTTCACCTCAATTTGATAATTCCAATGATTAATATACATGGTAATTTTATAATTAGTTGTATAACGGGTCAACTTGTACAATGAATCTAATGAACAAAATAAAAATGCAAGATTATATTTTGGACAAAAAAATTAGTCGATTTAACCCTTTCTTTTTCAGTTTAATTCGTTTTTGGGAGTAATGAAAAGAGACACAAAGCAACTTACTGATTGAACCAACTGGGCAACGTTGGTTTCACCGTTTTAATACCTTAACTAAAAAAATATTATATGTTGTGTTTGGAAAAGCATTATCTCCTCTTCAAACCATATTTTATACAAAACAAGAAATTAAAACTTTTTTTTGAATGTGATTTTTTAACGTACTGCCAAACGGACACATAATAGATCATAAAGTTATATATATGGTTAGGTAATTTTCTATCATAATACAATAGAATGGTAAGTGTAATTATGTGTGACAATGACAATTTTATAAGAAAAAATAACAATTGAAGTCTTAAATTAAAGATATTTATGTTACAAAATTTTAAATTTTAACATTATTTTAAAGGATTTAAAAATAAAAAATCTAAATTGTGTAAGAAAATTATAATTCAAAATTTTAAATTAACATTTTTTGTCTCTAAATCTTTTAAGATGATTTTAAAATTTAAAATTCTCCAATATAAGTCTCTTTAATTTGAAACCCTTAATTATAACATTTTGAAAGTTAGGCACCCTCTAATACCAATCCATTATCTACGAATATGTGATTCTACAATCCAGTCTGCCATCCAGAGGGTTTGACCAATAATTGGACTTAGATATACTTTTTTTTTGTTATTACATTTTTTTAATAAGAGTATACTATGTGTAATAAAACTTTTTTTAAAAATTTAATCATGTAATAATTATAAAAGTTTTAGGATTAAACTTAAATATAATTTCTTATATTTTTCTTATATAGTTATTTTATAATATAATAAGTGTATAATTTTTTAATTAAAATATAATAAATATATAATTTAATTAAAAAATTATATATTTATTTGTACCATGTCCTTGAATCCCTTCCTATTCCGATCCTATGGAAGAAAGAGATATAGTAGATAGAATTGGCATACAAATGGTCTCATTAAGTTTTACTTTCACCTACTATGTGTTTCTCTCTTACACAATATAAAAAATATAACAAAAGGAAATTTTAATTCAAAAAATATATATTTATCATATTATTATTAAAAAGTTCTACATTTGTTATACTTTAATTAAAAAATTATATGATAAAGATATAAAAATATGTATGTAAGTTATTTTTTTAAAACTATATATTTATATATATAAATTATATATTTATTATATTATTATTGAGATATATACATTTTAAATTAAAAATTTATTAAAAATTATGTGTAAGTTTTCTTTTTCCTATTTTCAAGTAACAGTAACTAAGTGACGGGTAAACGCAGTCAGTATCTTTCAGTTTATTGGTTTACAAAGCCAACAATTACAGCAATGTAGAAACCTATGGAATCAAAGCTGTCGTTTTCTTTGGTAAGACAATTGAATTGACTCTTCATTCAAGATATGATTCCTTTGATGCTGTCAACGTAAGCTTTCTTGCATGCGCAACTGAAAAGTATTCTAACTCATTTATGATCTGTGGTTCTCATCATTTATAATCGATAGAAGATTACAATCAAATCTGTGGTTCTCACTTTCTATTGTTTATATTCTTTTGGTAAAAGAGGATTAGCCGTGCGAGGACGAAGCCCACATGGGCCAGCTGTAAATTTAATCCTTTTTTTTTTTCATTTATTTAGTTTTTGTTGTTAACGTTGTTAAAATCAGTTAATTTATTTGAATTAAAATCTATTAAAGTGGTTGGATGCATTTAAAATGGAATCGCTTTATGTATCAACAATACAAAGTAGAATGAAGTTTTTTCATTTTAAAATTTGTCAATTCTATCAATTTAGTATTACATTAGAATTAGAAAGAAAAGAGAGCGAACAAGTAATAATAAAGAGTTATAAAAAAATAAGACTAATCATATACATATATGATCTCATGGATTGTTACTATTCCTTAAGTATGGTTTATTATTATTCATGTACTGTTTTTTTTTTTCTACTTTTTGTGAATGGGATCTATGCTTTTTTTTTTCTATTTTTTTTTCATGTGAAATCCACTGAAATATTTCTGAATTCCCTTATATCTTGCAGGGATATGTTATAGTTAAATTAATAAAATGAGGAAGAGTTGAAATTGAAAAAAATCAAACTACATACAAAAGGCATATCTTGTAAATTATTGAAAAAGAAAAACTTAATCACAAATTATACCTAAATTGACCCTACATCCAATTAAAAAATTGAAATCGCTTTCATAACCTGATAAGGGTGTGTTTGAAAACGTATTTTGCCCTTTTTAAACCACATTTCATACAAAACAATAAATTGTGCTTCTGCACAAACGTGATTTTTGAATGTGTATCTAAACGGGCACTAAATAGGTAGGCAAGCAGGTAACCATTTAAGATTTTTTTTTTATATATTATTTTGGCAATATTTTTCCATGTTTGTGTTTGGCAATGGATTTTGTTTTTTCATATTTTATTTATAAGCGTCTTTGACAAAGTGTTCCCATTGCCAAGCATTTTATAGCCATAAAAAAAATTCTAAAATATCATAATTGTATCAAGTTACACATGGAACACATAATTATTTGATTCTAAAAGTAAAAGGCATTTATCGTGGTGCAGATATGGTTAAGAATTACAATTAATCACCATTTTTTTAATCAAATGGGGCACAAAGTTAAAAAAATAAGAAATAGAAAAAGGGGTAACGTAGACATCGAACTCACTTTAAAAAAAATATTATGTAAATCAAAATTTTTGTAAAACCAACATTTTTTTTGTTAAAATAATATTTTAGTATCTTAACTTTATTTATTATTTTAAATTAATTTTTTAACTTTAAAATAGTTTAAAATAATTTTTTAAATTTTAATTTTGTTTCATAAAAACCTCATTTTAATAAAATCCGTTAATAGGCTTAACAATGTTTATTCCGATTGACAGAGCTAAAGAATAACAATTTTTTCTTTTTAATATGATTAGATGCCAATTCATCATTTAAAATGAAAAAAAAAAGAAAATTGCATGTATATATATTTTTTTCATTTTAAATGATGAATTGGCATCTAATCATATTAAAAAGAAAAAAATTGTTATTCTTTAGCTCTGTCAATTGATCAATTTTCTCATAGTTGTTTGATATATAAAAAGTTATGTATAAAAATATAAATAAAAAAGGTGATTTTAGATATAAAAAATAATTTTAATATTTTTATTTTTAATGACTAGGTAATAATATTAAATAATAATTAAGTAATAATTATAATAATAAAATAAACATTACATACAATTTTTCCTTTAGCCTACCAAATGGGGCCTAAGTCTTAGTTATTAACTTGTATAACTTCTACTACCACACCTCATTGGACCAAAGCTATTGCTTTTGAAAGTCATGCTAACGGTGCTTGAGCTTTGTGTATTTTAATATGATGATTTATCTCTTATTTCTAATAACTCCTTGAATGACCTCTATTGTCAAGGGTTGTTTCTCTCTTCTTATTATATCCGACAGTTTAGCCTACATGGGTTCTCTCTCTATGGATTTAGATTATCATGGCTTAACCACTTTACATATTTTGTATCTCCTCTTCTTTGCCTCTTTTTTACTTTCACAAATTGTATGATTTTAGTGTAGTCAAACATTTGCTTACAATTTTTTTATTCTTACTTCTTTCTATTAAACTTCTAAAGATATGATATTATGATGGGTCCTTATACTAATGCTTTTTTTTTTTTGCTAATTAAAACTATAGCAGTAATTTTATTTCCTTGTGATACTTTTAAGAAGTCACATTAAAAACCCAAGACACATCCTAAAGAAATTTGACTTCCATGTTGGTTATATTCATTTCTTCCCACTATTATTTTTGCATGTTGGTGCATAGTTAACAACTTGACATTGATGACCATTAGATAATGTAGAGGAACTTGGATTCTTATACTACAATAACAATATTCAATTCCAAATTACTTTATGATAGCCACATGTATTTTAGATCGAAAGTATTTAAGATCCATTTTTTGGTTCCATATGATCATGTGAGACTTTTTGACGAGGGCCTTGTCAACTTTGTTACTTTTATGTAAAATGGATATAATGGAGGAAGTAACCTTAAAAGGAAAAAAAAAAGAACATTTCTTGCTAATATTAGATTGAAGGAGTTAATTTTGTTTGGGTTGGAGATCTTTCTCAAGGAGATCAAATCAGATGATCATACAACAATACTGGCACACAAAACAATTTGAAACCATTGGATGAGATGAGCATACACTCACATCATCCCTAAGATAATCTTTAAGCAACATATTATAAGGCCTTTAGAGATGTTTGGTGGTCAACATTTGATTACTAAGGCTCTGTTTGGTTCAACGGAGGGGAGGGATGAGAGGTTAATGAAGGAGAAGGGGTCTAATGAGTTCTATTTGGTTAGAAGGGAGGGGAGGAGATGGGAGATTATTGTTTAGTTCAAGAGAGGACGGAAGGGAATGAGAGTAATTATATTTGGACAAATTTACCCTTATATTATTTTAATTTTTTTTATAAAAAATTTATTTATATCAATATTTTTTAAAAAATATGAATTCCAATATTTTTTTATTTTTAATTCCTGATAAAAAAAATATCTTAATTTTTATTAAATAATATATTAAAATATTAAGAGACAAAAAAGTAAATTAAAATTAAAAAAATTCCCTTTCTTCCCTTCCAAAACCCCCCAATTTGGAAGGGAGGGAAATTTGCCATCATTCCCTCCCCTCCCCTCCCTTCCCCTTCTCTCTCTTTCAATTTTTTTCAACCAAACATCTTATCTCCTTCCCCTCCCCTCCCCTCCAAAAACCCCCAACCAAACATACCCTAAGGGTTTACCATAAGAAGCCATAATAAGTTAAGGACAAGGGGATGAGTGATGCATAGTTTTAGATAAGTTAATAGAAAGGGAAAAAAATGAATGTAATTTGTAGTAATATGTGTGTGTGTGTGTGTGAGAGAGAGAGAGAGAGAGAGAGAGAGAGAGAGAGCAAATAAAGCAATATGTAGAATGTGGGGGGATAATGAAAAATAAAAAACAAAAAAAATGTTGATAAATTCAAAGTTTAATGGTAACTAGAATTTAGCAGAGGGTTGTGCATCAAATCTAGCAACTTGAGAAAGTCGATTTGGCCTAACAATCCTGAGCTAGGGCAAGTTAGTTAAAAAAATAAAAATAAAGGCAAACAAGGGCAGGTTTAAACCTAGTTGCCTTGGCTAATCTAATCCAACTTGACCTGGTTCTTATATGAAAAAAACCTAAAGACTTAAATAAAAAAATTCCTTTTAAAGGACACTTTTTTAATTTTAACAAAAACGTATATTTATAAATTATAAATAGTTAATGAGAGCAAGCATCAATTAATTTTTTTAAATATAATTATCACATTTAAATAAAAGAAAATAAGATAGGAATACATGTTTTGTTTGAATTTAAAAGCAAATATTTTAAATTTTAAATAGTAAACAATTTTTTTTGGGAGAAAATAAGCTGGGCAAATGGGACCACTAGGCTTGAGAAAAAAAACCAAGCAAATCACCAAGTTTTAGATTATTGCATTTTAAATTTTTAGTTTTTACATTTGTCTTTTCTTTCTATTTCCTCCTCCAAACCTTCTTTTTTTCATTTCCAATATGTAAACCTCAAAAAAAGTATCAAAATGAGTGGCTCTATGTAAAAAATGGCTAAGTAAATATAAAAATATAAATATTCAAAGTTTTAATTTTTTTTAAAATAAAATTAGGTTACCCACAAGTTGAGTTTTTAAGACGAAACCGACTAAGTTGAAATAAAACTCAGTTTTATGTCAAAAAATGGTTAAGGAATTTACTTTTTTTGAATAAAGTTATTTTTTAAAAATGTTTATTGGATACCAACTCATTATTTAAAATAAAAATATATATACATGTGACTTTCATATTAATATAAAAATAAACATTGTTAAGTCTCTTAATAAATTTTACTTAAAAAGACTTTTTATGAGATGAAATTAAAATTTAAAAAATTATTTTTGATACATTTTGAATTTAAATGATTATTTTGAAACAATAAAAAAGTTAAAGAATTAAATTATTATTTCAACCTTTTATTTTATTTTATTTTTAATAAAGAGTATGAATCCTCACTTCACTGATACATTTTTTGTGCTAGTTGGCACCTTACGTAGCAAACGTCGAGATTCAAGAAACACTCTTTATTTGCTCTAACGGTATTCTTACCACGGCAGTGATTTTGTGTCTTATAATGGTGGATTGCAATTCTTGAACAAAAATAATTTGTTAATTTGACATTAACTCCATCATCAATAAATATTCACATATAAATCTCTGAGTGCGTTTTAAATAAAGAATTCTTTTCATTTTTTTTATAATTTATTTTTACTATATTTATATATTTATTTATAATTTATTTAATTTACTCATATTTATTAAATCAAAATTTAAAAAAATCATTCTTCTAAAAATGTTTTGATTGGGGGTATTGTGCTAATTAGATATTGAAGACAAAGCAAACTAACCATTCAATTTTTTTATTAATAAATTCATTTTGAAAAATTGCAGATATCTTCCTCTAACTCTTAAATATTTGTAAATATTCTAAAACTTTCAAAACCAAAAGTATCCCTAAACTATCAACTTTTAAAATTTAATTCTGCCTATCTAATATTTTATTAGTAGTGTTGACCGAGATATTATTTCAGATTTTTTTAACTGTCACATAATATATTTTTGAGTCATTAGATAACGTAGGATTAAAGGAGTTTTTAATATAATCAAAATATTTTGCGGCATAAAATTTGATAAAATTTAAATAATTTGGAATCACATTAGTGAACAACACCGTTAACAAAAAATCAGAAGTATCTGTTTTTGAAAGATTAATTATTTCTGAGGCGAAAATTTACTTTTAATTTTTTAATTTTATTTGAGATTTTATTTGTATCTCTTAACTTTATTTTATTTCAAATTTAATTCTTATTCTTTAATTTGATTTTTTAACTTTACTTTAAGTTTTAATTTTATATTTTAATTTTATTTTATTTCAATTTAATTTCTTAAATATAATAAAATACTCAAATATATTTTTTAAATACTATCAAATTAAAATGCTTAATAAAAAAACTTGGCATGGCTGGTGGTGACTTAACTCTAATAATATTTTTATTAAATAATTTGGTAATATTAGAGAGAATAAATTTATAAATTAAGAAATTAAATTAGAATAAAATAAAATTAAAGGATAAAAATAAAATTAATAAACCATATTAGAACAAAATCAAATTAAAAGATAAAAGTAAAATTTAGAATAAAATTAAAATTAAATTAAGAAATAAAAATAAAAATTAAGATAAATTTATAAAATGAAAAATGTATTTTAATTTGTTTAACGTAAAATAAAAATGAATTAATGTAAAAGAAAAGAAAAGAAAAAAAAAAACCAAAAAAAAAAAAAAAAACCAAGTGCGTAGCGGGTATCCCGGAAGCATAGAGCAAATTGCAGCGTCATTCATCTTCATTCTATCCTGCTATTGCTGTGGTTGTATTTCAACATGGATGGACTGCCAGTGCCGCTAGCGCTCTTCTCCCCTTCTTCTATCAATAATCTTGTGCAATCTTTGGAAACTGTAGCTTCAACACATTCGTAGCAGACCCACAACATGTTTTCTTGTACAGCCATCTCCATCGCCACCGCCGTATCCACTTTCCCAATTACCATTAAGATTAATAAATTCCACCATAGACTGGCGTTGCATAGGCAACCCTTGGCCGTTTCCTGTTCTTCCATTCACTATGACAGTCTCAGAGTGCTGGAGTGGGACAAACTATGCGATTTGGTCGCTTCCTTCGCTACCACCTCCTTGGGCCATGAAGCCGTCAAGGTTCGTCTCGGTCTCCTTACGTGACTATTTTTTCTTTGTTTCTTATTTGTCTTCTTTGTTGGATGTTATGGTCGTTGATGGGGCAGGCCCAGCTATGGTCTCTGGATCAAACTTATGAGGAGAGTCTGAGACTTCTGAATGAAACCAATGCGGCCGTCGAAATGCACAAGCACGGAAGTTGTCGATTGGACTTCGGCCACATTGATGCTGCCCTGGTTAGTGCGGAAATTTTATTCTTATATACTTGTATTACTTGGTGGAATCGCAAAATAAAATTGGGGGCAGGGAGACTACGTGAGTTTAAGGTAGTATTTCCAGTCCCAGGGTTCAGAGTCTGTCTCTGAACATTTGTCAAACTTAAATAAGCATTCTTTAGGAAAACTGAGGAGTTAAATCTTACTTCTATTTTCACTGTTTGTCTGAGCTGTTCATATAATTTTCTAGGGACTTTACTGTTGTTATGACTTCACGGGGTTTCATTCATGGTTTTTGGTTTTACTAATTGAGGTAATTAATTTAAATTTGGCATACCATGTTAATTCCAAATTAAATTTATACTTTTCTTTCTCTCCAGTTTGCAACTATGATTTTTTTTTTTCCTTTTAAAGAATAAATTCTGACTGAATAGGGGATGTTTTATTATTTTACTCTCTCAAATATACAGAAGATAGTTTACCGTGGTCTTTATCTGTTGCCTTGCCTTCTAACTTTATGTTATTTAATTGAGATTCTTGTAGGTGGAATCTGCTATTCAACATGCCCGGAGAAGTATACCAGTAAATGGCTTTGAGGCATTGGCCATTGTTGCTCTTCTACATCATGCTGAAACTTTGCAGGTTAATCTAAAAGCTGCAATCAAGGAAGATACAGATTGGTATAGTCGTTTCATGCCTCTTACAGAAGTGGTATATAGTGCAACTAGATTTATAGTATTAATTATTGGATTGCCTTTGCATACATTTTTATGTTTCTATAACCATTCTTTCTTGCTTATTTTCTTTCAGATAATGGAATTTGCCATTAATCGATCATTGGTTAGATTGATAGAGCAAGTTATTGATGAAAATGGTTCTGTCAAGGACTCTGCGGTTTGTTCCAGATCTCATACAATTTTCCTTTTTCTGACTCCATGCATATAATGATCATGATAACCTACTGATTTTCGTTTACGTGATAAGGCTGATATTGCATCTTTAGTTTTCTTTACTTTCATCAACATGCAACTTTTTATAAGAAATATGTTTCAATGATATATCTCTCTTTTACTGCTGCCCTACGCCTGACTATTAGTTGTTCCTCATTTTCAAATTTACGTGTAACTTAAAACTTATATTCTTCCTCTAGAGTCCAGCCCTTAAAAAGTCACGCGAACAAGTGTTGTCACTTGAGAGGAAGGTACCGCTTCTTTCCCCCAGTTTATACAGTTATTTTATGAAACACTCAGTGTTTGAAATATGTAGAGTTTATTATGCCTTTGTTTATTGGAAATTACTGTTAACTAAAATTAAATTATTTTATTTGTTTTATTTTAATTAAAGCTTATTTATTTTAATTAGTTTTGGATATTATTTTTATGCATTAAGGATTAGCTTAAGTGTTTTGTTTTGAATAGGATAAGATTAGTTTAAGTTTTCTATTTTAATTAGGATAGAGTTATCTTATATTTATTAGGATAAAGGTATTATTATTATTTTTTAAGAGTTACATCTTTTATTTGGAGTAGGGGTTTACTCTTTCTTTTTATCATCCATAAATGTAATGTTGTTTACATCTAATAAAATAAATTCAAAGAAAAATGAAATCTTGAATTTCTACATAGTATCAAAACTCCAAAAAGCTTGGCCTATTTTGGATGGCCAAGTTCGGCCAACACAAAACGTGGCCAAGTTTGGCCAACTAGAGACACAAAAACACACTGTTTTGGAGCTCTTTCTTCATTTTCTTTTCAATAGAAACATTCAAAATTTGAAATCACCATCCTGTCATCAAGTGAAACACCATGTGTCCTATCAGCCATCACTATCCTTAGGCATTGTTTGGTTCAACCAAGGGGAGGGGAGGGGTTTTAATGATACCTTGTTGGGTTCATCTGGGAGGGAGGGGAAGGAAGGGATTTTAATGAAATCTTGTTTAGTTCAGAAGGGGAGGGGAGGAGAGATAAAATTAAATAGACAATTATACTCTTATGATATTAGAATTATTTTTTTTTTGTTTTTAAGATATTTTTATAAAAAGGTTTTTCCTTGTTTTTTATTATAGAAAATAATTTTTCTTGATTTCTATTCAAAAAATATTTTTTATTTTTATAAAAAATTATCTTGAAACCCACTAAAAAAATAAGACTTGCATTATATTTTTAGTGAAAGTAAAAGTGGGTATATTAGGGGTAATTTAGTGAAATGAAACACATATATCTCTCCCCTCCAAAAACCTTCATTTTTGGAGGGGAGGAGATGGGGTATTTTGCCTCCCCTCCCTTCCAATTTTTTCATACCAAATAAGGGGAGGGGAGGCAAAACCCTCCCCTCCACTCCAAAACCCTCAAATCAAATACTAGGTTAGAGAATGTGACGTGCCATCCTTCATCACTGTTCACCCAAAACTAGTCGACTTGGCTATTTTTAAAAGTCTATCGATACAGTTGGTAAAAATTCAATGCACTATAGCATTGAATCAAAACTAAAGTTTTAAAAAAATGAATAATGGTTACTGTTATTGATGATGGGGAACCAATTACAGGTTGAAAAAATAAAAATCATATATTGATGGTTAGCATAAAAATCATAAGTTCGTGGTTAGCATAAAAAATTATACGTTGATGGTTAGTGAAAGCCAAAGTGTCTAACTTATAAAAAGGTTGAGGAGAAGATGCCCAAGATCAAGACCTTTACAACAAAGTGAGGGGAAGAAGACAAAGAGTCAAAAAAACAAAATTAAAAAAAATGACAAGAATGAAGAAATTTTTCAGACAACTATCAAATGATGAGAAAGAAGAAGATTGGCAATATTAGAATATTAACTCTAAGGCCTAAGCTTGAGGGGAGCATTGGAAATTACCATTACTTTTAATTAAATTATTTTATTTTTTTTATCTTAATTAAGATCCATGTCATAAAGATTTGACGAAGTTTTACGTTAGCTGTTGACTGCCTAATATAATCTTCCTCTTTTTTCTGAGCTTGGGACCGGCTATAAAATGATTTACATTAAAGCACAGCATAGGCAAATTTAGGGTTGCGTTGGATGAGTGGACATACCAAATTAGATAGAATTAGAAATGAATATATTAGAGAGAAAGTTGAGGTTGCACCTATTGTAGAAAAGATTATGGAATTGCATCTCAGATGATTTGGACATGTGTAGAGAAGACTTATAGAAGCCCCAGTAAGAAGAGTAGATCAGATGGAGAGTAGTCCAATAATTAGAGGTCGAGAAAGACCACAAAAAACTATAGGCGAAATTATTAATAAAGATTTAGATTTAAATAGTCTATCTAAAGATATAATTTATAATAAAATTTTATGATATCGTTTGATCAATGTAACTGACCCCATTTAGTGGGAGAAAGCTTTATTATTGTTGTTGTTGTTGTTGTTGTTTTATCTTAATTAAGACTTGTATTTTTTTAATTAGTTTTGGATAATGTTTTTATACGTTTAAGATTAGCTTAAGTGTTTTGTTTTGAATAAAATAAAATTAGTTTAAGTTTTCTATTTTAATTAGGATAGAGTTATCTTATTTTTTTAAAACTAAGTCTTTTATTTGGAGTAGGAGTCTACTCTCTCTTTTAATCATCTATGTCCATCTAACAAAATAAGGTCAGAGAAAAATTAAACCCTGAATTTCTACTTATTTTTATTAAAATATTTTTAGTTAGTTTCAGACACTAGCATGCTCATCTGTCGTGATGTGTGAGTGTTTGAATTGAATTGAAACATTTGAATTAAATTTCTGTTTTAACTCCTACACTAATTGGATGTCTGGCTAAGGCAATAGAAGGTTCAATCAAAGGCTTTTTCCTCCTTCTGATACAGTCTGGTGGTAACTTAATTCTGCTAATTTTGTTGTTGGGTTCTGGGGTATGCTGATAGGCTGGGCCTACTTGCCAATAGGAAAGCCAGTTGGGTTCTCTCCTAGGCCTCTCAAACTTAGCAAGGCCCATAGCACCTGCTGCAAAATTTTGCAGGTGTTCTGATCAGCTGTCAGTCTCAAAAATTGTTAGCAAAAACTGACAGCTTATCCGACTACATGAGGAATGGGGCGCTGCCTTGTTTGTTTGTTCTGTCTGCCAATGTTTTTTATCATTGAAATAATTACTTCTCATAATGATTTCAACTTCCAAAAGTAGAAAAAATATTTTCAATTTTCATCAAACTCTTCTTGCACATGCATTTAGTAAATTAATAAGGTGCGAGCTCTATAAGCCTTCCCTGCTTTTTGTTTTGTCTTAGTGATCATTTTTATCGTGATCCTTGAGTTGTGATGATCAAACATATTATCTTGGTTGTTATTTGAGTTTGGAATTATCCATTTTTTTATCAGATACATCGGTTGATGGAGAGCTTAATCAGAAATGAAAGGAGTAAAACTTCAATTCTTGTAAGATGCAATATACTGTAGATGTACTTTTCATCTTTATGATGCTTTCCCTAATAATCTTGTAATTATGGATCAGGAAGTGAATAATATTGATGGCAGGTGGTGTATTCAAGTGGATTCTGGTCAGAAGACAAGTTTTAAGGGTCTGTTATTATCCAGGTGCATAAAATTTGTCAAATTATTTCAAAACTATTGGTTTGGTTGGTCATTTAATAATTGTTGTTGGTTGTTTAATAAAGCTAGTAGGTGGTCATAAAATTTATATATTGACAGTGGTTCAGGGGGAGGAAGTATTGTGGAGCCTCTTTCTGTTGTTCCATTAAATGATGAGTTGCAACAAGCCAGAGCTTCAGTAGCTAAAGCTGAGGCAGATGTGCTTTTAAGATTAACAGAAAAGGTTGCTTACATGATATGATAGAAGTTCTTCTCTGTAGTTGAATATCTTCTCTTATGTTATCAGACTACTGTGCAGATTCAGCTGGACCTTGATGATCTTGAAAGGATATTGAGCAGCATGGTTCAACTTGATGTGGTAAATTCCTGTAACCTTTTGAGAGAATTGGATCCCCAATTTCTGTTTCCTCTGTCTCTTTCACCTTCTATGCTGTCTTGCTTGTTTGCATTGATTCTGACATTTTTATGGTCTAAACTATGAAGTCATAGCAGATATGAGAAACTATCTTTTCTTACCCTTAAGGATGTGGACATTAACACTCTGCCTTGAACACTTTTGCCTAATTATTCTGTGTGTCCTTGTTGGTGATACATTTTCAGATTATTCCCACATCTGCTTGTTTGATTGTTTGGTTCCTATCGTGCAGATTAATGCTAGAGCTACTTACAGTCTTTCATTTGGAGGAAGAAGTCCTCATTTATTTCTGCTGGATAGAAATGGCTCTTCTACCACAAACATAGCTGGAAACAACAATTTTAATGAACAGTGCCCCAACAATAGAGAGTGGAAATTGTATCTACCCAAAGCTTATCATCCTTTATTGCTCCAGCAGCATAGGGAAAGTTTGCAGAAGGCCAAGAAGGATGTTAGTCATGCTAGTCCTGTAAGTCACAAAGGGTGAAAACCTACTTGCTCATTTGTTTAGGTCACCTAACTCTAGGAAAAAGGTTTATTGTGTTGGTTTCCAGTAACACTAATTGCTGTTATCATGGTCCATTGTTGTTTTTCCATATCCCTTTCTGAACTTAGATAATGAAGAAAAAACTTAATGCAGGGAATATGTCATGGAGAAGCGGAACATAACTTCGGGAATTTACACTTCTTAGGCTCAAATATACCGGAAATTTTTTAGACAGATGTATGATATTTTGATTGATAGGGTAGTTACTAGTCGACAAGAAGTTTTGTTATTTACTTTTTCTCATGCATCTCAAAGTTTTTGATGTTCTGCCTCATAAACATGCACTTTTGGTTGTCAGGTTGCCATGCTAGAACAAGACCCCCCACCCCCAGTTCCAGTTGATTTTTTAGTAGCTCAGAAAACTCGGGTTTTAATTATAACTGGCCCTAACACTGGTGGTAAAACCATATGCTTAAAGACTGTAGGATTGGCTGCTATGATGGGAAAATCAGGTTTGCTCAACTTCAATGTTATCTCACTTTTCACTAGTTAATTTTTAGAATTTTTCCATGCGCATGAATTATAACCCTCTTATTCTATAACTTTGTTGAATTTGTTTTATTTAATCTCATAATGGTGAGGTTTGTTGAAGTTATCTGTTGACACCATGCTGGCTTTGCATTTGATACTCTATTTGTGGCGGCTTTCACATGGCTCAACTTCACACAAGCACAATCTTCGAGAAGTCAATGACTCTGACTTTGCTTCTTGCTTCCACCAAATTCTAGGCATTTCTTATGTACATGAAACTTATTGATTGTGAATAATCTCGCTTTATCTGTAATTGGCAGAGACTTGATATTCATTTCTAATCACAGAAAACTCAAATCCACTTGCCTTTGGGCCCATCAGTGGATAGCTACTTTCAAGTACATTTTTATGGTTATTTATTGGATTGTCGGCAAAGTGTCACATTGGTCTAATCTCTACCTCGCTTGTTTCATTGTCTGCCTCACTCCTCCCTTCTGAATGGGTGGGGCAATAAAAATGTTCTGTTGAGATTAGAGAATAGCAAATAATTTTGCGCAATTCTACTCGCTTTTTTTGGAAATTTAAAAAATAATAATAATAATAAGAGCACAGCAATGCTTGTCATGTAAGAAATTTGCAGATGAAATCTGACTATATTGATGACAAAATTTCCAAATAGTTAGATTCTTCTTTTAGCACATAGAAACAAAATAAGATTGATAAACCACTAAAGAGAGGAAGCAAGAGTGATAAGAGAGAGAGAATAAGAGAACATTGCATGTGTTAGATTAACCAAATCTTGTGATGTGAGGTGAGGTGAAAGAGAAATATGCTCTAGATGACACATGTTGAAAGAGAAAACCATGGTAAATGAGGAATGTGAAAAGGTGAGTTAATTGAATGTTGCTGTCTTATTGGATTAGCTAGCAGATGTTTTAATTCATTGTGGGTTTAAGTAGATTCTCTCGCGAAGATTTTATTATACGTAATTTTTTCATTAGACTCTTGCTGGACTTTCAAAATCATTAAGATACTCTAAGCAGCTTGCTTAAAAAGCAGCCTGAGCCATTGCTATTTATACAATAATCTATCAATGATGTTGGGAACTTCAATTCATTCTTGGTCTACTGGTATCATTGACAAATAACATGCAGTACTGACTGAAGCCAGAGGTTTGCTGCAAATGTTTTCCTGCATAAACGGGTATTACTATTCAGTGTAGGATCTTTATGCTCTGTATACATCGTATTGCAGGCCTTTACATTCTAGCTTCTGAATCTGTGCAAATCCCTTGGTTTGATTCTGTTTTTGCCGACATTGGTGATGAGCAGTCCCTATCACAGTCTTTGTCTACCTTCTCTGGACATTTGAAGCAGATAAATGTACGTAAAATATGTTTTCTACAGAATATTTCCTTCTCTCTCTCTCTCTCTCTCTCTCCCCCTCCCCTTTCCTTTTTTTTTTCTTTTAAATAATTATCTTGCATGAAATTTTTGTGTTAATAACTGTCGATACTCGACAGTCAGAGTGCTATGACTTGCTTACACATTTCCAAAGTGAATAAACTGATTTCAAGTAAATTATGGTAAAAACGATTTAGTCTTTGCAATTCTTTGTCTTAATTTGTCTATTAATCATGATTATTTGAATGTTTGATCTGATTGCATTTTGTTCTTAATGGTGATATTCTTGTACCTGATAGAGTCACCTACTAGCAGACTAGTATAAAGACTGAGTTGTATAGATTCATACCATTGTGACTTCATCAAGTTTTGACTCATACATTTTAGAACTATTGTTCCTGAAGTTCTATTAAGAATTATTGCATACTTATGCCAGGTTGTCTGATATTGATTTGGCTTGTTACAGTGCAAGCCTGTGTGGTCATTGTTTTCTCTTTTATCACTTTACCTTGTATGCTTATGTGACCAATGTCTAACATGTACATTTGCATCGTCTTGTTGTCTAGTCCCATAGAATTGCAGCATAATATGTCATTCAGAAGTCTTCCGAAAAAAAAAAAAGCCATGATTTACATAGGCAGCTCATGCTAGTTGTAGTTTCAATAACTGGGATACTGAAAGCATTTGTCTTTTTTCACTTGTATTTTTTTTTAACACATAAATAGTTCAGTATTTTGCCAGAATTTTAAATCTAAATCAGGGGCTTTCTAATTGTTTCCAAGCTTTCAGTCACATATATTGAAGTTTGAAATGTAATTTTATTTTCTTAAATATGAAGTGTATAGAAAAGCTTATGTATGATCTTCATTTTATTTTGCAGAATATTAAATCACATTCAACACTGCAGTCACTGGTGCTCCTTGATGAGGCATGTGCTAAATGCGCTAGAAAAACAGTTCAATAAATGTGTGTCATATTTGTGCATGATGGATGGTCCTTTTATCATAATTTGTTTAGGTTGGTGCTGGAACAAACCCCCTTGAAGGAGCGGCACTGGGCATGGCAATATTGGAATCTTTTGCCATAGATGGTTCTTTGTTGACAATGGCTACAACTCACCATGGTGAACTGAAAACCCTGAAATACAGGTATTCAGAAAATTTAATAAAAAGAAAAAGACAAAACTTTGAACCGACATGTTCTGCCTATTCCCCTGCTCCACCCCAACCCCCAAAAAAACAAAAAAAAAAGAAGAAAAAGGAAGAATGGAGAAGACAATGGAAGGGGTTGTGAAGAGGATATCAGGTTTCTGTTAGTTATATTTTTAAGATCACTTGTAAACAAACGCAAGTGTAACTGTAATGAAATTTATATTTGTAATGGTCTTTAAACTAACAGCACTTGATATTATTATAAAGTTATGCTTCATTCTTTCTTTCTGATATTCTTGGGCATATCTTGTCTCAAATCTTGATTTCGTTTTTCCTGGTTTTATTTCATGGGCAGTAATGAGGTCTTTGAGAATGCATGTATGGAATTCGACGAAGTGAATCTGAAGCCAACTTACAAGGTTCTCTGGGGAGTACCTGGTTAGCACTTTCTGATACATGAATAATATCATGAGAATAACAAGTTTATTGATGCATTCTTTCTGGCATGTCTATATTCTTCCTTTCTCATTTTTCTATTTTGCTTTATCCACCTTCGTTTCTTTGTTTGTGGCCGTGGTTTCAATCCCCAAAAAAGGCCAAGTAGAAAGGGACTAGGCTAAGGAAGAACTTTGTTAATGTAATTTCCGGGGCTTAGGAATATATACACATATTTTGCATTGCAATATATAGAAAATAAATATAGCCTCTGACCTGGAGAAAAAAGGTCCTTTTACTGCTTACAGAAAAAGGTATTATTTGCTTTCTTATGATTGAGAGGGGAGAGACTGCGTAATGTAATCTCTAAATACTGAATAGAAATTTCCTTATTTCTTACTATGCAAATGTTTATGGATTTATTTTAAGTGATAGTCTCACATAATATGTGCTGCTATATAACTGAAAAAGAGAGTTTCTTTACAGGGCGTTCAAATGCAATTAATATAGCTGAGAGATTGGGACTTCCATCTATGGTTGTAGATGCTGCACGTAAATTGTATGGTGCTGCTAGTGCAGAGATAGATGAGGTACATGCATATTGTTATATAACAAGTTGCTTTATTGTAAGTTGTAGTTTATTGAAAGGAATAAGGTTTTCAGCGACCACGGTGTTTTGTTTTTAACTTTTTAACCTGTATGATTTTCAGTCTAGCCATATACTGTTGTTTCAATAATGGGACCATGTCAAAAACTGAGGTCAAGTAGATAACTTAAAAAATTAGGTGATCAATAACGCTTGTTTATGGTACTCTCTCCTGTCTCCAGGGTCGTCCAATAATGGAATGAAACACAGAATGGTTGTTTATGGATGGAATTTGAAATGTGTCTTAAGCGATTACATAACTCTGTTACTGGCTCCAGTTAGCCGCTATCAAGAATTACAACTTTTTCAATTCAATGGATTACCAAGGTTTCCACACCTATTCAATGTATTTCTTTTCTATTCAGGTAATAACTGATATGGAGAAGTTTAAACAAGATTATCGAGAGCTATTGGATGAAGCACATCACTATCTGATGTGAGACTATATTTGCTCTCAAAGTTTATTAAATTGCATGCTTTAGCGCTACATATATGCATTTCTTGTGCAATTCAAAGAAGGGTTATTTCCAGATAACTCACTTGGGAAAATGGTTCCACTCCTTCCAGATAGTGGAGAAAGATTATGCAATAGCTCATGGTGCATCTAAGGATAAAACAGTGACATGTGCACAGTCTTTTTTTCAATTCTTATTAAAAATACTCAAAGCATGAACAAGGGTGCCAGAGATACCCACCTCCTCATTAGATGTTGCTACACCATTCTACACTGTGAAATGGCAAAAAATTTTCTTTTATTGTTATGTTTGTCCCCTTCTTGATTTTCGTTTTTCTGAAAGTCCTTTAGTTATTTATATTTTGGTATCTCCAATAACTCGACTCTAACTCCACCACTGGTGGTATCATATGACTCTCCCAAAATGAAAGAATGAGGGGCAAGATGGGAAGGGGGGAGGAACTTTGTCATGGCGCCTATTCATTATTTGTAGTATGATGTTCTACACTGGCATAATTACCCGTGTACCATAATTGTGCTCTTTTCCTTGCATGGTAATAGTTAATGCATGCAGACAACAATTAACATAGCTCACCATATTTTTGGAGCAGCTGGCAAGTAACTATTAATTCTTAGCTGATATAATCTCTTTATGATTGTAATTGTAGGCAATCTAGAGATCTTTATGATTGTCTGTTGGACTCCAATAGGAAGACCACAGAACACAGTACTAATCTACGATTTAGGAAGATGCAAAATGTGTCTGAGGCTGCAGCAATGGCACGGTCTATCCTTCACAAGAGAGTACGGCAGCTACGTGCATCTCCAAGGCAAATTTCACAGCCCAATAAAGCCGATAAGATCCCACAATCATCAATTACCAACTACCAACATAAATCAACAGATAACAAAGAATCTACTGTTGCAGTTGCAGATGGTAGTGTGTCAGCTGTAAAAAAAATTAACCAAACATTGTCAGGTATGTGCTAAGAAATAAGACATAGATAAGAGGAAATAAAACTCCCAGAAGATATTCTTTGGCCAAATTTAATTTCTTGCAGTCGGAAAATTCTCGTGTATGCTGGCTTAGTGATAGCACATCTGAGAATCAAGCTCTGTATATGCATTAGAGAGAAAGATTTCCAATGACTAGTTTCTCAATTGCCATTCACCTATTAATGATGCAGAGGAGTCTAAGCTTCCCAAGGTTGGTGATGCACTGCATGTCTCTTCCATTGGAAAAAAGGTAACAGTTTTAAAAGTGGATTCATCAAAAGAAGAAATTGTAGTTAAAGCTGGAAACATGAAGTTGAAGCTGAAGTTAACCGACATTCAATGATGATTGCCCATCATTTGAGTGAGTATAAGTATTATCTTGGTTAAGTTTTTTCTTCTGGTGCACTACATCATATCATGTACTCTCTTTGTTACCAATCCCTGATAATAGTAATAATCCTGCACCATGGGAGCTTAAATTGAACTTGCCATTGGTTGGAAAATCATTACTGTCCCAAAAATGAAAATGGTGAAGGACTAGGAATTTAAATTTCAAAGTATGGTTAGTTGTTTATTTATCCCACCCTAGGTTGGTATATTTGCATGCCCCTAATTTTAGTCCCTCGTCCTCTCCTTTCTATAAAACTTCTGCAGGATCTTTCTTCCTTGTTTGTACTCCATCAGAAGTCAAAGCTCACATATGAAAACTGCCACCTTCTGCTTTAATATGAGATAAAAACGGCGGTGGGAGATCGTCCGAAAGTTTAGCCAGATGAGTCAAGAACTAGCGTTTCAATGCCCTCAGCAATCCCAATCAGTTTGCCAAGATGGTGCGAGGCGTACTTTTTGTGCTGTATATATTATGTGGGCTGAATCAATGCAAACAACTCAAAAGAAACTTCACTCTTCTAATTGGCCTTCAGAAGTCTTCCTGTCAGAATGGATTGGAGCCGTAGAATCTTAATCTTAGGCGCAGCTATCGGTGCTTGCTAAAGAGCAATGACAAGAATTCGCAATTGGGGTCACGGTGAAAAAACGGAGGCTCTTTTTTGGTGTTGTCCTTTTTGCCATGATCTAGGGCCCCCTAAAAGAGAATTGAAGGTCAACTCTGAATGCTATGATTATGATCACTAAATTTGTCTTTTCTGTTTAATTAGTGGGATTGGTGGTAGAATACCCGCACCCTTCGCCAAGACGATAATACCATATACTCCAGAACACCACCCCTCGGGCAAAACAAACAACAACAACAACAACAGCAACAAAAGAAGGAAATTTTAAAAAAGGCCGTGGTGGGGTGGGCAAGCTATTCATGTGGAGCATTGCTATGGTGAGGTTGATTGATAACTGAGCTAGCATTTTCTATTTTTCTGGTTTGATTTATAATTCAGATAATATTTTATATTTTTCTTACAGTTTTGCAATTGTTTACATACCGTTGTGTGCCTTAATTCTTAGATCTATGTGACAAAGTGGATAATTTCGTAAGAGATCAACAGGTTGAGCTTTCTTTACCTTTTATATGTATTTTGAATTATTTTTTAATTACTAAAATGAATATCTTAAAGTATATTTGATGGTAAAGTATGAAATTTTAAGAGGAAATTTTTAGGGATATGTGCCGGCGAAGTTTGAAATTTTAAGAGGAAAGATTATAGTTTGAAAAAACTATCAGATAAATTCAAATCTGTATTTTAAGAATGTGTGACATGCTTGATAGATTTTTTGTCATTGGTTTAGTTTAATTAATTTTTAAACTTGAGTCTCTAAAAAAAATTATAACTTGAGAGGAAAGTTCGTGGGAGCATGTCTCACAAATCCTAATATCTTATGTGGCAATTTTTGTTGCCTGTGTCGGCCAATTTTTTGAAAAAGGAGAATTTGTTTATTTTTTCTAAAAGTGTTTATTTTGATTAAGTAAGGTGTTTAGTCTAAATTGTTTCTGGAAAAAAAAAACTGCTTTTGAACAGAAGCCTTTTTTAAAAAAAATAGAAATGAAGCAAAAAATTAGAATTTCTCTTTGGAAACAAAAATAAAAATAAAAAACTATTTTTTGTTGAAAGACAAAATTATCTTCATTCAAAATTATATATTATCGTAGTTATTTTTATTTTTATTTTTTCTTTACCTATCCTCTTAATTTATGTTCTTTTAAGTAATTTAATTAAAAAGGTATTATTTTAAAAGATTTGTCAAATACATATTATTTCTCAAATATTAATAAATGTATTAATAAAATGTTTTACCGAACACAATTTATTTCCTCTTAACTCCATTTGGATAAAGAAAAATATTTCAAAATAAATAAAAATTTATAATAATTCTAAACTGATCAAAAGACTTTATATTATTTAGAGGTAAAAATTTTATTGAAAAGATAATATAAAGGCCGCTAAGTTAGGAAACGATTACTTTGCTTAATTATAAGGTAATAAAAAAATTTTACGTGCATCAAGTAGATATACACCTAATAAGTAAAATATGATTTATATATATACTCTTACTGCTTAAATATTAGTCGTTAGATTATGTACACTTTCAAAATTTGTCATGAGGTGATATTGATCAGATTAACGATTGTGTAAGTTTTCAATTCTGCAACACCAAGGAAGAAAAAAAACATGGATATTATATGTTTGTTAATTTATTACGTTTCAGTATGGTATCTGTATTTGTTTGTACGTTGAACTTAGCTTCCTATAAATAATGCAAAGCAAATTGAGGCACGCACATTTAGCATTCATGACAGTTGAGGATAATGTTTCTAAATTTTGCCTTGCTACAGGTGCTTCTTGTACATTGTGTATGTCAGCTTCCGCGGCCCAAATTAAAATAGCTAGAAAGGATGGAACTCTAACGTATTTAAATAGGTCAACGTCAGTCCGTAGAATTCACGCAGCTTTAAACTAAGCACTCTTAAATAATTCATTTTTCCTAAATTTTACCTTAATAAAGTATCCACTATAATTTTTTTTAAAAAAAATTATATAGATTGTACTTATTAAGTTTCATACCGACTCAAAAAGATTGTTTGTATTATATACATATAAAATAAAAGTAGTCATACAAGTGCTAAAACATGAAAAATCATTCAAGTAATTGAAAAAAAAAAGGTTTATATCCTCTTAAAATGCAATTTGACATCTGAGGCTGATAAAATGGCTTGTTGCCAATGCCAGTGGGTTTTCCGTGAGAGAGGAGGCCATCGTATGATAATAAGTTTTAGGAAAAGTTATAATTAAAGATTCAAATTCTATAAAATTTATAAAAAAGATTTTAAAAATTAAAATTACTATGAAGGACTACAATTCCTATAAGATTTATCATTAGTTTTAGGGAATTTACTTTAAGTGTAAAAAGTTTTAAATTTTTTTAACATTCAATAATAAATCCCTTAAAACAAGCAATAAATCTCCCAAAGTAGTTTTTAAAAATAATTTTAACTTTTAAAATTTTTTATTATAAATTTTATAGGATCTAGATCCTTAATTATAATTTTTCTTAATGTGAATTAGAGTACAATCAATGAATATTAAAGAAGGAAGGGGATGTATGATTCAATTGTTAGAAAAGAAATATTTTTTTATTA
Source organism: Erythrophleum ivorense (assembly GCA_026724425.1). NCBI lineage: Eukaryota > Viridiplantae > Streptophyta > Magnoliopsida > Fabales > Fabaceae > Erythrophleum > Erythrophleum ivorense. Next base: position 310,579 of record JAIUCV010000268.1, read on the forward strand.
ATTATGTATTATATACTTACAATAATTATTTAATAGTTTTTATCATTTTTTATTACTTAACAAAAGCACGAGAGATATTTTGCATTTTCGAAGTTATTTTTTATTATATCCTTTTTTATTTTATGTATCAAATGGGTTATTAGTAACTCTATAATAGAATCCAACACTCAAATTAATTTTATAATTAAGGTTAAAGTTAAAAGGATTAATAGGAGATAAATGAGAAGGAGATGATATCTTACCTCGTTAGCATTATAGATATTTATAGAAAAACTTTTTGGAGGTAATTTGGTTATTTTGGTCTATTAAAAACCTGCAGTGAAAGTATCTCAAAAGTATATCCATCAATGTGTAATTAATATAGCGAAAGATTTTTAGATACATAATGAATATACATAGTTAGTAAATATATTACATCGATATATCAGTATAATTCACCGCCTGCCTATACACTCATTTTGCATTGTTTGCACCTAAAACTTGTTATAATTTAATGATTAGATCAGTGAAACTTAATATAAAATACTAAATATGCAGTAGTATACTCAGTTCTGACTCCATATTGAAAAGCCCGGAGAAGAGAAGAGAATAGAAATACGGTGATAAACTCCATTTTCAATTAGAGCTCAAAATGGCCAGACTTTTTTCTCTCTGAATATTTTTATCTAATCCCTAATAGCTTTATTTTTCTTTGAATAGTTAGATTATTTTTACGACTTATTATGTTGTTTAAATTTTAGTTATTTTGCACATTACATCTTTTAATTAGTCCTTTTCCTATGTTATCTTTAAATTTTTACTCTTATTTTTAATTGAATAAATGAATATTACTATTAATTGATTATTTTAGAAAGAAGAAGAAGAGCAGCATTATCAGTGACCGGTGGCGGCGAGATGCGAGGACATACTACGCTGGTCTCCCACAGTTTATTAAAAAAGATTGGTTTCGTAATTGGAATCATATTTGGATATCCTTTTCTCCTTATCTTGTAGCTGCCAAAAAAAAAAAAAAGCCACCGAGTAAGTTAAACAGTCCTCACCTGAACCTGCACTACTAAACGACAATGGCGAATGTGCTAGTCTCTGCGTCATTTCATTTGTCTCTTTCTCCTTCACAATCCTCTTGGCAATGTGGTCTTTGTCGGTATGAAACCTAACATCCATTCCAGATATCAAATAACAGAACAATGCATTAATATCATAGTTATTGCCCAAAGACAAACTCTCTTATTCACTTGATTATATCTAGCTGACATGCGATTCAATTCAACATGGATTGAATTCGAATCATCTTGTCTATTATCTCTGACACATACCCATCTCCTTCCCTAATCACTCACTACCCTACATGCTCTAAAGAATCTAGTTCTGATTTGACATCCCTGCAGCCTCCACATCCCCACGATCTTGATCAGATTCATCAGCAGATGCAGCAGCCCAGCCACATTCAAACGTGACATCCAAGAAATAGAGCATGAAAACGAGGACGAAGCAAGAGAGAAACATGGGAATGGGTCCAAAAATCCACAGAAACAGAGGAAAAGAGAAGTAAAAGGCACGCAAACCCAGAGACCAGAAATAGCTGCCTCTGTTAACGGTGGTGGCAACGTAGTCAGATGTGAGCATCTGGTGCCGAAGATTTGGGCACAGTTTCTTGAACGGCACGTTGATGAGGATGCTCGCGTGGCTGTAGTACCTTATGGACTGAACATTCAACAGAAAAGCCAACAAGAAGCACACCAATATTGCGAAGAACTTTATCGACAAACACAGCTCGCTTCTGTCTCCAAACACTACGCTAATCATTTTACTCTCCTTATCCCCACCGGTCATCAAGACGGCGATGAGCGAACTCAGCATTATCGCCGTCGACGCTAAAAGAGTCGACGCCATTATGTTGTTCCTCAGAGATTGCACAGCAAGAACCCCATTCTTCGACACATCCTGCGTTTCACGAAATTGAAGATTCAGATCAGAACCAAAAAAATCTAAAACGTAAAATTAATTGGAAACTAAGAAACACCGATAATGGATATTGACACGAATATCAGACACTGTATAGTACGGACGAACTAATATGACAAGATTTATAGTGTTCAAATAAAATTTAAACACGAAATGTGAAGGGACTATATAATCGTACCTCCATCATTGCTTGAACCCAGAAACGGCGATTGATGGCATTGACGCCGACGACGGTTTTAGTGGGGTGGTTGATGATTCGAAGGAGGAGCCAGAGGTGGTAGGACAACAAGACTAGAAGACCAGAGGGGACGAGAATGAAATCGAGCACTTTCTTCTCCATTTATCTGCAGAGAATGGACTGTGTAGGGAGATCGAATCTGTTTCTTCTAGCCTTTTCCTACAAAGGAGGAAGGCGAGCGAAGCAAACGGAAGAGCGAAAGAGAGCCAGCCCCCCAGTGTAGCCGTGTGTGTATTATGGAAAGAGTAAATGAATTTATGGCAACGCCGATCACACCAAACACATAGCATTAGTGGACTGTAATTTTCTTGTATGGGCTATTTTTTCAAGTTTCGTTTACCACAAGAAATTGAGGAAAGGTGATTATTTAAATGGGATCCACGTGTGTTTGTGGCCTCCGTGTGAGATGCATTGGACCATGGCCAACCCACTGATCGCGCCGCCTTTGTGAAATTTTCAGTTTGATGCACTATTAGTTATGTAAAAAGAAGAAGAATGAGAAAAATAAATAAAATAGATAAAAAATCATTTTTGTGCTTCTATTTTAAAATAATAATAATAAATAAATATTAATGTACAATAGTTATAAAAACATAATACAAACTACAGAAAATATTATACTCTAAATTATATTGTAAAGTAACAGCCAAACATAGTCTATAGTTGCTTGATTTTGCATTTTGTATTCAGATTTTTCTTTGGTGTGTACCCTAAAAAGTTATTTTTAAATCAATTTATGTGTGTTAATTTAGATTAAATTCATTCTCAAACCATTTTAAAAGCATGCTCTTCACTTTAGTGCGCCTTTAAGAGAATAAGTAGTTTTAAGTGCATATTCTAAAGTTTAAACTCTAATGGTCAAAGCAAATAACAAATCTCCTTAAACTAACTCTTTAAGATTTATATTGGAATTTTAAGTGGTCACTTTCAAAATTAACACGGCTCAAAGGGGGAAAAAAGATTGAGATGGAAAGCAAAAATAATTAAATTGTTATTTGAAAATATGTAAATAATAATAATTTTATTAAAAATATGATATATATTTGTATATTAATTCATAATTAAATTAATTAAATTATTTTTTATAGGTTAAATTTACTAAGATTTTTTTATGAAAAGTTTGTCCTTGCTTTTGACATTTTTTTTTAAATTTTTATGTTGTTTGGTGATCTTTGCAATGTTCAAATTCTCTAGGGTGAGGAGCACACCATGTTTTGCATCAAAATGGTATCATTTCATGTGTTTAATCTCATCCATTCACAACATCAATGGATCATGTCACGCCATGCATGTAGTAAGACCAAAACGCATCATTTCAACTTTAATGAAATCGTGCATTTCAAGGCTTTTTTCTAGAAATACAAGAGCCTATCTTAGTCATTCATTGTCGTGCAATTTGAGCCGTTCTATTCACCCCTTTGAAACTCACCATTTTGACTTGCAGAAAAGGGTTGAAACATTACATTTTTTTAATAATCTTCTTTAATCATTTGCCTATTATATTGAGGTGAGAAAAGCAACATTCTTCTCCTTCATGTCACATGCAAGTTAGCATTTATAGAGAAAATAAGCTTTGGTCTTTTTCCAACTCTAATAAATGATCTATGTGTTTTGATAAATGCCTAATATTTGTTTTTCATAGCTTGTATGTTCTTCATAATTTACAGAGAAGCACACAAAGGTCTTTCACACCTTTTGCAACATTCACAAAGTTTGAATTTGTTTTGTGATTTTGTATTTTTGGTTTGCCCTTTGGTAAAAGGAAGTTTGTATTTTGCAAGGTTAAAGTTTGTATAAGTGTAGATTAATGTATAGATTTTGTGAGAAAGATTTTGTATATGTGCAAGTGAAATCAATTGATTTTATGAGAAAGATTTTGCAAAGATTAATATATGATGCTAGAAAAATTATTTCATTGTTATTAGTTCTTGATTTAAGCTGCTAAAAAGATCCATTAGTAATGCAAAGGTTTGTTAGGTTGCTCGAAAATAAATGCAAAGTGAAAATTGTTTTAAAAAAAACTTTATATTTTGATGTTGGAAACATTTTAACTACTCATTCTTTATGTAAAAGCAAAGTAAAAATAAATGCAAAGTGAAAGTGTAAACTAATATTTTAGTTTTTCTAATAATGCTAATTGTAGTCATTTTATTTTATAGTTTATATTTTTCAATAGTTTATAGTTTAATCTAATGTTCAAAGTAAAATTAATGTAAAGTGAAAGTATAATCTAATTTTCATTTGTTTATATTCTCTAAAAAATTTGTATGTGCTTATTTTTTATTTGATATATTTATTTTCTCCATTTGATTATATTTTGTAAATCAAGAACTTAATTTACTTTGTTTTCTTCTTTTTTTCTCTTAGGAACCATTCTGTAGACGTTGATTTGACTACTAAACTAAATAAAGAATTTGATAACTTAGAGGAAGTGTGAAAATTTTGGGTTACTTATATTGGGAGAACTGATGTTAAAGTGAAGAAATATGCTTCTACTAAGAGTAGAAAAGATGATTTCATAACTTCATATAAATATATTTGCTATAAAAAAAAAAATAGTTTATGAAAAAGAGATAAAGTGGACTTTATTACCACCAATCCTTGGCCTGAAACGAGGATAGATTGTAAAGTTAAAATTGAAGTTGCACATGTAGATAGAAAATATAAAATTAATGTCTTTGTTGAGAAATATAATCACTCACTTTATCTTTCAAAAACAATTCACATGTTGACTTTACAACGTAAGTTAATTAAAATTTAAACCTACAAGATAGACTTGGCAAAAGATTCTAGTCTCCAACAAATTTTTTTGTTTGAATTGATGAGTAAATATATCGAAGGAAGACCTAACATCAAATACACTCAGCTGGATGCTAAAAACTATCTAAAGTCTAAGAAAAGTATAGTCTACTAAGAAGTTGGATATTTGTTATAATATTTTCAAGAATAATACTTAAAAAATCTATTATTTTATCATACTTACTAGATAAATATGGAAAAACAGATAACAAATGTCTTCTAAATTGGTGTAGAAATGTTACTTAATTATGCCAATATTATTATAATCGGATCGAACCATGCGAGTTCAATCAGTTGGATAGGAAACCAAACCTTAGTTCGATCCGGACAGCCCTTCAAACTGGTGCTTTCAAGAACCGATCAACTTTGGTCAAGGGTCGGGTTTAACTAGTCAATTTTAGACTAAAACAATACAAACGAACCGCATTGAACATGTTTTCTCAAAAATTCTCCAACCTGTGCTCCCACCTAGATTCGAACACACGTATTGCCACCTCCAAAATGTATTCGCGCCATTTGACCTGAAATCTACTTTGGATTTATATAAACAATTTTTTATATTTGTAGGTTGCTTCCAAAATATACGTCTTTCTATGGATTTAAACTCCTGACGCATGGTTTCCAAAACAAACTTCCATCAGTTAAGCTGCAAAGCATATTTAGTATTTATAAACAAACTTTTATATAAATGTATTTTTAATCAATTGTTTTCATTTTCCTATGCAACAATCTATAACCCAAAGGAATATTAACATTTTGACTATTGTGCCACTTTTTTTTTGTTAGTTAGGATAGTATATAATATTATATAAATATAATTATAATATTTCTTTTAAAATTTATGATATTTAATTTAAATATTTATCAACTATCATTTTTTATATTATATTCAAGCTTTTAAGAATCAATTAAATTTTATTATACAATTTTTTTGAAAACTAGTAATAAAAAATTAATATATATTAAATAGTTTGTTTTTATAATATCTTGGTTTCAATGCTTATTTCAACATATTAATATTTGAGGATTATATTTATTAATAGATAAACTATTTTAGGTTCAAATTTTAAAATTAAAGAATAAACTAAATTTAAATATTATATTATATTTAATTTATTTTTATATATAATTAATAATAACATATTTCAAAATTTATTAATATTTGTTTATAATTATTTACTATACTAAATTTTAATATATATATATATTTATTTATTTATTTATTACCGATTCGACCACGATTTAATTATGATCTAACTAATTAACCGTAAACTAATAATTTCACTGGTTCAATGACTAGTCCTATTTTTAGGTCACTGAACACTACCAACTACAATCATAGACCACTTGCTATATTTTCAGGTCTTAATTACTATAAAGGAGTGATCATTTTTTGAGCAGTGTTGTTATACGATAAAACCACAAAATCATTCAAGTGATTATTATAAACTTTTTTCAAGACACATAAGTAAAAAAGGCCTCCTGCTATCTTCATTGATGATCAAGTAATGCAAAAGCATTGCATGAGGTGATACAAAAGATGAAGCATAGATTTTGCACATGTCATTTGATGCAAAATGGCATCAAGTATATTAGAAACTTGATGAAAGGAGGTTTACATTCTTTGAGGGATTTCTCAAAGTGCATGTGCAAGTACTTAAAGGAAATACAATTTGAGGAAATGTGGAGCCGCTTGTTATCATCATATAATGTGCATGAAAACACCTGACTAAGGTCTGTTTGTAGCATTAAGGAAAATGGATGTGGTGTCATATGAAGAATACTTTTACACTTGGTATGTAAAGTACATAATTAAGTAAAAGCATGAATGTCGATATCAAGAATTGTATAAAGCCGAATATAGACATTAATAAGTTTTTTCTTGTACTTTGAATAGATTATGGATAATAAAATATATGATGAGTTAAAACATGAGTTTGAGTTGCGCCAAAAAGTGCCCTGATTGATTGTTTAGAGTTCTTTTATGATTCAACAACTTTCTTATATTTACATAGCCTCTATCTTTGAATTATTTCAAGAACAGTAAGATTTATATATAGTCATTTATATAACACATAGAAATAAGAGAGATCTAGTGTTTGACTATATTGTTAATATAGTTAACAGAGAAGGAGAATGGAAAGTTCATTTTAATCTTAGCAACAAGTTAATTTCACGCAATTATTGAAAATTTGAAACTTTTGGCATATTATGCTATCATTATTTGAAGGTATATAATGTAAGGAATGTTGAAAAAAAAACTCCTTAAACAATATATTCTAAAAAGGCGGATAAAAGAAGTAAGGAGTAATATATAGATAACTCTATCATATGATAATAAGATTAGCTATCGAGACATCTAATTATCCAAAAGTATTTTCATTAGTGCATAAAGGCATGATAAAACTAAGCAAACAAACGATAGAGTTTCATTCTAGTTTAAAGAATCCAAACAACAATGGTGGTGTGAGCACAACATCGCTGATAAAGCACGTTGCATAGCTAAAGGGATTCAAGAAAAGAGATGGCATTAAGAAGACAAAGTGACCAAAGACTTGGCTAGAGAAAAAAATTATAAAAGAAGAAGAAGAAGAAGGAGAAGATGACCAGCTTCCAATGTTTGAAATTCACAAAATCACTCATTTACGATATGGATATATGTGCATTCATCTATTTTATGATTAGCGATAAACAATGTTAATATTTTTTTTTAGGATAATCAAATGTAAGTAAGTACCTCTAGCACTGCACCTTAAATGCAATATGGAATATTGAGCTTAGCACCTTAAGCACCAAGTGAATTTACTTTTAGTCAAATGATGATGGCTAGTGTAGGTCACATGTTTTAAAAATGAAATGGTTATGCTGGGTATCTACAGTTCATGATATGATTAATATTCATTTGTAATGTAGGCACTACTGAATTGTCTTATGCCATCACTTAAAGCATTGAAGTTCAATAAAGATATTTTAAGAGATGTATAGTAATAAAAGAATTTTAAGTTATTGCAACTTTGTTAGACATAATGTAAATTAGTCAACTTTATTGAAACCAATGATTATTACGAGGAACTCTTTATTGCAACTGAGAGTTACTAGCCAAAAAAAAAAAAAAAGAATGTTAGATATACAACAAGTCAAGTCCCTGTTATATTTTTTTCATTTACAATACATATTAAGATATGTTAAGTATCAATAACATCAATCTTCTTGCACAACTAGCTACACGTAGCATTACTTTTTTTTTTTATGGAAATAAGTTCAACAGGCTTTCTTACAAGAGAGATATGTCATAGTCAGGTGTAGATCAACGACAAAAGAGCTTCCAACAACCTAATGCAGAAACATGCACTATCATAGGACATCCACTTTCGCAGGAGCTTCTAACATGTTAATGTAGTATCATAGTATCAACAGGATGAAGCCATAGTTATACATTCAAAAACACACCTATGAAAGCCACAAATGTATTTGTCATAGCTCCTGTACCATTTTAAACATTCAAGAATTATAATGAACATTATTATTGCTAACTCACACAATACTCACATGCAAGTATATATAATATATATTGTTTTAAATAAAATATTAATGAGTAAAGATTGCTTCCATGAGGACTTGGTGAAGTAGATTGTGCCAAGTACTAAAAGTAACACTCAATTTAAATCAAGCAACTAATTAAATGATGAAGGTAATTAATGAAAGTATGCATCTGAAATGAACTAACTAACAGGAGTTTCTAAGTAACACAAAAATCGATGATGAGTCTAAGAATACTAATCCTTTTAGTACTTCCTAGGAATTAAACTTATCTTTCTTAAACCTATTAATAATGGAAATATTTGTTAACTCAAAGTTCTTTACTATCTACAAAAACCTTCCTAAATTACATACAAGTTTAAGTTAAACTAAACCTTTAATTCCTTATGAGTTAAGCCTAATTACAACAACATGTACAAACCCTAGTAAGTTATGTAGGATTTACACGTATATCCCTAGCTTATTAACCAAATAGTCAACCTAGCCTAGCAACTCTCATGTACCTACATTATCCAATTCAAAGTATATTTCCAATATTCCTTTTCCAGGTTCAATCAGGAAAGTAAAACAATCGAATTGGTTGCTAATCAATTAAAAAGCATCGTAAACATAATTGAATAAATAGATAAATGACATTAACCAATATATTAGAAGATAAAGAATCCCTTATCTATATTAAGGTTCATAATATCCTTAGCTAAAGAATTTAGTTGCTCATAGTTAAATAAAACATCACCAAATTCTGAGAAAGAATCATCAACTTTAGCAAAAGTACAAGGGAAAGAGGAAAACAAAGGAATACTAGTTCATATCCATGTCTCCTCTTCAAATCAATGCTCTCCTTTGCTCTTCAATGGTGTAGAATGTCTTAAACTTCTTAAAAAATGCCCAGAATGACCTCTCTACTGTCACACCTCTTTTCCCTTTTTATTCCTTTCAATATTAGGCTAAAATCAACACATGCATAACTACTATTTTATGAGGCGATGACCTTAGACCTCAATTATTGAGGTTCTATTTACTTGTTGTCAAGTGGGCAAGGTCACGACCTTGTCTTTTGTGGTCATGCCCTCATCTTCTTCAATTTTGTTTTTTCACTTTCTAATAACATGATTGTGGTTCTAGCTTTCATGATTGTGACTTGGACTTCCTTAAGCTTATTTTTATACAATTTTGACCTTGAGACTCTCGTTCTTCATGCCTTAGATGCTTGCTAACTTTTAAAGTTGATTTTTAAATCCCTTTATGGCTTACAAAAAACACAAAAACTCACTTAATCAATGCTCCATATTAAATAAGCTAAAATTTACCACTTAAAGTATTGAAAAAAATGAAATTAACACACCTAACTAGGAATTAAAACATAACTAACTACTTTAAGCCTAAAAACTCTACAAAAAGATGCCAAGGAAAATATATACCAAACCTTATAAAATTTGCAGTTAGCAATTACCCATTTCCAAGTGCTTCCTTTAAGTGTATTATTATTACAAAAATTGGAATGAACATTACCATTTCATTTGTATTCACAACATCAATTCAAGATACAAGTTCAATTCAACCAATTCAACTCAATTAACCAATTCAATTCACAAATAGTTTAGGATACAAGTTCAATGCAAAAACAACTTTACAACATAAAAGATAAAGAAACTTAATCAATTCATTTCTATGGAGATCTCTTAATGAAAGCCTTATCACCCAAAAACTTGAATGGCAATCAAAAAGAAAATTAGATAAGATCTACTATAAAAATTTCAAAAGCAAAAGATACATTTAGGTCATTGAGAGTTAAGAACATTAGAAATTGCTAAGATGGATAAAAGTTGAGATTGTTGTAAGTTAAGAATGAAGAACATTACACTGAGATAACTAAGAGCTGAGATTGCTGAGATGGTCAAAAAAAGATGATTGAAGGTTAACTACATTAAGGGAAGCAGCAACAACAAATATTTGTGATCACGTCAAAATAGACAAAGGAGATTTGCTCACTCAAACGTGTCATTTTATTGCAAAACATGCTATGCTCATTGGCTTGCAAAATAGAAAATCCTAACATGGTATTTGCATAGTTTCACCTTTTATGATCATAATTCTTTATTTTAAAGTGCAGTAATAAATTCAACATATAGAGAGATAAAAACAAGAGTAATCTTGAAGAAGTACTTTAATGTTTGGCTTTGGCCACGTTATATATGAAACCATTTGCATTTTTTTGTGTTTGATTTGTAAAACAAAGTGTTATAATTAAATGATCAAAAATAATATTAATAAATGTTTTATAATAATTATTTTAATGCAAAAGTTCTTTTATATATTATTTTTTATTTTAAATTATTTTGACCACAATAAAGCAATCACAAAATGATGGTAGTAATGAGCAATGGTTATCAAGAATGGAGCACGTTGGTAATAATAGTGGAGTTGATTGCATTTAAAAGATGTACATGTTGTAAAAATACGATTAAAATGTTAAAGGTGCTTTTATCTTTTTACTTTTTTTTTAATTAAAAGCATCTTTTACAGTTTTGCAATACCACCAACCAATCCCTTATTACATGAGTTTTGCCTCCCCATTATAACTTAATGGACGGTTTCAACAATGTCTATAACTCTAATTATTACGAATTTTACTTTGTAAGTTTATGTTTTATGTACTGTTGTGTTATAACATCTTTTTAGCATTTTTTTTAAAGTATTGGTATGATCTCTTCAATATCCTAGTAACCAACTCCTAAATATCATTTGCATTGGTAACGTTTTCCTTAATACATTATTAACATTTATTTAAAGTATCAACAATGTCTCTTTAATGCGTTGATAACACACGAAGTCAACGTGTTAATAATATAAAATCCATAATTCATATGTCAGAAAAAATTATCATTAATTAAAACCTAGGCCACATAGGCTATCTTGAATTTAAAAAAATTAAATTATCATATAAGCCTCTTTTTTCGGTCATTATATAAGCCTTTGTTTAAAAACAGCCCTGTAAAGAAATTCATCCGAATTTGGCCCAGGCAGCCCTAGGATAAGAACACACGGCCAAGAGGTCCCCAGCAAAAACTAAAAAGAAAACTCTGATAATCAGAGATTTGCACTTAACAAGAAAATATTAGAACATATTATAGATATTAAGGACGTGTTCTCTAAAGTATCTTTTATTCTTAGGCATTTTAGATAGATAGGTATAAGATATATAAGTATCTCATATCTCCATATTTGATGCCAGGAAAAAATGCAAAAAATCACCCACCTATCTTTAAATAATTTGCAAACAGCTTGTGATAATATAAAATTGAAAATTAAGTCCTCAAACTTTCACATTAAAAAAAAAAAAAGGAAACAAGGTCTTTTTGTCTATTTCCTTCTTAACAACATTACTTCAAATGTACTCTTCCGTGACACCCTAATCTGTACATAAGAGGCATTAGATACAAATAAAAACTTGCCACATTTAATTATTAAAAATCTAAAATTACAAATGAGTTAACAACGTCAAAAGAATTAAAAAATATATAGAACTCATTTCTTAAAGTGTAAAATTTCAGAGATCTAATTTCGAATTTTGAAAATTCAAGATACAATTTGCAAGTGAGCTGAGGTTCAATGGAGTTTTTTCAACTTTTTTCCTAAGCGTTTTTTTTTTAAAACTCATGCATATCAAATTCCCACATTGTTTCGGGAGCCGTACACTTGTAAACATCTTGAATCCAGCATTTTAATCCTATACTAGTGTGCCAAACATCTCCTGCGCGAAAATCCTAAATTCTAGATGAATATTAGTGTACTAAACATTCTTAAAAATTATAACTAGAATTGTAGGCAATTTGAGATCAAACATCAACTATCTCATGGAAGCTTGATTAAGCACTTGGTGGCCAAATTATATTCAATGCTCCAAAACTTTGATCTTGGCGAGATAGTTATGCATGCGCTGCGTATCCTCAGTTGAGAGACGATCTCCCACCATAAGTTTGTACTGCTCAAACTTTAATTCCTCACACTTCAAGGCAGCAGTTCTACAAGCCTTTATACTTCCTGAAGCAAAAGATAACATATCATATCAGGAGTTATACACGTTTAAAATCAGTTAAAAGTGAAGGAAAATATGCAAATAACCCATATGGAAAATGGAAAAATCTAATCAGAGTTGACGAAAACTTCAGGAAGCCGATTGTATGAAAAGAAAAGATGGATGAAGTTTTAATGTTTTATTGACAAGACAGTAATCATATTGTTCTGTAAATCAAACTAATGTACAGTACAATACAGTCATGAGACAAGGATTAACCATATTCCACCTAACAAGAAAGTAAGGAAAGTGACGCATGCCTAATTATGTAACATAAAGTTATTGTGATTGAATAATAGATCTGAGTGAAAGAATGAAAAGCAAAGCCTTTATGTCAAAAAGTAGTGTTCTGTACAGGAAATGAGGAATTGGGGTAACTACAAAGGCAAATGAAGCCTTCAGTCATCACATATTATTTTGTCAAACTTAACAAATAACAATAAAGGGAAATAATAGGAAGATGCTGCAGTACAAGAATGCCTACTTACCAGACAGGTCCAACATGTTAAATATCACTGGGTAGTTTCCAATACTTCTGACCATTGTAATAGCAGACCAAACTTTTTGATATTCCTCTCTTGAGACTCTAATGATGCATGTATTGGTGATTGGATTGACATACTTGACTACACAACAACAAGAAGTATAAATATCGTTTCAGAAAAGAAATTGTTAAATGTATAGACAAAAGGCAAATCTGATAAGAACTACAAACAAGTAATAACTTGTTACTAACCCTGGAATGATCCCACAGACGAAGCCAGACCACACTCCCCAAAGTTTAGCAGGATGCTTTCTTTTATTGCTTTTGACAAATTAAATTGGGTAATTATAATAGGATCATTACCCACATCGTCTCTATTAGGATCCAAAAAGACCTCCATTACCATGTACCTATTTTTAAATCCCACCATGATCCTTTTCCCACCGTAGAACACTCAGGCAGATCCGCTCACTGTAAAAATCACTTGCGGGTATGAAGCCACTTAAATATTATGTAAATGCATATCGAAAAAGTTATTCCAAATCTTATAAACCAAAAGTCATAGTAACAATCAAACAGAACAGGGAATTAACACAATTATCATTTCTGATTGCAAATCAAAAATCGATTTTTTTGGAAAAATTATCAAACACACGTGAAAAGGATTCAGAACTTGACATCAGAAAAGAAAAAAATCAGATCATTTCGATCCAAAAATAAATAAATAAATAAATAAATAGAGATCAGACGTTTAGAAGAAAATCTTATCAACAAATGCGAATCACCCAGTAAATCTTCACAGAAAAAATTAATCAATTAACGAATGCTGAAACCCTAATCGAACTCTAGTTTTGGGAAAGCAGCAACAAAACCAGGGATGGCAAGGGGGCAAGGTGGGGCTGGGGAGGCACTTCCCCATCTCTGTACCCCTCGCCGTCCCGGTCCCCATTCTTATTCCAGTGATGGAGGGGAAATTTCTCCCCTCCCCAGAGGGTCACGGGTTGGCCTTAAGTCAGTTTCCTAATCAACAGCGTAAAAATAAGTCCCCAATGTACACAGAAATATTTAATGGAATCCTAATTCTACGAGAAACACCATTGAATTCATCTCTTCTGCTTCTGTTTGACTCTTAGAAGATGATCTACAATATGCTGAAGATATCAGGAGGCAATTCACTGAATTCAAATCACAGACTCCTAAAATCTATATATATATATAACTCAGCGAAAAGAAAAGGATTCCATGAACAGCATAGAAATGTTTGTTCATCCTAGAATAAATGCCTACAATTTGATGGCGAAGAGTTATTTTATACCCAAAATCCCCAATTCTACACATATTTGTGACTTGCAAGAGAACAACCCAGATCAGTCAGCCTATTACGAGTCAATTGGGAAAAAAAAAGGAAAAAAAATCCCCAAAGCAAGAGAAGAACCTTGAGTCTCGAGAGCAAGTCGAAACTGCGACGGGTTGCAATGGAGTCTTCCAAGAACACGGGGGCAGCGCGGCGGAGCTGCCGCAAATCAGTTTAGGGTTCACAATTCGGCAGAACCCCTAGGAGATAAGGTCCGATTAGAATAGATGGGCCGAGTTCGGGTCATGGGCTGACTCCAGTAAGTCAAATAAACGAAAATCAAACGGAAGCTCCAAAGATCAATGAGAATAAGGTCCATTGAGTCAAAGGCGATAGTAACGGACACCGAGGACGCCGCTTGTGATTACACGTTTCAAGTGTTAATAGGACAACAAAGTCTACGCGGTTCGCCCTGTTTATCTGTCGCGTCATTGAATCGTTAAAAGTGTGACAGCAAGCGGAGACAGAGAGAGAAAGGACCGTTGTCGACACGTGACAAACAAGTTACAAAAAACTATTTTTTATTTAATAAAATAAATAAATAAATCATCAAAAAATTAAAAAAATGATGATGGGTTCAGAAACTCCGTTTCGATCTTTGGATCCGCTAGTTTATCCAAAATTGTAGGTGAAGTGGCCACCTGACCCAAAAACATGATTTCCGTGAAATTACGGTTCGCCCCCAATTTGACCGAAATTTAACGTAAATTTCCTTTGCATTTCGCATTGTTTATGTGGGCGTCAAACCTTTTGTAATCACAAATTTTTTTTAGGTGTTCTCAGTGCACCATACGTCAAAAATAATTAATAATTAAAATTTAATTTATATAAATAAAATTTATATTTAAAATAAATTTTAATTATTAAATATATAAATTACGTAATTCAGGTACGCTTGTAGTCACCCACTACTGTAGTGCCATTTTCTTCTATAAATACCAACTCCATTGCGCTTGCTTCTTTGTTTAATTTAATTTTGGGTACGCTTAGGTGCTGCAGAGAGAGAGAGAGAGTGAGTTTGAGAGAGAGAGGAGAGAGAAATATCAGTTTTGTATTTCTTGGTGTTTCTTTCTCATTTTGTAGGTACGAAGGTGAGGTGAGGCGGAAGACTTCGCGGCTTGACTTTGTTGAAGAGCGCGTGAGTTATCTTCTTTCGTTTTATCTTCTGGCGTTGGTTGGTTCTTTATTGTGATTCTAAATTCACCTGCTTTACTCGCGCGTGTGAATGTGATGGTGTAATTGTTAGCTACGCCTGTGGGTGCGATGAGAATTTTGATGTATGTGTTTCTTCAGTTGTTTTATGGAGATTATGGATCCGAATTTCTGTGTTTTAAGGTGGGGAAGAACACTGATTTTGCGTAGGTTTTGTAATAAGCCTTTAAGGTGGTTATTTATCGGTAATTGTTGACGCAGCTCGTGTTAATTGTCGTGTCATCTGCTATCTTGGAACTCTTAAATGGGTGTGGTTTAGATCTCTCGCATGTGGTCATTTGTTTGTTCGTAGAATAAACGTTATTTGTTGTCTTAACCCTGGACACAGATATGGTAGCTGAACTCGGTACAATTTGTCTAGTGAAGAGAGCATATATGTAAAGTCCAAAATTGTTGGCCTGGTTTCTCGTTATCTAAGGCTGATACATTTAAGGAATAAAATCTAATTTATGGCAGGGTCTTTCTCATTTAGCACATAGTGGACAGTTTTATTTCTTAGCGTATTTATAAGCTGGGTGTTGAACGTTTTCTGAATGGAAATAATCAATTAATTGAGACTTTTAGAGAGAGAGAGAGAGAGAGAGAGAGAGAGAGAGAGAGAGAGAAGCTATGCCTATGTGTAATTTGTTAATAAGATAATAGCAGAGTATCAGTCGCTCACTCTCTCTTTAGAGGCAAGCAGGCCAATTTCTGTTGAGTTTGACTTGAATTCTCTATTGTGCTGGGCCCTGCAGACAATTCAGGCAAGGCCTTGAAGTCGGAGTGTATTAGAGTTGAATCTTAGAAGTTGCTGTTTCAACAGAAGGAATGGAGGTATATGGCAAATCTATGGTTGCAGTTCCTGCAAATGTTATTTATCTGTCAAGTATTTTGGGCCGAGATGGTCCAATTCCTGGTCACAAATGCGACTGGAAATGTGAAAATGAACATGTTTGTGGAAACATGTATCGTTGCAAGCTAACAGGGCTGACTCACATATGTGATAAAAACTGCAACCAGAGAATTTTGTATGATAACCATAGCTCCCTTTGCCGAGCAAGTGGTAAAATTTTCTCTCTTACACCAACAGAGGAACAAGCAGTGAGAGGTGTCAGAAGAAAGCTTGATGAAGAGAATTCGCCCACTGACAGCTGTGGTGGTTTTAAGCGCAGACGGGATGCACAAATCCATCCTTCTCCTTTTGAGAGATCTTTCTCTGCTGTCAGTCCTATCTGCAGCCAAGTTGGAGATGGCATGGATATGAATTAGATTTATATTATATAACTCAAGGGACTCTAATAATTTCTCGTCCT
Organism: Erythrophleum ivorense; assembly: GCA_026724425.1. Classification (NCBI taxonomy): domain Eukaryota; kingdom Viridiplantae; phylum Streptophyta; class Magnoliopsida; order Fabales; family Fabaceae; genus Erythrophleum; species Erythrophleum ivorense. The sequence goes on from JAIUCV010000268.1 coordinate 327,541, forward strand.
TTTGGACATTTTTCCTTTTTCTATTAGATGAGTAACAGAACTTGATCAATTATGGACTACTTATTGGTGGACCTGATGTGTCCGTCTGTTGTAGGAACTCCTTATGTTTCTAGTATTTATGTAATGTAGCGCATGAAGTAGCTTGACTGTTCAATGGTGATTTAAGCAGGCTTGAATTGACATCAGTCTCTTGCTATCTTTACTGAGAAGCAGACTGTTAAAGCTAGCTACTGGATGCATTCTGGCCTCTATGATGCTTGATTATGATTTTGGACCTGAATATTGTACTATATATAAGCAATCCGTAACCCTTTTCTAGCTTACTATCAAGTTTATACTATAGTTAATCTGTAACAGCAGGGAAACCCAATTGTAGTATTTGTGTACTCATAACTTGTACCACTCCTGTTAGGACTTGTATTTTTTCCCCTCTTTTGTTTCCCTGAATTAACATTAAACTAACAGGTGACTATTGTCAATCTTGTCACTTCAGACTGATCACTTTATTCAGGGTTTTGTTGTTAACCTTTACTTCTGTAAGCTCAGGTCCTCTCTGGTTCTTCATATGAACAAAACTTTGGTATGTTATCTGGTGAAAGGTTTTAGTTTTGCTGCCTAGCAGAGTTCAGATTTGCATCTGTATTGATTATCTTTCTAGCTTATTTTCTTTCCATGATTTGATTGATAACTGGCTGTCTGAGGTTAATGTAACTTGTGCAGGTTTTGAAGCAAATGCTACCAAGGAGCGTTGAAAACATTTCTGTTGCAATACTGAATAAATTATTGTGATATAGATCTGCTGTTCTAGATAATGAAGAAGTGATATGTGTTTTATTTACTTAATGTAGGCTGCCTCTGCTGAAGAGTGGAGAGGATGACGGTAATGGAGTTGACAAGAATTACAAGAATGATGGTGATCCAGATTTGATGGTAAAAGCGTTGGAAATGCCAATTGTGATGCTGCGTACAAGATTGAGTAGATGACTTAAACAGGAAAGCTGAAAAAGCAGGCATGCTGAATCCTAACTTAATTTGAAACACAAGGCCCCATTGGTTGCACCTATGTTCCATTATATCACGTCACTTTAGACGGTGGCATTGAGCTGTAAGGACTTGGCCAGGAGTGTACTTCTTATCAGTACCATGGATCTGTCGAACCTGCATATTATTCCTCGATATGTTGTGGGATTGAAAGTGATTTACCTCGTGTATGCCCTTTTTTCCACTGCCGGGCAGAGCAAGTTTGTATCCCGTTATTCTTGACTCCAGAGATCTGTAAATATATGTTTAATTTTTCTACTCTTGACATGACACACAAGATTCAGTCTCTGGAGATGAGATTAATGACTATCCTTTGCCCTCGACTCTCTGTTTATGCCATTTTTTCCACTGCTAGGCAGATGGAAGTTTGTACGTTGTATCCGTTGTTCTTGACTCCGGAGATTTGTATTATACGTTTAGTATTTCAACTTCTAACGTTGACTAGAGATTAACATCTTAGAGTATGACATCTATTATTTGTCCATTTCTTGGGCTCTTTCTTCCTCGGTCCCATGCCTCTTGTGCCATAGAAAAGATCTGTTACTTCGTTACATGTTGGTGGGCTTTTAATGAAATTCAGAACAGAGTGAAGGCTCATCTTGGTACTTTGAATTTATGTAGTGTATGTTGTTTTTTGTTTTTTTTCGTCAGTTGCTTTGCCAGCTCTTCGGTCTTCATGAACAGTCAAATTTAGGAGATACTTTTAGAGTAGGTATTGGATAGGATACAAAAGAATAGAAAAAAATGAAAAAGAATGTTATCATGTATAAAATTTGTTTGGTATGTCAAGCAAAAGAATAGAAATATTGTTATATTTTTCATTTGGTTAGATATAAATAAAGAAAAAATAGTTATTAAAAATATCAAAATATTCTTAATAGATAAATAATAATAAAATATATAAATAAAAAAGAAATAATTATCAAAAGACTAAAATATCTTTCATAGATAAATAATAATAAATATATAATTTTTAATATTGTTCTTACAATTATAAAATTTATTTCAATGTATAGTGATTTTTTTTTTAATGAGATGATTGTGGTTTTCTTTATATGAAGAAAAGTAAACTTTTTATAAAAATATTTTTATTGCCCTCCCAACAACCAAACACACAGCACTATTACTATGTAATGTGAGCTGATTTTCCAATTATTTGGAGTGATATTCTCACAACCAAAGTACCCAAAGGGAGAATACTCTCTTGTCCTCCAAAGAGAAAGGGACTACTGTGGGCAATGTAGTGTATATTTTCGAAGTAAATGTTCTAAGATCCCGGTTTGTCAATAAAATTTAATAATGCTTATAAATGTAACATTTAGAGTTTAAAAGTGACTAAAATTTACACCTTTCATTTTAGAATTTTATTATATGAATTTTTTGTTATTTTAATATTTTTCCATTTACATAAGCATAATATTATTGAATTTAATTGGTTAAATCAATGGACATATAAGTTAAGACCTCGATGTCTTTTTTATTCATAACCAATAGTTGCCTATTCATTGTTCGAACCAAATTATAGAATACAACTTTGATTCTGCCTTTCCCTCCCTGGATGGTCAAACATTTGGTGATTGTTTTATGTCCATGTTTTGGTGATATTTGCTCAGACGTCAAGGGTATACCACCAAGGGAAGGATATTCTACAGTAGAGGACCAATATGTACATTACACTATTAAATTAAAAACAAAATATTAATTAACTATGAGTGTAATTAATCATGATTAATTACGCTAGTGATTGATTAGTCCTTTAAGTTATTACTACAAATTGGTGCACAAGTCTAAAAAGTTCAGGTCATTTTTTTTTTAGCAATATTATGGAGAGATAATCATGATAAAGTACTATAATTTTTTATTTTTAGACTTGTAGAAATATATTTTCTTCATTTTCTGATTAACACTCTAGTGAGTAATAAACACAAGCCTCATCTCCTTTCTCACTACATCCTTAAATTCTTAGACTCAAAATTATTTATCCAAAAACATTTTAAAATGAATAATTTGTTTCTCCAGTTGAGAGGTCTATTTAGATGAATTTTATTCATAAAATATATAATAAAAATAAAATATTTTAAACAACCATCAATATAATTTTTTAAAAAAGCCTTTTGGATTTTTTTTTCTATTTTCTAATATATTAAATTGTTTTATATATATACACACACACACATACACTATAAGTCTAAAGCAAAATATATGTCATATTACCCGAACTTTGCAAATGGAAAAATCTGTGGACCCATTTTTATCCCTCACTCTAACTAAGTTGATAAATTGTGTAAATAGCCATAAGATTGATGTATTTTACCCATCTTTTTTGAGTAGCAAAAGTATGCATAGGTTGAGTCAAATTGGATTTCATCCCAACTTAAAGTTCAACCCAATTTAAGTTGGGCAAATCTTTTTGACCCACAACTTGATTCAACCTGGTTGTGGTTAGAATCAAGTTAGTGATATTGTTTTTTTTTTCTTTTAAATTTTAAACATTTATATATTTGTATTTATTTGATCAGTTTGAGCATCAAACCACTTATTTTAATATTCAAAATCTATGCAATGAAAATAAAAAAAAAATATAGGTTCAAATGAGGAAATAGGAAGAAAATATAGATAATAAAACTAAAATTTTAAAATATGATAATCTAAGTCCTAGTGATCCAATCAAGATATTTTTTTATTTAAAAATTTTTTTTGAGACAAATCTAATCAAATAGTGAAAGGCAATTTGTCTTGTTATTTTTTAAAAAAGAGCTGCTTATTATATTATATCAAGGTTTTTTGCTTTTAAATTTAAAAAATACATGTTTTCTATCTTATTTTCTCCTATATGAATATGATAATTATACTTAAAAGGGATTTGCCAAAAACATTGACCACTCTTATTATTTATAATTTGTAAAATATATTTTTTAAAAATTTATTAAATTTATAAAATAACTCTAAAAAAGATTTTTTTTTAAATATAGTCTTTATATTTTTTATTATTTATAATATTACCAAACTGAGTTAGACTTAATTAGTTAGGATTGCCACCTCTGCTTAATCGTCCAACCCAACCCGATTTTGTTTCTTTTTTTTTTTTTTTTTTTGACTCAACTTGCATGGTCAGATTGCATTGAGTTACCTAAACTGTCCAACCAAATGAACACTCTTATTGAATTTAGACTGTGATGGATTTGAAGAAGATGTAAGTTTGGGTTTGTTTGGTTAATATTTTTGAAAACCTTGTTTAGCAAAAGGAACGTTGAGGCTTCGGTCCTCCACATTAGAAATCAATTCTGATGCACTTGAACCAAAGATGATATCGAACACCGAATTTTGTCCCTTTTTTAAAATTTTTCTTTTACAGTTTTCAAATAAATAGCATAAAAATAAACATAAAAATTTAGATAAAATAAAAACATTTTCAAAATTTTTTTGTAAATTTTATTCATTAAAATTTGAAACATCAAAAATAAAAAATGTGTAAAAAATGAAAATAAAAATATTTTCATTTTAGGTCGGTTGAAATCTAAAATAAAAAAATAAAACAGAAACTAACAAAAAACTGTTTTTTTAAAGATTTAAGCAAAAATGTGTTGGGCTAAGATTTTGGACTTACCTACAGTAGCCCATTGCTCATGGGCTCTTCCAGAGTAAAAGACAGAAAATATTCACCTCAAAAAAAAAATCATAAAGCCCAACTAAAAGTAAATTGTACTCTTATTTTTTAAAAAAATATTTAAATTATATACTTTTTTTATTTTAAAAACCTATACTCCCCTTCCTTATAATTAAAGATAGATCTATCTTGTAGTAAAAGATGAACCGCAATCTATATATTTTTCATCAAAATATCATTATATCTATTATTCATATAATATAACAAATATTAAATATATATTTGATTAATATAAACATAGTTATTTTTCAAATTTTAAAATAAAAAATTTTTAATTTTTAACATAAAATAAACTTAAAAGTATATTTTTTAATAAATTATTTTTTAAAAAAATTAATTTTATTTTTTAAAAATATTTTAATCATATTTTAATTTTAAAAGAATTGGATGTATTTCATAATAAAAGACAAAACTAGGTAACTTAAGAAATAAAAAAAAAAATCCGAGATCCCGACACGCTTCTTTGGAGCGAAGTCACGACTCTCCATTACGGATTTCCCAATTTGTACAATTTCCCATGCAACAGCAAAAGCAAAGAATTGCCTTTTGAAGAGAACATTTACAATAAAAGAAATGCTAAACCCATAAAAGTAGTTTTGCATGCGCCTCAGATTTTCAGCAAAGCAACTTCATGCTATGGTTTTGTAATGCATCACACACACTAATAGCAAACTTATATTACAAATATGCATGAGGCCGACTATTTTCCATTCTCTTCGCTTTCAATCCCCTCTAATTCCCTCCTTCACAAACCATCAAAAATGGCATTCTGGAAGCTCCCTTGTTTCTTTCTTCTTCTCTTCATATTCTCAACTTGTTCTTACGCCATCACATTCACCATCACAAACAACTGCACGCACACCGTATGGCCCGCTACGCTCTCCGGTGCAGGGTCGCCGGAACTTTCACCTACCGGATTCCGGTTGGAGTCGGGCGGAAGTGTGAAACTCACAAGCGGTCCAAAATGGTCAGGGAGGATATGGGGAAGGACTGCTTGCACATTTGATGCAAATGGAAACGGAAAGTGTCAAACAGGTGATTGTGGGGGAAAGCTGGAATGTGAAGGGAATGGAGCTGCTCCTCCTGCGTCGCTGTTTGAGATAACACTTGGTGCAGGCAATGAGCAAGACTTCTACGATGTGAGCCTCGTAGATGGCTACAACCTGCCACTCCTTGCTGTACCAAGAGGGGTCTATGGTGTCGCTGCGTGTAATTCCACAGGTTGTGTTTCTAATCTCAACAGAGGTAAGAGGCTAAATCATATGTGCAATATATTGTATCATCTTCATTCAGTGCTTACATTTTAAACCACGAGGTTAGGGTTGTAAATTATGGCTAGTCCGGATTCGAACTGTGAAATTATCAATTCATTTCAATCCTTTAAGGCTTGTAAACTGAATTTAATTATTTTCATCTCAATTTCAACTAATACTATAACATGTTAATAGTTTTTTCCCAAATAAAAAGAAAATTACTCAACTCAACCTAATAGTTAAAGTGTAACAGCAATTATCTCATGATAGAAGCTCAAATGAAAGGTCGAGTCATAGTTGAAATGTGTTGTTTAAACTAAATTTGATTATAAATTTTAACCTAAAAGTAAGTGCTCAATCTAACAATTGGTATCGAAACTAAGGTTGTGTTTAATTTCTAGTAGAGCATTTGCTGGGAGAAGATTGTTTTATATAGAAATAAGGTAATTTTCGAGCTTAAATCCTTTAAAAATTAACCCCCAAAAAATAGACCCACTGACCAACTCATGCTCGGTTCTGTATGGAGAATAACTTATATTCCAAAAATGCAATGGTACAGGTTGCCCTAAAGAACTTCAAGTTGTGAGTGGAAGTGGATACCAAGGTGGCGGTGTAGTTGGGTGTAGGAGTGCTTGCGAGGCATTTGGATCGGATCAGTACTGCTGCAGCGGACAATTTGCCAATCCAACGACATGCCGTCCCTCCTATTATTCAACCATTTTCAAGAAGGCATGTCCAAGAGCTTACAGCTATGCATATGATGATCGCACCAGCACTTTCACTTGCAAAGCTTATGGATATCAAATTATTTTCTGTCCCAACGGCAATAGGTACTACACAGCATGTACTTTCTCCCTCTACACTTTGCCATATACTTGCAAAAACTTCTAACTCCAAAAATAACATTCGGCGTTACAACGCAGGACTAGAAAACCAAATAATAAACACAATGGGAAGGCTCAGCAAGTCGGTTCCTCCTCAAATGTTCTCTTACCCTTTTCAAGGCCAATCTCTCTCTTTATTGTCGCTCTTACTTTCTCAGCATCTGTAGCAACATGGCCTTTGATATGAAACAATGTTCCAATAGAATATCACGGATTCCTCACAGGTTGGAGGAAAGAAAAAAAAGGGTCTTGTCAAGCGGATGGAAATGATGACCAGCTGAGTATTTTATTTTGAGAATCTTCCACAAACATTAATAAGATACTCTTCCATTGCTTCAGTAGCTTGGCGGTTGCTCAAGCACCAATGGCTATTTGCTGAAGAGCACATAGCCATAACATTAGTCTATACAGTATCATCTCAAGTGAAGTTATAATCTAGCAAGAAATTCTTTTAGAGTTGTCATTTGTAATGTGACCAGGAATATAAGGATCATTCTCTCGCATATTCTATATTCGACTACGTGTTCTGGAGAAATTTAATGAATAATAGCCAGCTAATTTAAATCAAAGATAACAATATTCATTGAAGACCAAATTACAATGGAATTCTGGAATCTAGACTCAAATTGAGAAACATATTAAAAATGGCTAGGTTATAATGACACATCTTATATACTTCCGTCTCCATCTGTCACCAACACTTGAGTCCAGCAACTCTACCCTTTGTCAACCCAACTCTAAGGACTGAAAATAACAATTCATCGCATATACAAGAAATTATGAAACACTCTCATTTTTTGGCCTTTGCCTTTTTGGAGCCTTGAGCTTTTCTTCTTATTTTCTTTGGCGGTGGTGGTTTTCCTCCTGCACTCCTACCTCTTTTCTTTGCAGCACCCTGCATCCAAATTTTTTTAAACAATTAAGGATGCACGCACCATGCAGTATAGCATTAAGGAGCCCCGCGTCCATGAAAGGCAAATCTAAAACACAAAAGTACTGTAGCAACTTACTGATGTTTTGTCAGCCTTCCCTTTTGCTTTTTTGTTGGTTTCTTCCTCATCATGCTCATTTTGATCAGTTTGGTTTGCTTTTGGCAACTTGTCAGCTTCCTCATCCGAATCAAAGGAGAAACCATCCAGTGTCCCTTCCCATACAGAATGATTCAATAAGAGGACAGGAATTTATCCATACTACAAAAAGGAACACGAATAAAAATAAAAGACCTAATTCATTTTTGGAAGACGCAGCTAACCTTCGACCATAGTTTCCGCTTCATACACATTAGATTGTGGTTTCAGCTGTATGAAGTCATTCATGATGGCCTCTATCTGATGAAGAAATATATGAATAGCATTAACTACATATTCTTCGCACTGTCATTAGACTCACTACTCAGAGGTAAGATAAGAAAGCTAAAAAGTCAAAAGATAAACCCTGAAGACAAATGTGGGAAAATTTGTCATTTGATAATACATGAAAAATATCTTCAAAAAGAAAATAAACAAGGAAATAAGTAGATAAAATGGACCTTTGCCTCTGACTGCCCGAAGCTAACCTGAAGAAACAACAAATTCATATCAAAAAGGCAAAAGCAATATTTAAATCTCAAATATAAAATGGCATGATATCCAGATTATCAAAGTTAGATGCTACAAGGCATTTATCCAAATAAAAACTCAGAAGGCCATGATTTCAAATGCAGAAAATCCCATCCAAGATTAGTGACATACAATACAAAACGTCCTGGAAGGAATTATTGATGTTTTGTATATTGTTCCTGCAACAAGAATTAAAATTTGTACGATCAGATACAGGTAGCCACTAGAAAATGATAGGGCTATATCACTAACTCAGAAGGTCGGACATAGAATTTTAATGCGCAGAACAGCAGATTACAAAGGCAGATAACTCAGAAATATACAAAGAACTCAACAATTAAAAACTTAGATATTATCATTAAGTCTCAAATATTCTCAATATATAATAATATTGTGTAGATGTACAGTCATTTCTGGAAAACCCAGCATGTAGCAATCACTAAGCTTATTAAACCAGCTAACCTGCGTTAAGACCTTATCTGTAATTAGCTAGTTACATATACATGCTATAGTACAATAAGCGAGGAATCCATGTGTCTTTCTACAGTACAATAATAAATTGTTAGTCACAAAACGTATGCGCTAAAAAAATACCTTTTAAGTCAAAGTACAATTCCTGATCCCCAGAAGGAGCATCTGAAATCATTATTCGGCCAACAGCACCTATATCGCCACTCAGATCTATCGAGTCACCTTCACATTCAATAAGTGCCTGTCAAAACAGAGGAGCTCTTTGTAAAGCACCTGTTTTCCTTCTTGTAAGGAAGAGGAGAGTACTATCTATACTCACCATGTGAGACACTCAACAGTTCTATGAAAAAGCTACAATGCATCACATAATGGATCAACTTAGAGCAAAGACTACAAACCCAAATTATAACCAGTATTGCACAGTAATTCCCAAAACATTTTTTTTAATTGTCATTAAGCAGTGAAACCTCTGTTACTAATTTCACTACCCCAATAATATGAATCATAAAATATAAAAATTATTTTTAAAGCATACTTAAGACATCAAATGTGGCCCTTATAGAACTGAATTCAGAAAAAAGGGAAAGCCATAATATAATGTTGTTGCCAAACCTTTGTGCGATGAACTTTCTCAGAAAGCATCAAAGGCAACCCGGAGGAAGAGACCTGCCAATTACAAACAACAAGCAAAACTCAGCATACCAGATTAGATAAATAATCCATATGACTTTTAATAGTTATTCCTGCTTGGAAGTCAAGGGCACATCATGAACCTATTTCTGGCAATCATTATAATCTAGAGCATTCTTACATTTGGTTCAGCATGCATTTCCGAAGTTCCTTCCTCTTTAACTTCCACATCTCCACCATTCCCTGTCCCAACTTCAGATGACATGCACAAAATAAGCAAATCCTTAAATAAACATGCTTGAAGATGGAATCATCTCTTGCATCATTAATAATTGTTCTGAATCAGCTCACTTCATAGTTCATACCTTTTCCTTTTGCTCTGCCTTTTGTACTCTTCGCATTAAGTGGCGTTTGATCTTCTAGGTGTATTTGTTTCTGCAAAGGCTTTTCTTTTGAATGCTTTTTTGATGGGGACTTTCCATCATTGCCAATGAGAATTTCATCCCCACATTTTTCTCCACCTGGGAATTCAAATTTCTCATACCCATAAGTTTCCACCTGATTGATATGATCTTCTCTTTTTGGACTATGATCACATGACTCGGAATCAGATGATAGTGTCCAAACTGAATGAATAGATTCCTTAAAAAAAACATTAAAAACCGTTAGTAACCACAAAATAGGTTGTTTGTCCAATGTTTCTTTCTTTTTTTTTTTTCCCTTGTAGAAGGCAGCAGGCTAAATACTACTAGGATATTTTACTTTTCTACCTTGTATAGAGACATTAAAATCACAATAAAAATCATTTTAAGAGCAGAACCCTGTGTGTAGATGCTCTTAATGTCCAAGAAGGGAATTGTCATACATGGAAGAAACTATGGCAGAAGAATGAAAATATTATCTCTTCCTTATTTATAATATCAATGAACACCACCTAACAAATCTTGATAGCAGCAATGACAAGGTTCTTACGTTATGCTTTATATGCTTGTCATTGTTTGGTTCATTCACAAACTTCCTTTTCTTCTTGTCTCCTGGATCATAATAGAAAGGACATAAATGAAAGTTCAACAAAGAATTATACTGAAACAGTTTTCACATCCTATTGCCATTGATATTGTGTATACGCTTGTGTTTTTTCAGTTTACTTTTTTCCAGAACTATTTATTGAACTTTAAATGACTCTACACAAATCCTAGACCTAATTTACATATTTGCCTTGACAGAACACGGCACTCAAATACCAAATATACCTTCTTTCTTTTGGTTGTCTACTTTCTTTCTTCTGGATGGTGTCTGAGAGACTGCTTCTAATGTCTGTCTGGGTGAAGACTTGGCACAGCTTTTGCCAAAGCCTGTGATCTCCTTCTTGTCAATCTCAGGAGATGTAGGTGACTTTGAAGATGACTCTTCATGATCAGCATTATCCTCAACTGAAGGGCCACCATCTTGTAAAGACGCAGAATCAGTGGATAGAGTCAATGGTGAATCAGTTGGCACCTTGTCAACATTATAAATTGTTTTAATTAGCAGGCACATAGATGTAAGGGTGAAAGTATGGTCTTTTGTTGCATCATCAATGATTGTGAATGGAAAGGTACCAGGGTACCAATGAAAAAATTTAAAGTGGAAATTTGAACGGTTTCAGAAATTGATGTCTATTATAAAGTGAGTCAAGTATAGAAAGATTGAGTGATATAACCCCCAGATCCCCACAGTTATCTAGGGAGGGCAGCTGGTAAAAGAAACAATGCAGGCTATATAAGTTTCTCCGGAGAGCTTGCCATTTTAGTAGCTCAGATCAGAAAATCCTAAAGGTTGTACTTGCATTGCCTGTGGCATTAGACAAGACCCCCTAATCACAACTCTTTTAGAAGGAACAATAACAAGAGTATTAGCTGGAACACGCATCGAAGTAATACTTTAATCAGCAACCTTGTGTAGGCAGATTAGAAAGTAATTCAAAAAATAAATTACGGAACCCAATTGAATCTTCTGAAACAACCCAAGAGAAAGAAAAATATTCTTCTGAAAACCTTGAAAGAACGCAGCCAATCCGGAGAGCTCTCCCTCGAATCGCCCATTTGCAGATTTGTATGCGGAATAAAAATCCTTTTTATGCAATCACAGCCCTGTAAAGCGGTGAGGCTATTATGGAATATTCAAGACTACGAATCGCAACAACCATATTTAATTTGAAGTAAATGATCAAACACTTTATAGGCACAACCAGATGAACTACGAAAGTAAGTGAACCAACCTCGTCGAAGCTGAATCAGCTGGGTTTCAGTATTCCTGACATTTCGGAAATCTATTGAAGTGGTTTCTAGCTACCTGACGCTTTGCTAGAAGCAAGAAGTCAAGGACGAGGAATGGGATGGACCGAGAGCGGGAAGTTCTGTTTTGGGCTGACGACCGGCGCGAGATCGAAATCCGAGAAACCAATTCCCTGCACATATTTTTTCTTTTCATTTCTTGGTGCATCCAGACCTTTTTTTTTTCTTAGATTTTATTTTTATTTAAAAAGACAAAATATGGAAAAAAAAAATAATTTTTTAATTATAAATTATAAAAAATTAATTATTTAAATAAAAATTAAGAATCTAAAATCTAAATCGCGTAAATAAAATTTAGAATATATAAAGAATTTTGGTTCGATCAAAGAGTAAGGAATTGATATTTTGATATTGAAATATAAGAAAAATTAGAACGTTAAATATATTTATATTAAGAAATTTTATATTTTATAATTATTTTTAAAAAATTTAAAATTTTAATTTTAATTTAAGATCTTGAATTATAATTTTTTGTAAAATTTAAATTTTCAATCCTAAAATTTTTTAGAATAAATTTAAAATTTTAATATAAATATATTTAAATTAAAATCTTAAATTATATTTTTTTTTCAAATATATATGTACATACATACATATATATTGTTTTTCAGACTTTAATATTTTCATTTTAATTTTTCCAATAAATAGTTTAGTCACAACTCAACAATTAACTATTACTTTACTCATAGTTAATCACATAATTATTCTCAATAATTTTTTTATTAATTACTTTAATGTGAAATATTACATTAAAGTCTAGGAAAAAAATTATTAAAGACAAAATATACTACATATAATAAAGTGAAAATATAAACGCATAGAGTCAATAAAATTTTATTAAATAAATATTTCTTGGGTTACAGCACCTAATACACTAATAAAGCTACATATTATGTAAATTTTGATTGATTTTTATAATTTTTTTATTAAAAATATATTAAAATAGATAAATTAATAATTTAATTCTTAAATTGTTAGACCTATTTATTTTTAATCCTAAAATAAGTAAATATACAAATTAATTTTTATAAATAAAAAATTTATTATAAGTTTATATTCTAAATATCAGTTAGTCATTTGATAAAGAGATTATTATGTAAATAATTTTTTATTTTTAAATATTAATTATTATACTCACTAATTTTAAAAATAAAAAATAAATAACTTTTATAGTTTAAAAATTAAATAACTAATCTACTCATTATTTGTTCATCTTGTCTACTACCTTGTTAGAAATAATGAAATCAAATAATGGAAAAATTGTTTTCTTTAAAGGTCTTGTTTTTATCATATGAAATAAAGTGAAAAAGTCAAAGAAAAAATATTTATTATATTATTGTTATCATTATTCAATAGTTTTTATTTTTTTCAAGTAATAAGATGATTATTACTTTTCATCAATTCCATCTACTTTTTTTATTCATTTCTTCTTAATTTTTTTTATTTGCACATACCAAACATGGCCTTAAAATATCCAAACTCCTTCATTTAATCATCCTTTTATAACAATAAGATTTGTTACGACTGTATGTTGATAATTATTTAATGACATTTGTTAAGGCAAGTTAATCATTTGTAAAATTTAAATAGTGATGATACTATATTTTCAAAAATATTATATTCTTAATTATCACATAATAATTATGAAATATAGAACAATATTTTATTAAATAATTTCTTACAATATTAACTTATTTAATAATTAATATTTTTTAAAGAAATTAACTTAATTTTTATGTAATTAATGAATATAATTACAATAATAAATTTATTAAAATAAATAAATTATTTAATAATTATTATATTATAATTAAGAAACATGATATTCTCAATAACATAATGTCATCACTTAAATTTAAAGCAAGTAAAACTTGTGTTTATGTGTGTGAGTGTGTGCGGGACAAGTACAAAACTTTAGGGGTAAAAAAGTGAAAAAAGAAATAAAATAAAGATAAAATTCATCTAAAATTTATATTGAGTGTCAATTTAGTTAACAAATGATCTTATATTTTTAAATCTACTTACTTTTGTATTAATATATAAATTAATTTTTTAACTTCACATATTAAGATAAGAAGTGAAAAAAAGAATATAATAGAAATCAAACTCATTTAAAATTTGTATTGAACGTTACTTTAGTTAAAATTCTTTAACAAATTACGTGGGATCCTGTGCAATTGCACAGGGCTTCGTGCCAAATTAGTCATATTTCAAAAATGGCCAAAATTTTTAAGAAAAAATTTTTGCACGCAACCGAAAGACAAGAAGCTATCAGCTACCCACTTCTTGTAGTTTTATAGAATATATAGATACTCCCATGCTTTTAAATCTACTTGCTTTTTCACTGGTGTATAAATTAATTTTTTAACTTAACATATTTTATCAAATATTAATTTGAAAGTGTAACCTTTTTAATGTCTATAAATATTTCAAGCCTGTTCCATCGTGGCTTCTCATTGATAAACCATGGTATATAAGTCATGTTGCGCAGCATGCACAACAATTCTAATCCTCCACTTGCTTTTTCCTTTCTTGGGCAATTTCAGCTGTCCTTTTTATCTTTTTTTTTTCTTGCAAGAAATAATATGTAAATTTGGTAGAAGTTAAAAATTATATTTATTTGACATTTTTTAAATAAAAAATAATTAATTAAAATTAAAATTAAAAAAAATAAATGAAGGGTTAGAATTGCTATAAAGCATATGTAAATTGCATAACAGAGAATAGAGATTCATGACCTGCAATGCAGGCATAGAGACAAAGGTTAACCCGAACATGAATTCCTTGCATTATGTTTGGATGGGGGAGGAGAAAAGTGGAGGGGAGAGAAAAGCAAGGAAAAAACATATGAGGTAAAAAGTGGGGAAAAAGTGTTTCTCCTTCTATATTTGGATGCGGCAAAAGAGAATATGGAGGGACGGAGAGTTATTATTATTTTTGGGACAATTTTGCCCTTGTTGCAGAGCGTCAGGCAATCCATGTTATGTAATCCAAGCGATAAGTAAATTGTTACATTATACTCAAAAAAAAAATTATTTTAACTTAATATATAGGAGATATATATATATAATAAATTATATATATTTATTAGTTTAAAAAGCAATTAACTTATGGGTACAATTTATATGAATTTAAACTATAACAAAAATCTATTTTTGAGTAATTAAAAATATATGTTTGTTAATTTCATATCAATTAACTTGAATAACTAATTTTATATTCATTTAAATAATTTTATATTAATTTCACCTGCAACCAAACTAAAATAAATTAGTGCAAACCACTAATTATTATAATTAAAGTTCTTTAAAATTACAAACAATTATATTTTATATTTTTAAATTATTGTAGTTAATTAACGTTGATTTCAGATGATAATTTATTCCTTATATGAAGACAATATACACGTGAATGATTGTCCATTTCTAGTTGTGCAATATGACAAAATATCCTCACTTCTCGCGGAAAAAAGCTTATCCTTTTCTTTTCCTCTTGGCATGTCCACGCGTGCATCCAACTTATTTCGTCCTTATCTTGGCATGCATTAAAACTTCACATGAAGGGCTTGGATGATTCACATAGAGCCATAAACACTTCGTTCTTATCTATCTATGAAGTGACTTAGCATGCAATACTTTATAATTGATAAGATGCTTGAACATGTGTCTCACAAGATATATAGTGATGCATGATGAGAGTACCTAGGCATGCAATAGTTGCAGTGAAGGGATTGTAGTCTGGCAAGTCACATGAAGTTCAAGACAAATAATATAATGCATTCCATTCAAATAATGCATTCTGTATAAGTGCAATTTTCTTATGAGGCGCGCTGTTATTATCGCAAAGATGGGAGATAATATATTTGTATGAGTGTTTAACGTGAAGAATGTATGTTGGCATGATTCTTTTATCTTCATCCATTGTTATTTATCATGTAGATGGATAGAAGAACCTACGGAGATGTTTTGTATTCCCAAATGCGAAACAGGAGTTAATATAGGAAAAGAATTTATTTTTCCAATCGGTGAAACAGGGAATGGAATTTTTTCTTTCCATTTAACCATTTTTTGTTTAACCATAATTTTGGTATATACATTTCTTAGATTTGGCTCCGATAGAAATGATACCGTTGAATATATAATATATGGGATGAAACATAATTACTTAGGGGCTTATAACTCATGGAAAGAAGTTCCTCAATCAGTTCGCCAATTATGGTTTGCGGAATTTCAAGCTTTTTTTTACGTATTGACACTATTATATATTTATTTAAAATGGGTCATAATTTTTTTCTTTCAACTTCTATTCTTATAGATTCAAACAAAATAATAAAGATGTTTGTGCTTCCATTGTTACATTCTTCAAAGATAAATACGATGGCACATGGAATTGTTAGAGTGAGGTTCTATATGAATATCAACAATTATGGTTCCATAAGTTTGAAGTTTAATTATCTCCTCTGGTTATTATGCCTAAAATGTTGATTAATTGATTTTAACTTAAACATCTCCTGGTTTGTTTGTATTGGTGTTATGGTTCACAATGCAAGAAATACTATTACTGGGACCCAGTGCATCATCATGAGATTTGGCATAATTGAAAAAATTGAGTACAAAAATGGTTAAAGGATATTATTGGATATGTCTGCGACACACGAAAAAGACCCCTATGGATAAAACATTCAATTTGGGAAGAATTATGTGACTATTGGGATACTAACGAATTTCGTGCCAATAGTGAGCAAAAAAAGAAAAATTATGCCGCTGCTTCTTTACACACAGGAAACTCTATATCTATGAAGGAACATGCTCGAAGATTGGTATCAATTTGTACATTTATTTCAAACTTTTGACGTATTATTTTATCTAATCCTACCTTATTTCGTTATATAGGTCCGAGAGTTGGGAAGAGATCCTTCATTTTCCGAGGTTTACCAAAAAACACACCAACAAAAATTAACTAACTCTTGGGTAGATGAAAAATCAAAGGCCGTTTGGGTACGTGCATATATAGATATACATTTATTTTGCTATATACCTACAAATATACTCATTTATATTTATTTTAAGTACTTACATTTATATTGCTATGATGAATATTTGAGGCAAAGAGAGAGTACAGAAAGTTCAAGCTCAAGCAAAAATGCCTCATATATAAATTTATTTATCAGAGCTGCCAGTGGCAAGAAAAAGGGTGCTGTCTACAGACTTGGCAACATGTTTTCTAAAATTTTAGAGGATGCTAAGATTGGATATACATACAATCGAGAAGCATCCTCAAGTCAGTTGCCACCATACCCTCTTGCAAACTATATTCAAAATATTATATGAAATGAATTCATTAATATTTCAACAAAGTCGTATCAAAGTCACTTTCAGGATCAACAACAACAGATTGAAAAATTATAAACCCAATTACAAGAGATCACGCGTAGTCACAAGGGGGACGAAACCCATCTCAACTAACCTTAGGTGTGTCGCACGAAGGAGATCCCAATGGCATGGAGGAATAAAGAGGACGAATAGACTAAGTTATATTTTCCAAGTTCGTTATAGGAAATAGAGTTTAAGTTTCCTATAATGTCCATATATTTTATGCTGTTGTTTGCTATTTGTATGTACATATATATATGTATGTATGTATAATGGTTCATCCATTCAACTGGTATGCAACTACATGTTTATATACGTAAAGAATATATATATATATATATATATATCTTGTAAGTTGGCATAAACTGTTATATACAACATTGTCTACATATATCTCTTAACATAAACTATTGAAATATAACTTTATAGGGAAAAAATTTGTGAAAAAAAAAGAGATAAATAAATGTCACGCCCATAAATATGAAAACTATGTAGACAACCAAAAACAAATAAAGAAAATTTTAAACAAAAGTATACATCTTTGTAGGCGAGAAATGTGTAGAAAACAAAAAAAAAATCTCACAACAATAACCATGAAAAACCTCAAAGAAAAAAATTGTGTAACCAAAGAAATGCGTATAAACAAAAAAATAGTTTGAGAAAAAAAAAAAGAAGAAGTCACAGATAACTAAAATTACAATGGCATAATTTTATAAAACGTTTATATAATTTAGGGGAGGGAAAAATCTAAGTATTAAGAAGTAAATATTCAGAGGAACAAAACCAGAGCTACGTCATTTAAAAACAACAAAATCAAAGGAGGAAAAAATTAACTAAGATTTTGAGTTATGTATAAAGTAATCAGAAGTTGTAATATTATTGTGCAAATAAAGAAAATTAAGAGAAAATAAAAAAGAAATGTTAACTAAAGTTTTAATTTGTTTAAAATGTAGGAAAAAGTTATAATATTATTGCACAAACTCAAAAAGTTATAAAATTATGTGCAAACAAAATGAAAAAAAATGTCACGAGAAAGAAAAAAAGGTGTTGAGAAAACCGAACAATGGTCGGACCACCCCCTCCCTCCTTTTTTTTTTCTTCCTCCCTATTTTTCTTAGCTTTCCATGTCTTTTTTCAAAGTTGTTTGTTTGTTTTTTACATATTTCTTTCTCAACACCTTTTTTTCTTTTTCATGACATTTATTTCTTTTACATTTCAAAAATTTTGTAAATGTATATTTTTTCTCTTTCTTTGTACAATAATTTTATAAGTAAGCAAGTTAAAAATTTAGTTAAGTGTCACTTTTTTCTTATAGACTAATTTTTTTTTTTATTTTATACGCATTTATTTTACATTAAAAGGTTACAAAAATTATATATATATATATATCTCTTTTTTCGATTTGAACAATAATATTATAAATTTTTCCTAAATTTTAAACAAGTTAAACATTTAGCTAGTGTTTCTTTTTTTATTTTATTCTTAATTTTCTTTATTTGCGCAATAATATTACACCTTCTAATTAATTTCTAAACAAGTCAATTTGTTCCCCCTTCGATTTAGGCACTTTTAAAGGATGCAACTCTGGTTTTGTTCCTCTGAATATTTACTTCTTAATACTTATTTTTTTCCCTTCCTCAAATTACAATGACGTTACATAAAATTATGCCGGTCAAATATTAACATGACATATATGTACTTTTTTTCCCTCAAGTACGAGTACATTTCTTCTTAGAATTTAGACAACTTTTCATGTTTTCACCATATGTATCTCCAACGTATAACCATTATATATGGAGGTGAATTCTAATAAACAGGCTCCATGATATTAATCAATTATACTAGTTGAAGGAAAATTTTAAGTTGTTCACAATTAAATCTAAATAGCATTTTAGTGTGGTCCAATCTCATCCAAGCGTCTTATACAAACAAAACAAAATAAGGCCATCTCTACTTAAGTATAATCTCATGTCCAACATCCTAACAACTACACCATAATGATCATTCATACCTTCAGAATATCAAAAGAGCTTATCATCATCAACTTTGAGAACTTCTGACCTTATTCATCATCTGTATCAATATTTGTAGTCGCAGATGCCGTGAAACTCTAAAAAACTTTCACTTACTTTTTTTCTTGTTACATAAAAAAAATAACATTTTAACTTGGTGTCATCTATTAATCTAATTTGCTCTAGCACTGCCCAGACTTCTTCTTCGCTATAATGCCGAGGTCTGCTTTTTTCTAAGGTTGCAAGGCCTTTTTCAGCAATCACAGCTTGTTTTTCAGCTACTGTAACTTGCCTTTCAGATAGTGATATAGATTTATCCTGCAAAGAATTTTCATCTCGCATCACCTCAGCTAACTCTTTAATTCCCTACGTAATTTTTTCATATCTATCTTCAATATTATCAAGTATTGCTTTCTTGCACTTTTGACCTTTGAAAGATGCAATGTCAGTCGAGTGATTTGAGTTGCCATATGTGGGACTAAACGAATCCATATTAACTCCAGAGTTTGTGGCCTTGTAACCCCAGTTAAGACCACCCTCGCTTGTTATTTCATTCATTGTCCCTTCATCACAATAGTCATTTAGATCAATATACTTTTTTGCTATCGTTTTACTTTGTCCTTAGCACTCTCAACATATTTTCCTATTGCTTTGTCTGCACCAAATAATTTATATAACTTATCATATTGTAAAATAAGTGCAATCATCCATTTTTTTGCCTGAGATTTTTTCTACAACGTGCAAATTTCTATGTCATTCCAATGTAAATGAAAAATATTCCAAACAAAACTATAAAAAAGAGAAATTAATAAAAACGTCAAACTAATTAACCATTTACGTAATATAATTACTGAGATGAAATTACCTCAATTGATTCATGCCAGATTTGAGTTTCAGTTTTAAACATTTTTGTAATTGGACTCCAGAAAAAGCCACTTAATCTATTGAATAAATTAGAAAGTTCTCCAAATCACTGTGATAATTTTTTTTTTTCCAATTTTTCAAATGTTGATTGGTAATATGTGGCCCAAAAGAATTTCGCAAAACTTGCAACACATTGTCATATACAAATGTTGTGAAGGTACCATCCGACCGATTGCCTTTCATCATCTCATCTAATAACGCACATCCATCTCAAGTGACCATCGTAGCTTGTCTTCATTGAATCTTTTTGCTTTAGAGCCATTGTTGAATTTTTGTATGTAATAGAATAACATGAAATCTTAAACAACAGAAAGAATTCTATGTCACAATCCAAGTGATCTATATTAATAGATACGTAACTATTAAAAAATACACCAAATAATTTTATTAATAATATACTTAAGTATTTCAAACAATATTAATATACATCGTAGCATAATACTATATTGATCGCATAAAATGGTTATATGATAAATTATAGTTTATTTTGATAATCATTCCACATTTTGCCTACAATACTATCTCTTAACATTGATCCTTGTATATATTCCTCCTCTTGCCCATAACTAAAGTAAGCTTCAGTATTATCAGGAGGGTTCTGTTGTAATTCACAATCAACTTCAATAATCAAATTCTCATCAGGATCAACCCCCATAAAAATATTGTGTAATATGCAACAAGTTATAACAATATCAGTCATAGTTTGCAAGGAATAATATGGTTCAGTGCTGCTAACTATGATCAAAAATCATTTTTTCAAAACTCCAAATATTCTTTTGATGATATTCCGCAATGGGGCATGTCAATGATTAAAAATTTCTTTTTTATTCTGTGGTGACCATGCTGAGTATTCCTTCAAGTGATAACGCACTCCTCTATAAGGTGTCAATAAACCACGCATGAGTGGAAACTTAACATTCCTAAAATAAAATTTTCCTACACGTATACAACATTGGTTAGCAACCATAGAATTAAAAATTTCTACACTTAACACTATAAACTATTAATGGATTGCATAAAGACCTTGGGGAATTATAAAGTTATCTTCCCATGACAAAGTATTTTTTAAAACTTTGGAATCCGAAGATGTGCCTTTCTAACCAGCCAAAACATAGGTGAATTTCATGTTAAATGAACATGCGGCAAAAATATTTTGTGTATGATACTTTTTTCATCCTCTAAATCAAATAGCCTCTTTTCTAGGCACTTTTGATTGAACATGAGTTCCATCTATAACTCCCAAATAATCCTACCATTTACAATTGGTGAACATTGAACAATTATTTTATTTATGAACTAGATAGATATAAAAATAATGATATGCCTTGAAATATATGTAAAATCTACTCTTATTGAAAATTTGGACAGCAACTTCTGCTCCAGAAGGTTGTGAAAGAAACTTAGCCTCAAGTGAAACCACTGCGCGTAAGACATTATGAAAGTGGCGACTAATAGTCTCCCCTGATCAATGAAAGTAAAAGTATAGTATTCTATTTTTTACATTATGTGCTAATATGTAGAGAAATTTGGCAACTTGTTCTTCAATTGTAACTCACCGTGAATCTTTCACTCTTCCAGTAGCTCGAAGTTTCTTACATAACTCCCTAAAAGCTTGTGGGCCCATCCACAAAATATCATGGTAATTTTTTTCATCTTGTAGCCGTATCATCAACTATTTTCTCATGTTATATCGATCAATATTGCTAACACTAATAGATTTACTACTTAGGGTTGACATCTCTTCCAATAAATAAATTGCATACAGAAACAAATATATAAACCCGACCACACACGTATGCTTACGCCTGTCCAACTCTTCTATTAAATGGTTCAACTTTGAACCTTTATTTGTTACTCCAAAATTAATCAATTGCTTGACTTCAA
Organism: Erythrophleum ivorense; assembly: GCA_026724425.1. Taxonomy (NCBI): domain Eukaryota; kingdom Viridiplantae; phylum Streptophyta; class Magnoliopsida; order Fabales; family Fabaceae; genus Erythrophleum; species Erythrophleum ivorense. The sequence goes on from JAIUCV010000268.1 coordinate 349,613, forward strand.
AGTCAACACCATACATATCTTCTTCCACATCCTTCGTCAATTCCATGTTATTGTAGGTGTAGCCCTATTAGACAATGATATAAAGTATGTAAAGGCAAATTGTATACCAACAAAAACAAGAACTTATAAATAAATATATATATAAAGTTATCAGAAAGGGTTAATGCTATGATGAAGTAGAGTAATTATAGGTTATATGATAGATTAGGATATAAAAAGTAGCATGGCTCTTTGACAACTCTTTAACTACAAAAGGAACGCCACAAATTCCAGATGGTTAATCACTAACAATTCACTCACTCAGATTCATGCCTTTTCTCATTTTTGTCAAATTTGTTTGCAAGAAGCCTAAGTGTCACACTCGAAAATGCGACCGCGTGGCGCCTTTTTTCAAATAAAGAAACTCTAAAAATTTGATTTTCAAATGAAATCGAAAACCAAAATTTAAATTGAAATAGAATAAGTGTAATGGATAGGGTTCAGGAGTCGCCACCAAAATTTTATTTTTTAAAAGGCAAAACTTTGGAAAAACCTTTATTTGGAAAACGGTCTACGAACCAGAAAATGAATTCGAAAGTCGATTGTGAGTGGGGAAGGTGTTAGGCACCCCACTACACCCGTTATTAAGAATGGTTACCCTAAGTTAGTCGTGTAAAAATAAAATGGCATAAATTCTGTTTCAATTCTCCCTAACAAACCGCATGCAAAATAGGAATAAAGAAATTAAAGGAAATAAAAATAAAAATAGAAAAGGATGGAAATCGGTATTAAAATAAAACAGAAAGAAATTTAAGAATTAAAAGAAAAGAAATTAAAAGAGAAATATTTTATTTACATGAGCGGACTTGACCTAGGATGAGAGCCTATGGCCTACGTACCCTTCAGGAGGGATCAAAGTCCACGTAGTTCGATGGAAATTGAATTTGGTTGATGTTTTGTTTTGTTTGTTTTAGTTTTTTTTTGTTTATGTTTGATTTTTGTTTAATTTTTGATTAATGGGCTTTTGTTTTTTTTGTTGCCTTTGGTTTTTTCTTTGTTTTTGTTTTGTTTTGTTTTTTGTTGTTTATGTTTGATTTTTGTTTTTTTTTTTTGTTATCTTTGATTTTTTCTTGGTTTTTGTTTTGTTTTGTTTTGTTTTTATTGTTTTGTCTTTTGTTTTTTTCATTCTTTTTAATTATTATTATTTTGGTTGGTTTGTTTGTTTTTTTGTTATTTTTATTTATTTATTTTGTTTTGTTTTTTTGAAAAAGACTAAGAAATTAAAATTTATCTTTCCTTTTAACGAATAAAACGATTTTAAAATTGGTTGATTGTGTTTTAATTTGTTAAAGGTAAAGACAATTTTACTTTCCTTTGTCTTTTCAATTTCTCTTTCTTTTTCTTGATTTTTGATTCTTTCCTTTTGTTTTCTTGATTTTTGATTAATGATCAAAGTTAAAAAGATTTTTCCTTTTCACCTTTTTTGTTTTTTTTTTTGAAAACTTTTAGTTTAATTCAATTTTAATCAATTTTCTTTGTATTTTATTATATTTTTTTTTGTTTTTTTTTTGTTTTATTATCATTTTTATTTTTTGTTTTATCATTTTTCATTCTTTCTCTTCTCCTTTATTATTATTATTTTTTTGTTTTTGGGGTATTTGTATTATATTATTTTTTTCTTTTTTTTTTATTTTTCTTCTTTTACTTTGGTTTTCCTTTTTTCCAGTTTTATTTTTGTTTGTTTTTTTTTTTGAAATCTTTAGAATGGGGCCATTGGAGCCCAAAAGCATTTTTGGATTTCTTTGAATAGGGCTAGAAGGCCAAAACGTTTTTTTTTTAATCTTTGGAATGGGGCCATTGGAGCCCAGAAGCATTTTTTTTTTATATATTTCGAATAGGGCCAGGAGCCCAATAGCGTTTTTTTTGAAATGTTTAGAATGGGGCCATGGGAGCCCAAAAGCATTTTTCTTTGAATACTTCGGATAGGGCTAGAAGCCCAAAACGTTTTTTTTTTAAATCTCTTTTGCAATCTTTTGAACGGGGCCATTGGAGTCTAAAAAAAAAAACAAAGATCTATCCAAAGCTCAAAAGGCATCATGGAGGCTTATTGCCACGCATGGCCTTTTGGCCTGTCCCTGGTTGCTTAAGGGGATATGAAATCCCACACAGCATTATCTAAAAATACAAATCGAAATGATAGCTTGATGTGTGTGCTGAGTGTTTAAATTTACTTACATACATCATTCCTGAACCAATTTACAAGAGAGAAAAGATTTAAAGCGAAAATAAAAATGTACAATATACACCCAACTCTGATTGCTCCTTACTCTTTCCTCTTCTCGGCACCAGGAAGTAAACGTTTCTTCCTTCCATTCAGGGGATAACCAATCCGTATGCATTGGAAGCTTAACTTCCTCTCAAACAGGAATCCCAGCAAACTCAAGCATCAAAGAGACAGGTAAAGGAGTAGCAAATGAATTTTGAACATCCAATGAACAAAAAGGGGAAGGTCCTATATTTTAATTAGCTAGGATGTCCAAACCCAGGATTCCATACAAGGGGCAGAATAAAACACAGATTCATATCCAGTTTCCATGGTGGTATGCTTAGCAAACGTCACACAACAGGGAGAATAAGCAGCCAATCAACCAGACTACCTGTGTCTATCATGGAGGACCCAACATATGACTCTATACAATATAAATGATAATATCCTAATTGCATATTTTGTGCGAGAAAACACAAAAAAAAAAAATCGAAATTAGAGAATATGTTCAACCCAATCAGCATGACTAGCAGCAGCTCTCAATCAACGCTATCCTTATTTTCATACAGAGGCAAACCCATATACACAAGGCCGTTCACAATCCTCGAGGGTTCTAACTCTGACCTCAGATTCAGAAGCCTCGCAGAAACTCATTCAAAGACTCTATCGTCAGAGGTTGTTTATTAAACAGTAACCTTAAGCGATTAAGTAATTCACCCCCCAACATCCTAATCTGACAACCGAAATGAACTCGACTTCAATAACCCGGTACAGAATATGGCAACATGTTTACAGCACAAGCAAACAAGATCATATAGCGAATAGGGGAAATGCAACACAACAAGTAAAACTAATTGCAGATCATTCAGTACCCAAAATCAGAATACACCCACACCCCTCGGATCCCAGGATAATGAAGAGGAAATGGAGGAAACACACCTCTGGAGTTTAGAATATCAAACGAATTGCTCCTGAAGCCGAAACACCGCTGCTATCTGCCCTCGGTTCAGTTCAGCCTTCCGATTGTTGTCTTTCTCCCTTCCTCGGTCTCTCTCCTTCTCCTCTGTCACCGAGCCTTCCTCATACTCAGCCCCTCTCTGTTTCTGTTTCTCATTCCATATCCTCCCCCCTTCTGTGCACTCGAAAAAGATTTCTCCCCTGTTTACTTTCTCACTCTCCCGTTTTCGTCCAGCACCTAGTTCTCGCTCTCGATTTCCTCTCTCGATTTCTCTCCTCCTCCTCTCTCCGAAAAAGGACCCCCTCTCAGAGTCTCTCCCTCGGCTTTTATAGACACTCCCTCTGGTCCCCCTTACGCTCAGTATCTCTCTGCTCCACCATCCACCAGCGTACGCTCGCGCACTACCTCGTACCGTCGCTTCGCCTTGCTCTTGCAAGCGTCGCGAGGTACTGCCAGGCAGACGAAAAGGGGGGGGACCAAGGCCTCTCTCTCCTGCTACTCCCCATCCCTTTTCTCGCGTCTCTCCACTTGCTGACGTTTCTGCTGCTGGAGAGTACGGGATTTTCGGGGACAGAGGGGGGGACCAGAGGAGTCATTTGCTCTCGGGTAGGGTTCGTCTCAAATCGGTTTCTGGATCCAGGAGTGGGTTAACAGGTTATTGGGCTTGGGAGAGGCTGAATGGTCACTGGGGCAGAGGAACGGGCTTCGTTTTCTCTTTGGATTTTGTTCTTCAACCAAATGTTATTTTTTGGTTTTTTTTTTACTTTATTATTTTTAGTGTATTTTTTTTTATTTGCAGTCTTTTAAAAAAAATTTTTGTTTAGCTGTTATTATTATTATTTTTGTGAGATTTTACTTTTACTTTTTATTTCTAGTCTCTTTTTGATTTATTATTATTATTATTATTATATTTTTAATTTTGGGGTAATGGGTCTCTTTTTGTTCTTTCTTTTTTAATAATAATAATAATCTTTTTTTTTAGCTTATTAAACAAACTCATTTGATTTATTTTATTTTATTTTAGCTTTTTTTTTTCTTTTTTTTATTATTATTTTTTTATTGGTTTAATTTTATTGTCATTATTATTTTTTGAGTATGCCCAGACAAAATATGGTGTTCACACTAAGAATATTGCTACCTCTGGCCGCAACTCGCTTTACGATACTGGACATTTTACTTGTCTCAATGATATAGTTGCATATAAATAACAAAAAACTTACTTTTTTTGTGGACTTGCTAGCATAACTATGGAAAGCAAAACTTAAAATTAATAAATTTATACTTCAAATCCTACACTATAAATTGAACAGTCTTTGTTTGCTGGTTTAATTTATACTTTAAAAAAAATCTATAATGAAAAGGACTTTCAAATCATCACCTATAGAATATAAAAACTATAGCAATAACAATAATAAAATTTGTTCTAATGGAATTAGTGAAATATAAAATGAAAAGCTGAAAATACCCAACGACAGCGTTGCGAAGCTTGGAGAAGGAAACCAAGGGGTTGAGTGACAATGTAAAATTTTTAGGAAATATAGAATGCCAAAGGGTGAAAATACCCGACGCCACTGCAAGTTTAAAGGAGGAAACGAGAAGGTCGAGCTTATGTGTAATTTCTGGACAAGAAAAAATTAAGGTTGTCTAACTCGTTTATTGAGAAAGAAGTCACAAAAAAACAAAATTATATTTAAGGGCAATTTATAAAAAAAAAGACATTACGCTGCGGCTTGTTTTCTCCTCAAAATTTTTTCACATCCTCAAAATCACATGGGACCCATGCTCATTTTCCATTCAGTTTTTCTCTATCTCTCTGTTTTCCTCCCCATCCAAACGAGAAAAAACACCATCCCTCCTCCCTGATCTTTCTCTCCCCCCCCCCCCAATTTTCTCTGCATCCAAACATAGTGTTGGAGTCAGGAATCCCCACAAAATCGTGCATTTTTTTAATGAACTGAAATTTAGAATTAAAAAAGATAACAAAAAATATCTATAAAAACAAAAAATATAATTATAAAAAAAGTACAACTAAGAAATTTTATTTCAACTCGCCGGTAAACAGATTAAATCATAAAGGAAAGGAAAACATCTTGCTATCCGTCTCGCATTTTCAGCGCGTAGCACAAAAGTAGTTAGCAGCTGAACGCACCCACCGTCCATTGAGGTTCGTTGATTCAGGACTATCAAAATGGAGCAAGGGAAGCAGGAAGGACTGATGGTGGCGAAGGTGTTGCCTCACCAGCTTCAGAACCCCATAGAGCAGCTTCAAACCCGTTTCAAAGAGTTGGAGAATGGCTTCAGGCTCTGGCTCTCCAAGCAGTCTTTACCCGTCGAGGCTGCCGTCGTCACCACCACCAGCGCCGCCCAAGGCGCTGCTATTGGTGCCTTTATGGGCACTCTTACTAACGATGCCTCGTCTTCTTTCCCCACTCCGCCTGAAGCTTCTCTCAACCCTCAAGCCATGGCCTCTCTTAAGCAAGCTCAGGTTAGAGTCTCAATAATATCCATGATGTTTCATGCCCAATAGGATGCCCAAATTTCCCTATCTAATGTTCCGTGACCCCAATAGATTTAATTTGGAACCCTTTTACTCTAATTCTTATTCATGGGTAAGGGTTTCGTGGAACTGGAACATTGCGTGATTCCGCGGCGATTCTTGCGTTGAAAATATTGAAATCTTTAAGTGGCAGTGCTGGTTGAGTCTTTAATTGGGCTTCTTCTTTTTTTTCCCTTTTCACTCCTGCCATACTATGAGTTTGTTTGTGGACATAATTTGTTGCGTGAATTTAAATGTAGAAATGAAGTTTCTTTTCCATTTGGAATAGAAAATGGTAAGTAGCTTAGGGACTGTACTTTGTTCTGTAGTGGCATAGTATTAGTTTCATAGCTTGCTACCTGTTTGCTCATATAAAGGAAAACAAATTATTTTCATTGTTGAATGATAGTAAATATGTTAACATGACCAATCAATTGATACAGGAGTTATATCTGTCTGTAAGTGACGTACAATTTTATTCAATTATAGGCTCTTTCTGGGGGTCCTTTGGTACAAGCTCGCAATTTTGCTGTCATGACAGGAGTAAATGCTGGTATTTCCTGTGTCTTGAAAAGATTGAGGGGGAAGGAAGATGTCCAGTCCAGGTGAGATTTAATAGTAGTCTTCTCCTATTATTTTTGTCTCTTCCTTAAGATTCCCTCCCTTACTCAACCTGGACTTAATTTTTTTTACTTAATTTTTTTGGTGAGTCAACTTGAAATGATTAGTTCTGTTATTCGAGATATCACTCTATTGAGCTCGCCAAGGTTTATGTCCTCTTCAAAATGTTGCTTGTTAATACTGTTCCCATACCATATTTAAGTGATCCCCAGCCCATATACCACAGATGACAGAAAAATGCATAATTTATGGGTTGTTACACATGGAAATAAAAGTCTTGTTGTAAATAGATCATATTAGGGAGTCGTTTTAAGTCACCTTACCCTAAAATTTTGTTCATTGTTACGCATGAAAGTTTGAAACTCACAGACCCTTTCTTAAATTCTTGACTATTGGTGGCAACTCTACTACTCAACTGGAAAACATGAATTTATGGGGAGATAATCCTTGTTTTGTTTTTTGTTTTTTTGATTTTTTTTAATAATAAAGGTAAAAGTAGTGTGCATGATATCATTTTGTACTTCCCACTACAGTATTGATGATATTATAGATAGCACATAAAAATGATTAGGAATTTGGGATTATTGCATAACCAGAAAGAAAAAGTACAATTTCCATGTTTAGTATTTTCATTTTAATGCAAAAATAGTTTTTGTGTGAAAGTTAGAAGATAGCAGGTCTCTCTCTCTCTCTCTCTCTCTCTCTCTCTTGTGGCTGTGATTTTTTGCAATGAAGTAAATGCAAAAGCATCTAATGCTAACGAGACATAATGTGAATGAAAATTTTAGTCTCTAATCATGGTTGGCCATGATTGTTACATTTATAAAGAGGAGGAGATTACATTAAGCCATTAGGGAAATAAGTTAGGATTTACTCCGTATGGCAAGTCCCACATGTACAAATCAAATCCTAATTGCTAGGTCCTGGTGCACCCCAAAAATTTTCCTAAGTTAATGGTGAAGTTGCACCCAACAGTGGTCAATAATTATGTGTGCATAGTGGTAAGTCTGTGTTATTGGATATATTATGATACCAGTGTCAATACATTTGTGGTATCAAAACATTTTCTTCTCCAATCCAAGATGAGTTGTCCTTGGTTATGACCTCTGCATGAAACTTCAGATTCCATACTCTAAGTGATAAAAGGGTAACCATGTATGATGTCTTTGAAAGTTCTTTTTTTTTTTGGTGGGGGAGGGGGGGGGGGGGAATCTTTCCAACTGGACCTGAGTATTAAACTAGATGAAATGGCTTCTGTAATATTATGGTTCAAATCAAACTATTTTTCTTCCACAAAAGAAAGCTTACATTCTTTTCTTGTATCATGGTCTGTTTAATATTTTGGTTTTTATATCCTTATTTCAGCAAATGTGCTTTCTTGCAGCAACCATGATGTTGATAATCTATTAACTTATCTATTACAGCATGGCAGCGGCTTTTGGGTCTGGGGCCATGTTTTCGTTGGTAAGTGGCATGGGCGGACCAAATCAAGCGGCAAATGCAGTCACTTCTGGACTTTTCTTTGCACTTGTTCAAGGTGGACTTTTCCAGGTGGGTATGAAGGCAAACCAATTTATCTTTATGCAGTTTTTTCAAGGCTTTAGTTATTACATTGTATCTCTATTTGATAAACCATTGGGCTTTCCATGTTGGTGACATGGTGAGTAAAGCTCTGCTATCATTTATATATGGAAATATTAGATAAACTCCACCTCTGTATTAGAGGTGTTACAAACAAGTAATGGTGGAAATTAAAAGGAAACAAGAAGGTTAGGAAAATAGGTAGCATTCGAGAGGGTAGTCTCTCCTGCGTTCCAACCAGAATTCTCTCTGCCTTCCCACACCCAAATATTTCCCTGACCGAAAATCACACTCTCTCCTGCCAAGTTAGTTATTGACACTAAAATGCCTATTTTGCGCTTACTAAGCCATCTCAGCATTTTTTCTTCCTCCTTGAGTCCATGTGCAACATTTGATGCTCATCATGACCACCCAAAAAAAAAATATATATATATATATATATATATTCAGGGTCAGCTTGTCCTCAAGGTGAAAGTCAGGAAATTGAGTCATAATAACATCTTAACTCTCCCAAGTGTTGTCATGCTCAGGTAAGTTGGTCCATTTAACTAGGACTTGGGTCTGTCCACTAATCAGAAGCTTGGATTTTCAAATAGCTTGAGGCTAAACCTGTAATTCCATGTCTTCAGTGAGAAAATCAGGGAGTTCTTGGTTGACAACCAAGGGATGGAGGGATGGTTTGAGCTGAGAGACATGAAAAACGGGGTAAATGTGAGCTATAGGTGGCAAGTTCAGCTTGTAAGCCACTTCTCCAAACTTCTGAATAATTTTGAATGGACCATGGAAGCGAGGGCCAAGTTTCCTATTAGGTTTTTTAGCAAGAGATTTGAGTTTATAAGGCTGCAATTTTAGACAAACCATGTCCCCAATGTTAAAAGTAACATCTCTTCTCCTCTTATCGACATGGTACTTCATATGAACCTGAGCCTTCTCTAAATTAGTCTTCAATTCTGCCAGTATCAGATTTCTGGTTCTGATATGTTCATTGGCCTCATCGATTCTAGTAAAGCCATCCTCAAGCTTAAAAAGTGTGGGAGGATCTTTACCATAGAGAGCCTTAAAAGGGGTCATACTTGAGGACCTGCTATAATTGGTGTTGAATCAATATTTAGCCCAACTCAACCATATGGCCCATTGCTTAGACTTGTCACCAATAAAACACCTGAGGTATGTTTCAAGGCCTTTATTTACTACTTTCGTTTGCCCATCAGTTTTGGGAGGATACCCCAAGCTGTAGGATAGTGTAGTCCCTAATTGCCTAAATAATTCTTGCCAGAAGAGACTAATAAACACTCTATCCTAACTTGACACTATAGATTTAGGAAATCCATGCAAACGCACCACTTTCTTAATAAAAATAGCAACAACATCCTTGGCTGAGAAAGGGTGAGAGAGCAGTGTAAAATGAGCATACTTTGTTAATCAGTCCAAAGTATCGTATTTGTGAGATCTAAGAAGACCAGTGATAGAATCTATGCTCATATCTTCCCAAATATGCTAAGGAATCAATAAATATTGCAAAAGACCAACTAGGCTCAAAGCTTGATTTTTGTAATGTTGGCAAACGTTACATTTAGTGACATAGGGCCTATTTGATTTCTTATTTTTAGAATAGTTTTTTGTTTTTAAGAACAAAAAAACAAAAAAAAATTGTTTGATGATGTGTTTTTAATAAAGTATTTTGTAAAACATAAAAAGAGAATTGTATTTTCAGAAACAAAAAAATAAAAACATTTTTTAGATGTTTTGTTAACTTTTATTTTGCAGAATTAGGGAAATGGTGGAGAACAACAATTTTTCAGAATAATGATTCAAACAAATTTTTTAACTTTTTTGTTTTCAAAATTTGTTTTAAGAGATATCTGTTTTAAAAATATTAAAATCAGAATAAAATCAAATAGGCCCATATGCTTGCACATCCTTTCGCATCCCTTCCCAATAAAATAGGGCAACTAACCTCTTGTATGCCCTCAAATATCTAGAATGTCCCGCAAGTGGTGAATCATGAAACTCCTTAAATAAGATAGGAATCCGAGTAAAAGATTTAGGAAGTACCAAACAGCCCTTGTAGAATAGATAGCCATGTTTCATAGTGTAACCTAGATCTACAGTAGATCCTGTTGTAATCTGATGTATGATAGAAGATGGTGTGGGATCCTTGTGTATCTCATTTTCCCAGTCATCTCAATTATTTAATTGCCACAAAGGAACAGTATGCAACTCAATTAATGCTCCCCTACTTGATAGAGCGGCGGCTGTTGTGTTTTCTCTTCCAAGTTTGTATTGAACCTCAAAACGATAACCCATGATCTCAGAAACCCGCCTCTGTTTGTCAGGATCAACGACCTCTTGTTCTAAGAGAAATTTGAGAGCCTTTTGATTGGTTTTAATGATGAAATGGTTGCCCATCAAATAGTGACTCCATTTCTTAATTGTGGAGACAATAGCCATTAGCTCCCTCTCATAAACAGAACAGAGCTGATGTTTGAAAGATAAAACTTGGCTATGGTAAGCTATAAGTCGCCCTTGCTGCATCAATACTGCACCAACACCAAAACCAAAAGTTTCAGCTTCTATTACAAAAGACTAAGAGAAATCTGGCAAAACTAAGATAGGGGTAGGTGTCATGGCTTGTTTGAGAGCTTCAAAAGCTTCTTGGGCCATCTCACTCCATTGAAAAGCATCTTTCTAAAGCATGTCTGTTAAGGGGCCAGCAAACCTCATAATCTTTTATGAACTTTCTATAATACTCAGTAAATCCCAAAAAACCAGTCAAAGCCTTCAAATCTTTAGAGACAGGCCACTCCATTATACACTTATTTTTTTGGGGGATCAACTTGCACTCCTTCACCTAAAATGATATGTCCCAAACACTCCAACTTATGTTGAGCAAATGCACACTCTTTGGTGTTGATAACTAGCTGATTTTGTTGAAGTATCTACAAGGCTTGTTGAAGGTGTTGCAGATGAGAGGAAAAATCTCCACTATAAATCAAGATATTTTCAAAAGCTACCAAGATAAATTTTCAGAGATATTCTCTAAGGATATCATTCATTAAAAATTGGAAAGTGGAAGAGGTGTTAGTTAAGCCAAATGGCATCACCATAAACTCATAATGACCTTCATGGATTCTAAAAGCTGTCTTGTGCTCATATCCTAATTTTATCTAAATTTGATAGTACCTTGATTTAGGATCCAACTTAAAAAACACCTTAGCTCCTCCAAACTCATCAAGTAATTCATCAGTGGCCGAAATAAGAAATTTATCCAGTATAGTAATCTTATTTAGGGCCCTACAATCAAACATGCCAACTTTTGTCTTTCTTTTTTACCAAGAGTACTGGGTAAAAAAGAATAAGGACTGCAACTGGATCTAATGATTCCTGACACAATCATCTCCTTAACGAGGCATTCAATCTTAGCCTTTTGGGAGTTTGGGTACCTATAGGGTCTTATGTTGGAAGGTGCCTCTCCTGGCTTGAGCGTAATAGCATGATCCCTAAAATGATGGGGTGGTAGCCCCTTCACTGGTTCTTGCACAGTAGGAAAATCATCTAGTATACTCTGAATTTCAAGTGCCACTGCTGAAGTAGTCATTGAAGCAAGGGTCATTTCATTGAATTCCACCAGAAAAAAAAAAAAGTGCTCTCCCCTCTTTAATGTTTGAATCATTGATCTTAATGATACTGAGTCTTGGATAAGGATGGATCTCCATGCAAAACACACATTCTCCACCCATGCTAATTTTAAGAGTTGATTTTCCCCAGTCCACTCTAACTTCCCCTAACGATTCAAACCAATCCATCCCTACAATTACATCAGCTCCTCCCAAATCAAAAGGGTAAAATGATTGTTAGATCCAAATTCTGCATCTCCAACACTATATTGTGACAAATGCCAACATCCCTAACATGATACCCATCTCCCATCTGCACTTCAAATGAAATAGTCCTGTCCAGTTGTAATTGTAGCTCATCAACCAGATTTGAATCAATGAAATTATGTGTACCCCCTCAATCAATCAATACCATCACTTCCCTATTTTGAATTTTTCCCTTCAACTTCAGTGTTTTACTCCCAGTTATTCCTACTATGGAATTCATAATAGCATTAAAAGCACAATCCCAGCTCCCTTGTCTTTGCTATCTCTACATTTGTCATTCTCCTAGAGTTATTACTAGATGAAGAGTAAGTCACTAGTCTACTAGTAGATTTCGAGTCTTGGCCTCCTTTCACATCTGGACTCTTGTTGGAGCTAGCAGTAGTTATGCTCTTCATAGGTTCTGGAAAACCAAGTGACCTGGTGGCACTGGTTTTTTATCCTGCCCATGACCCACTAGAATAGGCTTGGGCTCCCTTATTCCACCTTAATTCCTTAGTTCTTTCCAAAACCAAGTTTCTATCTTCAATCCTCTAAGCCATATCCATTAGCTCTTGTAAAGAGTGGATTTTGAGCATTTGAATTTTAGCTTTGATCTCATCTTTCAACCCATTATTGAATGTGCTAATTAACATATCATTTGCCATTTCCTTTAAGGTTGCAGTAAGGAGCTCAAAATGCTTCCTGTACTCTGTCACCGTGCTCTCCTATTTCAAGGACATCATCATCTCATAAGTGTCTCCACATTGTGAGTTATGGAATCGCAAGATGAGGCCCCTTTTAAGGTTATTCCATGACTTCACTAGACACGTTGCCTCTTTCCAAGGAAACCATTTTAAAGCATGCCCTTCCAAACACACCACTGGTGCATCTAACTTCTCCTCCCCAGCTATTCTATTCGCACAAAAGTGACACTTAACTCTGAAGACCCAACCCATTGGTTCCTTTCCAGCAAACAATGATAAGATGTCAGAACCTGGGCACTTCTCATTCAGCTTCATTGCTTTCCCCTACTTCCATTCGATGAGTCGAGGCCTTCATCATGCTCGAGGGAGGTGCTTCTTCCACCGACTTCACTTTCTCATTATTCTTTTGTTTGTTTCTCACCTCATTCAACACTTATACTACAAGATCACATAACACGGCAACCTCCTGCGTCACCTTCGATGCACACTGTTCCACACCCACCATACACTTTTTGATAGTTTCAATCCTCCCCTCCGTCCAAGTGTTTACCATTCCCTAGAATTGACCAGTCTGATACTAAAATTAGTAAAGCTCTGCTATCATTTATGTATGGAAATATTAAATAACTCCACCTCTGTATCAAAGGTGTTACAGTAAAATAATGGCTGAAATTAAAAGGAAACCAAAAAAAAGAAAAAGTTAGGAAAATAGCTAGCATTCTAGAGGCTAGTCTCTCCCACTTTCCAACCAAAATTCTCTTTGCCTTCCCACATGCTTCCCACACCCAAATATTCCCTTAACTGAAATCAGACTCTCTCTCTCCTGCCAAGTTAGTTACTGACACTAAAATATCTATTCTGACCTCACTAAGCCATCTCAGCATTTTTTCTTCCTCCTTGAGTACACGTGTAATGTCTGACGCTCATCATAACATAACAATAGTGAATATGCATTCTGTAATAACCCTAGAAATAAATCTCTAGGGTGATTTTTGGTTGGGTTTCTCGTATTGTCTATGGTTGAAAATTCTGACATGATCAACTGACCTTTGTCCAAGTGAGGTGTGCTTGCCTAGATCCCTGGATGTAATGTGTATGATGTAGGTTCATAGTTTGGTGTCCCATTAACTCTTTCCATGTTAAGATTTTGTATTCATAAATCATGCAGTTAGGACAAAAGTTTTCTCAACCACCATCTGAAGATATTCGCTATGCCAAAACGAGACACATGTTGCACAACCTTGGCCTTCAGAGTTACGAGAAGAATTTCAAGAGAGGCTTATTGACAGACAACACTTTGCCTTTACTCACAGACAGGTTGGCTGTTGGCATTTGAATTATTTTATGAGTTTTTATTTTACTCTATCATCTTATTCTTATTTCTCTTTATCATGTTCTGAAGTCTGAATCCTTTGTCTTTATTTTATTTGAATTATGTTACTTTATCATCTTGTTCTTTTTATCTTTTTCCCTTTTATCATGTTCTGAAGTCTAAAGCCTTTGTTTTCCCTTGTCTGTCTCAGTGCTCTTAGAGATGTGAAAATCCCTCCTGGACCTAGGCTTTTGATTCTTGATCACATCCAGAGGTATGAATTCTGCCCTATCTATAGTTATGCAGTGCCCTGCTTCTGCATTTCTCTTACATGCTGATGTTTGGCTATAGGGACCCAGATCTGAGAGGGAAGCGAGTAAGCCGGAGTTGACTTGAATGAATGGAGTATGCTGCCACCAAACTTATATACTGCTCAAAAACCGTTGGAAAGGGATGTTAGCAAGTTTGTGTTGCAAATGAGTTGTCATTTTTGTTTGCTATGCTTTATATTCCAAGGTTGCTACACTGAATTTTTAGATAATTTGGTAAACGAGTATTCAGTTCCCGGAAAAAATGGTAGTTTTTTTCCCTCAATAACAGACGTATATGCAATTTTTTATATCTTTACTAAATTTTCCTATCAAAAAAATAATAAGTGTATAATTTTTTAATAAAAACATAATATGTGTATGATTTATTAAGAATTATATAATTATTTATTAAAATTATATATTGATCATATTATTAGAAATTATATATTTATTTATATTGATTAGAGAATTTAAAAATAAGGATTCAAATAATTACATATGGGTCGTTTCTTTTTCGTAAATATATTGCTTCTTTTGGTTTTATAATTGTTTTAATTTTATTGCTCTAAGAAAACAGTGTTTCCTCTTATTTGTTTTTGATAATCTAATTTTGCTTTTTTGTCACATGATTCATCAAAATTTTAATGTTAAATTTAACAATCGGATGACTTAAATCATATGACAAAGTCAACGCACGCTTAGATTTAACATTCAAAGTTTGACATCAAATTTTGAACAGAAAGGTAATAGATAGGCAAGAGAGCAACATTGTTTGAATTTAAACTAAATGAAAAAAATTAAAATTTTTAAAAAAATTAAAAAGACGAAAAGTATATGTAGAAAGTGACATTTTATTCTACAGGAACACTTACTTTTTTTACCAAAAAAAAAACGAAAAAGAAGGAAACTAAAATTTAGAGAGCAATATTGCTTGAATTTGAACTAAATGAATAAAGTTAGAATTTTTATAAAATTAAAAAGATGAAAAGTATATTTAAAAAATGACATATTTTATTCTAAGGAATACTTAATTTTTTTATGAAAAAAGAACAAAACTTAAATTTAGACAAATCATTTTTAGATAAACTTGAGATGAGATTCTTTGCAATAATTATTTTTATTATATAATGTGTAGTGATTTTTTGAAGATTTTTTTAACAATTAAAATTTTTAAAATATAATTTTTTTTACAATTAAAATTTTTGTCTTGCTAATTTTAATTTTTAGAAATTCTAATCATTTTTAATTTCTTAAAAAAAATACTTAAAAGACGGTACTAGACGTGGTACAATAAAATTGGTTGATGCGGAGAGATAAACCTCCTTTAAAAGGGAACGAAAACGCCACTGGCTCTTACTTACACTCAGGCCCCAAACAAAAGTTGTAGCTTTGATAAACCGACTATGGATGGCTGACATTGGCACGTGGCCCATTCCTCATCAGTCGCTGCCGTAGCAGTTGCAACTTGACCCTTCCATTCCACCAATAGACAACGCCCCAAGCTCACTGCTATTACGCTAACCTTCTTATATATAATATTTTTTTATTCAAAAATTACTCTAATTTCTTTAATATTTTAATATATTTTGTTGGAAAATTTTAATCTGTTTTTTATAAAAATAATTTTCCACACAACGTAAGTGGGAAGATTATGATTTTACTTTTTTTTATGATAATAAAAACAACTAAATTAAGTTCTGATATGAGATGTCTTTTTCTTAATATAAAAATAAAAACAATTAAATAATTGAATGTTTTGGAAAAAGATATTATGTAGAGAGCTAATTTCATTTGTTAAAAATAAATTAGAATGAAGTTAGATATGATTTTTTTAAAAAAAAAAGATATTAAGTATAATTTAACCAAATTTAAAGAAATTAGAATAATTTATTTTTTAAGAAATAAAACAGATCAGATGAGAGAAAAATAAAGAAACCAAAATAAGAAAAACAAATCAGATCCAAAATTTGAAAAAGAAAACCGCGTTGTACCCTCTGTAGAACAGTTGAACGTGATTCCTATTATTTCCCCCATCGCTTTTGTCCCCGTAGAGCTTGGACCACTTTTCCACGCGCA
Organism: Erythrophleum ivorense; assembly: GCA_026724425.1. Taxonomy (NCBI): domain Eukaryota; kingdom Viridiplantae; phylum Streptophyta; class Magnoliopsida; order Fabales; family Fabaceae; genus Erythrophleum; species Erythrophleum ivorense. The sequence goes on from JAIUCV010000268.1 coordinate 365,820, forward strand.
ATAGCGCACCACCAATTAGTGCTGTTGGAATCAATCTATCTCACTTTATATGGAGCTCACCTCACCACTACCTATGCCTCTCTTCAGCCACAAGATTAGATTCGGTTTAGGCCACTAGATTTTTTGGTTTTATGATTTCAGTTTCACACCAAGGTTGGAGCAGTTAAGCCTTCCGTTGGTAAATCACCCTGCCAGGTGTCAACTTAGGACTTGTAGCATTCCCACCTTCTTGACATGAACAAATTCTATATCATAATATCAGTCGCTAAACCGCAGATCATTAATTGATTAAGGAGAAACGGTATATTTTGAATTGTCTAAAACAGTGTATTTGGATATTCGTTTGGAGAAAAAAAAATTATGTTTGTTAACGATTATTTTACAAAAACACATATTATTATTTTATACAAAACGTGATTTAAAAAATAAAAAAAAAATTTCAAACATGCACTGATGTACTAATTCTGCACATAACTTTATGCTAAAGACATCTCATTAGTAGACATGCCCTATAAGGCACATCTCATTACTAACTTCACGGAAGTAAAATTATAAATATAGAACCTTCATACTAATTTGGCGTTGAAAATTTTGACAAACATGGAAGAAACAGAAATAGTCTTTATTCTCATGCGAATTTTCCCGCATGCTTTCTCCCTTTGGCTTTTCGTCTGTATTAGGGCAGTTTTTCTTTGTGGGTGTAAGGGAAGCAGGATTTCGTGTTGGTTAATCTATCTGGACCTTGACTTTGAAAAATAATGAAGTTTGAACAAAACCCTGTTAATTTCAAAGATCGATCTTAGTCTTTGACAAGTAAAAAATTCTCCAGCAGCAAAAGATAATCAGCCGCTTTCTATGGATGAACAGAATTTTTATCGATTTTATTAGACTTCAAAATTTGAAATGAGATCTTGTATCAATATGTATATATATGCATATATATATATATATATATATGTATATATGAAATGAGACCTGCGCAATACCTTGTTCATGTCAAGAATCAATCTTGCGTTTGCCAAACAAGAAAATTTCAAGCGGCAAATGAGAACCCAAACCCTTCTGTGCTAAAAAGAAAATAATCAGCATCATAATTCCTCCATTAAGATTTCCAGAGGCTCCATGATCTATCTATAAAAGAGAAACTTTCACAAAGAAGAATTCAAATTTTTTTCTCTAAATTCTTTCACGAGACAGAAAGAACAAGAGAAAACTGATCCATGCCAAAGAGACTTCACATACGGATTATACAGTGTCTATCTACAACTTATACTACAACATACAAAATTAATATTTTATAAAACAAATAAGCGATCGACAATAAAGCCATGAATGAGAATTGATCATAAAGACTAAGAAGGAACAGAAATGGACGAAGCCTTGAGGAGATTCTGTGCCCGCGAAAGCTGGTCCATGAGAGCGACGATGCGAGCGTGATAATCACGCGCCTGATGAAGAGCCTCGGCCTCCAATTCGCCGAGCTGAGAGCAGAGCCTCTCCTCGGCGTCTTCGGCCACCCGGAGCCTCTCCCACGCGCTCTGAAGCTGGCGCCTCATGAGCTCCTCCCTCTCCTTGCTCTGCCTCAGCTCCTTCTCCAACTCCTCGTTCCTCTTCTTCAGCTGCAACGCCGTCGTATCCTGATCCTCTGCTTTCTTTTCATGGCTACCGATCCCAATCACCGCCATTATCGGTGCCATAAAAAATAAAAGTGACAAAAAATTAAGAAGCAGATACACAAATACGAGAACAACGATGGATTTGCGTGGAACGATTAGCTCGGCGGCAACGGTATAAATAGACTCAAATCAGGTGTGTCCAGGTTCAATGAACCTGTATCTTCATGGCTCTTCTCTATATTTCAAATTAATTAATTATTTTATTTATATTGCTTACGCATTCGCTTCGCTTTGAAACTGATTATTCCCTCATTTTACGCGTTCCACGTCAGACACCGCCCATTTATGATTGACTTCCTTTGATTATTATTTATTTCTATTACTATTTTTGTTTTCGTTTTTGTATTTTTTTTTTTCTGATTGTCAAATAGCACAAAAAAGAATGTTTTTGTTCTTTCTGATTGGCGAATCTTTAATTTTAGAGTCAAGTGATTTAGATCGTGATCACGTCTGTTTTTTTTTTTTTAACTGCAAGTGTACCTAAATTTTTAAGGGAAAATAGTCACACTCTCAATTTGATAGGATAGAATATTTGTTTTATAAATCAACTCATTTCAGATTTTAAAATGTTAAGATTTAAATGAATTATTAAATAATAATTAATTATTTCAACATCTTAAGATAATAATTAATTATTCTAATAATTTTAAACAATAATTATGCTAACAATATAATTAATTCAATTAGTTAAACTAATAAGTGGAGTTAAGTCATATATTAGATTAAGTGTCCAAAATTCAACACTTATTTGCAAATTTTAGATACAAGGAAGGTCTATTTCCTACATAAGGGAAAAGTTAGTACATTGCTAGTGAGTCCTGCCTTTGTCCAGGTAGGTAGTGTTTCTATGCATTTGTATTTTGTTTTTGGCGAATGTGGAGTAGTTTTTTAGGCTTACAGGTAAGATTCAGCCTGCCTTGTGTATTTATGCTGACTCCAAGTATGTTGTGAATGTCAAGAGAAGAAACTCTGTTGAATTTTTGTAAAAACCTCCTGAACGTATATAAATATAAATATAAATTTCTCTTATATTATGCTATGTCCTCAATCTTGTTCTATGGGTGTAAAGATATGAGGAGTTCCTTGTATTCTGTATTAGTTATTTTTTTGATTTTGAAGGCGTACGTGACATTAGAATGGCCTTTCACCACTTTGTTTTTAAATTTTGTGGAATTGGTGTATAAAGTTGAAACGTAATTTTAAAACATAAATCAAACAAAAAAGAAAAATTAGGATTACTAGGCCTGCTTCCAATTACAGACCTTAATTTCAACCCCAATTCTTGACACCGAATGTGGCCTATGTAAATGGCAAGGAATGATGCATGCCCTGGAATAAAATTTCTGACAATCAATGTGTGTGATTATTATTAGCAGTGACATGTTTCAAAAATTATAGTATGCTTATTATTTATAAAAAAGTATAATTTAAGACCTCAAATTAAATATATTTATATTAAAAAATTTTAAAATTAATATGAAGAACTCTAAATTTAAAAATTTTAATTTAAAGTTGTAAACTATAATTTTTTATTAGTTATTGTAATATACTCTCTCTGGTCTCATATATAAGAGATTTTTTTAAAATTTGATTTGGTCTTATATATAAAAAACAAACTACCATATTAATTACAGTATTCCAATTATATCTTTCATTAAATAAGTCATTCAAATTATGCGTAGTGATAGTTATTAATTTTAAAGAGAAAGTGTACATATTAAATAAGGATATTTTTAAAAAATAATTTTTATTTGAAATAAGATTAATTACTTTTAACTAACTTTCTTAATACTCATGAATTAGTTATTTATTTCTTATATATGAGATTAGGGGAAATATGTGTGCGTGTTTTTTTTTTTAAGTCAACGCTGCCAAAGTTAGTATCTATAACTACATATAAAAAGATATTTCCAATCATAAAAAATAGGAAGTTATATATATATATGCACACGCACGTGTGTGTGAAAAAAAAAAATCTATTAGTATCTTTGAGAAAATGTAATAAATTGTTCTTTCTTAAAATATCTAATTTTGAGAAGTGTAATTTAACGCTTAGGCCGTTACTCCAATTAACTAGATTATGGAGATTTTGCAGCCCGAGGAAACATAATTAACACCAACACTTTGAATGATGAAGGACAAGGAAGAGAAAAGAGTGGAAAAATTACATTTAAAGGCATAAATTTTGTAAGTTTTATAGTAAAAAAATTTAAAAATAAAATTATTCTTAAATATTTAAATTATTATTAAATTTAAAGTAATTTATTATTAGGATTTTAAAAATTACTATTAAATTTTAAAAATATTATTATTAAAATTACTTAAACTATAACTTTTTTAAAATTTGATATTAATTTTTTTAAATTTTAATAATGAATTTCAGTAACTTGAATCTTTGTAAGTAATTTTAATTTTTAAAATTTTTTATTATAAATTTTTTAAATTTTAAGTCATTAAATATAATTTTTCCAAAAAGAATAGGGCTGCACAAATCTAAAGAATTTTATTGAATCTTTGTGAGTAATTTTAATTTTTTAAATTTTTTATTATAAATTTTTTAAAATTTAAGTCATTAAATATAATTTTTTCAAAAAGAATAGGGCTGAACAAATCTAAAGAATTTTATTTGAAAAAAAAAAACAAGTGGAATGAGCACAGTGACATTAATCGATTGGATTCGACTTTTGGGAATTGCCGTGTGTTATTGATTTATCTCAGCATTATTGGATTCGAATTTTGGTAATTGCCGTGTGTTACTGATTTATCTCCGCAAGGTGCAAATTTAAGTCTGATAAAGCTGGTAGGACCCCTAGTGGGACATAGTGATACCACAAGCATGTTAATGCGTTCAGAATGTTCACGTTTGCAACCCAGCTTCCATTATTCTGTTTTTTTTTTTTTTTTTGTCTTCTCTGTACTTGTCAATTAAAAATACTATTTTAAATGTCAAATCGAATGTCATATATAGAATTTTACTAATATTTTCCGTTTAAATAGTTCAATGAATGATCAAAATGGATAAAATACCTACTGAATTATTTAGAGAAATTATGCTCTTTTTTAATTTTTTTAAATTATATAAATTTTTAATTTTTAAAAAATATATTTAGTCTAATTTTAAATATTTTTGGAAAATGCTTCATTGATCTAAATATATATTAGATGATTCTTTTTTTTTAAGAATTAAAGGTATCTTAGTAACAAAAAATCTAAAAGGTAAACTAAATTGTAACAGACTTTTTTATTTTAAGAAAGAACAATGTATATTTTAAAAATACAAAAAAATTCCATATAATTTTAATAAAATTAAAAAAGATTCAGTATAATTTACTCATTTATTGAATGGTCACCTGAAATCATAGTTTTGCTTTATTAAAAAAAAAAAAGGTTTTGGCCATGGAATTAAACATTGAAGGGACATAGGAATTGTAACTCTGAATCATTGGTTTAACGGATCATTAATTAAACTTAGTCAACTAATTATTTTAATTCAAAGTATAACATATATACTTTAATTTAATATAAAATAATACGTATTTGTGTGTGTGTATTAAAATAGTACAAAATGCAATTTGGTACCATGCCCGATGGGGTTAAAAGTGCCTAATATATAGTTTGATGATTAAACCAATTATACATTAGTGCTATGTTACCATTTTGATAATTTTTTAAAGAATTTACTAAAATTTTATTTAAATTTTCAATTTATATATGAAATCTCTAATTTTCTATACATTAAAACTCAAAATCCCTCTCTTAGCCAATTAAAATTTTGAATTTAACACACATAATATAATATCTTATAAATTGTATTTATAAACACAATTTCTAATTTTATCTTTACTTTTGCTCTAAATTCTTAATTTTTTAAACAAAATCTCTAATTTATAATGCATTAAATATCAAATTTTTTTCTTAATCCAATTGAATTCTCAAATGTGACACGCAATACAAAATATCCCCCACAATTTGCCCTTGAAACAAAATCAACACTTGCATAAATGTTTTTAAAATTGGACCAATTATTAAACCGATAAAAATATTAATTTATAGTTCATTGATTTGACCGTGGTCAAACTGGTGATAATTAAATATATATTTTTTATTTTGTATATAAAAATTTTGGAACATATTATGACTAATTACACATAAAAATAAATTAAATATGATATAATATATTAATTCTGATTTTTTTATATAATTTTAATAAACATTATATGAATTTTATTTTTATTTTTAATCTATAACATTAAAAATTTGTAATTATAAATAAAATAATAATAGAAACATAATAATAAAAGTTATATTTGTCATTAAAAAATAAGAAGCAAAGGGTTTAAAAATAATACATTTGAAAAAGTTATTTATGAAATAAAAAATTTAACCAAATTAAATATATATATATTATCTTACTTATATATTTTTATATATAATTGTTTGTGCAACATTAACAAGGGGATGAGTTGGGAAAAGTGGAAATGATGATGGTGTGTTTTTCCCTGGCACAGGTTCGAGACATTTGCACAACTTTTGCTCCTTCATTCATAAGAAAAGAAGAAAAATCGGTCCAACCATCTGTTTTCAGTTCAATTTCTGCAGAGAACCATCCGGTTCAATCTAGTATTTGACCGGGTTTGACTGATTCAATGGCCCACTGGTTCTAGACTAATTTCGAACCGGACAGAAGGCTAGTTCTCAGTTGAATCGGTTTGTCTGGTCTGGTTTTGAAAACTATACTTACATCTCTAGTTTTACCTAAAATTTATGAATTTCTATGGAATAAATATTAAAATTTCTTCATTGGCCAAGCAAAGCCTTAAATTGGACACACATAACAATATATCTTTTTTCAAATTTTGCTCATAAACAAACCTTGTAATTCTACCCCTAAATTTGTCAAAATAACCAATTCTCTTATGAAATCATTTCATTAAAAGAGTTTGGAGATTAAGTTTTCTAAAGATCAAATTCAACCAAATGAGGATATTTTAAGATGTATGAACTTTTTAGTCATGTGCTATGCATGTGTTATTTTTTGTCAATAAATTAATAGAATGGTAACGTATGGTGTTAATATGCTAACGATTTAAATCTCATATCACTCAATTGTTAATTTTTAAATTACAAGATATCAAGATGAAATTAATCCAAATTAGGGTACCAAATTATATTGTACCCCATGAAATAAAATAAATATAATATGTTTTATTTTGATAAAATAATATAAAATTTATTACTAGTTTATATTAAAAACCATTTGAAATTATTTATTGAAAGAAAAGAAATATAATCTAGTTTCATTGCTCCAAGTCACTAAAATAGCAATTCAATAGCATAAATATAAGATCTGAACTAATTTGATGCCCAATTCATTGGCAGGACCAGTTGAGTTAGTTTGAGAACTCATATTTGGTGTGTAGCACAGTGTGATGAGCATTGTGTTATGCATTATTTGAGCTGTTCAAATCAAATTAGGATGCCCTAAATTTATTTGGGGATATTTTTTTAATTTTAATTGTCATTTTTTAAGCTAATAGGTAAAAATTATTTTTATTCTACCTCTACATCTTTCAATACAAAAAATAAATATAAAAATATAAAAGATCTAAATTTAGTTTGAATAACTCAGATAATGTATAGCATGATACTTATCACACCATGCTGCACAAAAAATCCATATGCATTGGTCTAATCCCCAAATTATGGTTCAGAAAATCAAATATAAAATAAATAAATAACATAACATAATATAATAAAGTTGAATACATAAAATAATATCAAAATATGTTAAACCGCATACATCCATATAATTTGAAAAAATATCAAATATACATCCATGAATTAATATCTAAAAATAAAATAAATGCATATTTTTATTTTTTTCTGATTTTAACCATTTTTTATGAAATTATGTGGGTAATGGTGTGCCCTTAAATTATTTAATGAAAAGAGACATAGTTTTAAATAAAGTTAATTTTTTAAAAATTATTATTAAAATTACTTAAACTATAATTTTTTTAAATTTGATAATAATTTTTTAAAATTTTAATAATCTTTGTAAGTAATTTCAATTTTTAAAACTATTTATTTTAAATTTTTTAAAATTTAAGTCATTAAATATAATTTTTTCAAAAGGAACAGCGTTGAACAAATCTAAAGAATTTTATTTGAAAAAAAATATATGTGGAATGAGCACAGTGACATTATTTGATTGGATTCGATTTTTGGGAATTGCCGTGCGTTGCTGATTTATCTCTGCATCATTGGATTCAACTTTTGGGAATTGGCGTGTTCATCTGCAAGATGCAAATTAAGTCTAATAAAGCTGATAGGACCCCCAGTGGGAGATAGTGATACTGATACCACAAGCATGTTAATGCGTTCAGAATGTTCACTTTTCCAACCCAGCTTCTATTATTCTGTCTTTTTTCTCTTTTCTGTACTTGTTAATTATAAATACTATTTTAAATATCAAATCGAATGTCATGTATAAAATTTTACTAATATTTGCCGTTTAGATGGTTCAATGAATGATCAAAATGGATAAAATACCTACTGAATTATTAAGAGAAATTATGTAAAATTTTCATGATTTTTTTAATTATATTTTTTTATTTTTTAAAAATATATTTAGTCTAATTTTAAATATTTTTGGCAAATACTTCATTGATCTAAATATATATTAGATGATTTTTTTTTAAAGAATTAAAGGTATCTTAGTAACAAAAAATCTAAAAGGTAAACTAAATTGTAACAGACTTTTTTATTTTAAGAAAGAACAATGCATATTTTAAAAATACAAAAAAAAAGTTCAGATAATTTTAATAACATTTAAAAAGATTCAGTATAATTTACTCATTTATTGAATGGTCACCTGAGATGGCCTATTAATAAGGATGGATGAGGATATGAGTAGCGTAAGAGTGAAATCATAGTTTTGCTTTATGTAAAAAAAAACAAAGGCTTTGGCTATGGAATTAAACATTGAAATGACATAGGGACTGTAACTCTGAATCATTGGTTTAATTGTTGGATCACTAATTAAACTTATTCAATTAATTATTTTAATTAAAAGTATAACATATATACTTTAATTTAATATATACTAATGCGTGTGTATATATATATTTATGTGTGTATATGTATATATACGTATGTATATATTAAAGATGCTATATCAATGTACCCATAGACACTTACTATACTATAATGGGAATAATTATCATTAACCAATTTAACATACTTTTTGTGCATAGTTTAATAGGTTTGTTTTCACGTTTGATATAATAATAAAATAGTGCAAAATGCAATTTGGTACCATGGCCATGTGGTTTAAAGTGCCTAATAAGGAGTTTGATGATTAAACCCATAGTACATTAGTACTATGTTATCATTTTGAATTTTTTTAAAGAATTTATTAAAAGTTGTTTTAAAATTTTAATTTATATATGAAATATCTAATTTTCTATACATTGAAACTCAAAATTCCTCTCTTAGTCAATTAATTTAACACACATAATATAATATCTTATAAATTGTATCTATAAACAAAATTTCTAATTTTATCTTTAATTTTGCTCTAAATTCTTTTTTTTTAATCTCTAATTTCTAATGCATTGAATATCTGAACTTTTTCTTTGTCAATTGAATTCTCAAATGTGACACACAATACAAAATATCCCCCACAATTTGCCCTTGAAACAAAATCAACACTTGCAACCCTAGTTTTATCTAAAATTAATGATTTTTTTTTATAGAATAAAGATAAAATTCTTTCATTAGCCAATCAAAACTCTAAATTGGACACACACAACCCAATATCTTTTCCAAATTTTGCTCATAAACAAAACCTGTAGTTCTACCCCTAAATTTGTCCAAATAACCAATTCTCTTATGAAATCATTTCATTAAAAAGAGTTTGGGGATTAAGTTTTCTAAAGATCAAATTCAATTAAAATACAACATTTTATGATGAAATTTATAGTCATATGCTATGCATGTGTTATTTTTTGTTAAAAAACTAATAGAATGATACTGTAGGGTGTTGATATACTAAAGATTTAAATCTCATATTACTCAATTGTCACTTTTTAAATCACAAAATATCAAAATGAAATTAAGCCAAATTAGAGTACCAAATTGTATTTGTACCTTATGAAATAAAATAAATATAATATGTTTTATTTTGATAAAATAATATAAAAATTATTATTAGTTTATATTATAATCTATTTGAAATTATTTATTGAAAGAAAAGAAATCTAATCTAGTTCCATTGCTCCAAGTCACTAGGACAGCGATTCAATTGTATAGATATAATATTTGAACTAATTTGATACCCAATTCGTTCGTTGGACCAATTGAGTTGGTTTGAGAGCCCAAATTTGATGTGTAGCACACTGTGACAAGCATTGTATTACGCATTATTTGAGTTGTATAAATTAAATTAAGATGGTCTAAATTTTATTTGTTTGGGGATTTTTTTAGTTTTAATTATCATTTTTAAAATTAATAGTTAAAAATTATTTTTATTTTACTTCTACCTCTTTCAATACAAAAATAAAAAATAAAAAAAAAATCTAAACCATCTAAATTTAATTTAAATAACTCAAATAGTGTACAGCATTACACTTATTACACCATGTTGCACACAAAATCCATATGCATTGGCCTAGTCCTCAAATTATGGTTCAACCATCCAATATAAAATAAATAAATAACATAACGTAAAATAATAAAGTTGAATACATATAATAATATCAAAATATGTTAAACCTCATACATCCATATAAATTCGAAAAAATATCAAATATACATCCTTGAATTAATATCTAAAAATAAAATAAATGCATATTTTTTCCGATTTTAACCATGTTTGATGAAATTATGTAGGTAATGATGTGCCCTTAAATTATTTAATGAAAAGAGACTTAGTTTTAAATAAAGCTAAAAATTACTTTTTTACCATAATACTTTTAAAAAACAAATATCGTGTTTAATGAATCCAAAAATTGCTTTTGACAAATAAAAATGGAAGAGTGAGTTTTCTTAAAAAAAAAAAAAACCTTATAATATAAAAATTGTTTACTTTTCACGCGAAAACAAATGCATTGTGTGGAGTCATAGCTCTGTAACATATCTAACAATTTTTTTTTCTAAGTTAAGCTTACACATGCAATTCATTAAACAAAAGGTTATTTAGGAGCATTTAAAATAATTTAAAAATTAATTTAATAATGAAAAGTTAACATATATAATTTTCTTGTTGATTTATAGGACAGCTAAAACTTATAATAATCTACTCTCTAAAATTAAAATTTGTCAATATTATTGATGCTACAATAATATTATTACATATGTTCCTTGTATTTATGAGAACCATTCATTTCTTCAAAATCATTATTAAAAACATATGAAAAAAATAGCCCCTCAAAAAAGGATGTAGATATTACAAAGGGGATATAAATACTAGTATAAAGATAAAAAAAATATATATTTAAAATTATGGTTGAATATCATAATAGTCCACAACTTCGTAAGAGTGCTCATGGAGAAACACCCTTAATTATGGTTGAATATCATATTCTTCATCTTAAAGTTTTTCTGTATATTTTATTGGATAACTTATTTATCAGTTGGTGACCAAATATTGCATTAAAAAAAATGGTAACCAAGTGAATTATACTTTTATAAAGATGCACTATTTATCTAAAAAAAAAAAACTTAAGCCTAGTTGTTGACCAAAAAAAAAAAAGGAAAAATAACTTATGCGTAGGATGTCTAGTATTGACAATATGTTATTCCTATGTTTGTCATAAATTATGGAAATTGCAAACTGTAGCCATGTTTTAAATCACGACACGATTACATTTATTTTTTAATATCTTCTTATAAATTATTCATTTGATTGATCAATTATAAATAATTATAATTTTATTTATTATGATAAATCTTATATAAATTCAATACTTTCTTTTTGTTGAATAAGGGAAAACGAATACTTGACAGGTAATTCTCTATTTGTTGAACTTAAAAGTTATGTTGTCTGTCAATTCTAAATATAAGACAAATTGGATTTATATTGAATCATATGAGCACTAAAAAATTTGTTTTAATCCATCAATGGATTTTATGAAAAATATTCATCAAAAAATCATTTAACGATATGCGTTAATATATATATATATATATATATAAATTTTAATTGAGGGATATACTTTATACAAAAATTCAATCATAAAAGATAATTGAAATATATTTTCTCAAGCATTTATATATAACATGATATTTTACCATAATAACTAAAAAAAAGTCATGTTTAATAAATCTAACAATTATTTTTGACAAACTTAAATAAAAGAGTGAGTTTTATAAATACAAAATACCTTATTATATAAAAACTGTTGACTTTCACACGCAACAAATGCAATGAGTGAACTGCGAAGTCTAGCATTTCTAACATTAATTATTTTACAAAATCTCATGACTTTGAGGCTTTGGTATAACGTGTGGATAACGGCTACCACTTTGTCAAGATTATTTAACGTAACTTTGACGTCTCTGACTAAAATAAAACGATTCCATATAACAAATCGTAATCATTTTAGAACAATAATCCGCATCATACCTGGTTCCATAAAATAATCCACGTCATATCATAATTTAAAAAAATTTACAATAGATTACAGATATCTCTCCATTTTAAACACACACACACATACACATATATATATAATTTTCATGAAGTAAAATGTTATATCATATTTTAATTTAATTTTAAAATTTTTAAGTAAAATATCTTCTATTAACTCTATTACATACTCTTTTTATAGGGAGAGTATTTTAATAAAAAATAAAACATAGACTAAAGTGTTTATTTTAAAAATAAAAAAATTATGTACTTTCAATAAAATTCAAAAAATATTTACATAATTTATTAAAAAATGTATATACAAGTATTTATATTCTTTATCAAAACTTTTAACTAAAATATAAAAAGTATATAATTTTTTTAATAATAACATTACAAGTTTATGATTTTCACAAATAAATGTATAATTTTTAGAATTTATCACACAACTTTTTTTTTTTAATATGTGATATGATTTTATTAAAAAATTTGATTAAAAAATTTACATTTAAGTCCAATTCCTTAAAAAACAAACAACCTTACTTATAAAGAATTGAATTTTTATTTTTTTTACTACTAGAGAGTGTACAATAAAAAATATATATAGAGAAGAGATAAGAGAGTGGCACACAATGGAGGGTAAAAAGGAAAGTCGTCCCTAACTTGCACATTGACCACAAAGATATCATTATATTAATTGTATCGGACTGATGAATTTCTTTTCAAAAGACGATTGTCTCTAAATCAAATTATGTAGATTCCTCTTTATTTTTACTTTTTTTCTTTTCTTAACGGATCCTTTATTCTATTTTATTTTGTCAACGAGAGATCTTTTGCTGTGATCACGCAACTTCAACTTTAGCGATGGCTCCATTGGTTTCTACCAAACAATATTAAGTAAAACACTAAAACATGCATTTTACCTTTTACTTTAATCAAAGCTGCATAATAAAGTCGTAGTGGAATTTAAACTTTCAACTTAAAATCTTTAAGTACATAGTATATATCCAACCATTGTAATATTCTTTAGGATGTTCTCATAAACTCTTTTTCTTTTTCTTCTTTTAATTTTTGATCATACATTAAAGGATAAAATATTAATATAAATATTATTTAAACAACACTTATTTTACTTAAATATTTATATATACGCATTTTTTTTAATTAATATAAGACTTGAAACTTCACCATCAAAGAATGAAAAATATTTTCATAACTTGACGTCACAATAGTTCAATGAAAGAAAAAATATTAGTTTTGACATATTATCACCTTACTTATCAACAATAATAAAGATTAGACTTGTATAATGTTGCTTATATTTTTATTGTTAGTTTTTTTAATTAAAACATGATAATTATATATTTTTTAATAATATCATGACAACTATATAATTTTTGTAAATGATTATATTTATAATCATTTACAAAAATTATATAGTTGTTATGATATTATTATATTTTAATTAAAAATTTTTAATAATAAATATATAAGTAATTATATATAAGTTTTTCTGTTAATCATAATCCAAAAATTTTAAAAAATTGCCTACGAAGAACACGCTTAATGATGGTTGGATATCACATTCTTCATCTTGAAGTTTATCCGTACATTTATTGAATATCTTAGTGACCAGATAAATTATATTTTTATAAAGATGCTTCATTTATGACCACCCATTGATCCTCTCTTCGTTCTAGAAGTCAAAGTAATTATGCAACTGACGTAAAGTTTTATAATTTAGTTGTAAAGTATTGAATACTAAATTATATATTTCTATCTTAGTTAATCAAATGCATAAAACTATGATTAACTTGCATTATCCCTTTTAATTTTACTTAATATTTTTATTTTAAAAATCATTTCCTTTTTTATATTTTAATATATATTATAAAAATATCTCCTCTAATTTATATTTTATCAAAAAAATTTTGTTTGCACTACATGAAACTAGAACTTAATATAATAGTAAATAATTATATTAATATAAAGTTGTAATAATGTGAGAATAAAAATAGTTAAATAACTTTTTGAAAAAAATAATATAAAAAGTTAATACTAAAAATAAATTAAACAACAATCAGTATAATTTTTGAAATAAAATGTCAAATATAATTTTGCTCCCATATTTATGTACGGTTTGTGCTAATCGGAATTCATGGACTTTGGTGTTTTCAATTTTATTACATCCTGTTTGGTTAGATAATATAAAAAGAAATGAAATGTAAAAAATAAATAAGTATGATAAAAAATTATTTTTATATTTTTATTTTTAAAAATGTGATTTAATAAATAAAATAATAATTTAATAGATAAAATAATAATTAAAAAAATATAATAAACATCATATAAATTATATAAATATATTACATCTATTTCGCACCTAACGAAATCGGCCCAAATATGACAATATTGTCCTCAAAGTAATTAACTTTTTAGACATGTTAGGCGAGCAGTTTAGACCAATTATTAATAATTTTTTTACATTTATTCTTAATAGATAATCATGTTAACATTGTCCAATATCAATTACATTAGCATGTTAGTATAACTATTATAAAATTTTAAAAATAATAATGACCAAAATAAATTTATTTGTGTGAATGAAACCCACAAAGTGCTTTACATTGTTTTTTTTTTTAATTTAATGTTACATTTTATAAGAAAAAAATTTATACACATATATTTTTATTTTTACTATGAATTTTGTTAATTAAAATATAATAAATGTATAATTTTTTAATAATAACATAAAGTATATAATTTTTTGTAGATAATCGTTGGATTTCTCAATTAAATATATTTATCCTATTATTATTAAAAAATATGATATATTTATTATATTTTAATTAAATACTTTAATAATAAAATATAAAAAAGTGTACATAAGTATATTTTATATTATAATATTGTTATAAGCTTACGGGCTTTGTGCTAAGCCCAAAACCTGATTCCTTTAGGCACATATATTTGCCTTTGGGACTCTAAGCCCATAAAATAGAGATGGAATTGGGTCTAGTATGCTGCACAATTTTTGGGAATCCATAAGTGAAGTGGCTTCTTAACCCAGAAAAAAACAAAAAACAAAAAAGGAAGGATTGTGGTTCGTGTACGTACTTTCATTTGATTGATCAATTATAAATAATTACAATTTTATTTTTTATGACAAATTTTAGAGAAACTGAATTCTTGACACGTAAGCAAATAGTTACCATTTTGTAAACTTAAAAGTCATGTTGTGTGTTAGTTTTAAACAAGTAAGCACCATTTTTTTTTAATTCCATCAATAGATTTTATGAAAAAATATTCCTCAGAAGTTTATTTAATGATATATGTATATATATAATAAAAACTGTTAATCGAGATAGATTTTGCAGAAAGATTCAATCATAAGAGATAATTGAAATATATTATCTCAAATGTTTATAACGGTAATTTTTTTGATGAAAATATAAAATGATATTTTTCAAATTTTGTAGTAATGCTAAACGTATGTTATATATACATCAAATGGGCTACCTGTGGGAAGGAAAAAAAACAGGAGGGAGGGGACTACGCCTTCGTAAATTTAAAAAGAGCGAAATTATTGGATGAATGACTGAACAAATAAATAATAAAAAAATATATATATAATATGTGACTCATCAATTATCACCATTAATTCAATAAAATATTCTTTTGCAGAGCCATTTTTGTAGTCTTCCGCCTCGGTATACGACCACATCGCAAACTAGAATCAACTCCCCACGCCCACCCCCACCCCCAAAAACAAAAAAAAGTAAAAGTTAAAAAAAAAAAACCAAGGAAAGGGAAGAGGAACGCCAATCAGGGGGCTCGTGGGCTTTATGTCAAATCGACCAAGTGAAGAGGGAACAGTGCCGAAGCTAAATACACATCACCCGGCCTTTGTGCTTGAAACATTGAAATCCCCTTGAGAGGTAGACTACTGTACTCCTAGACGCTATTCAACATGAATTTTTAATGCGCATACCTGAGGGAAAATAGAAGAACGCCACGGCACTATGTGTTCTACGCAATCTGCCTTCTTCTTGGGTTAGATGTACACGCGTGTCGTCGAATGCTAGCAAACTCTTTATTTCCTTCTCCTTCTCCACTTCTTCTACCCGTAAGTACTTTACTTTTTGTTTTCCTTTCTGGAGATTCACTTGTATTATCCGTGTAAAGAAACTTCTTCTCTATTTTTGGATCCCCATGAGCATGATGATTATTATTTTTTTGGTTGTTTTCTTTTTATTTGGTTAGTTACTGATTACTTGATAATCATGTACGGTCAATTGGTGTCGTTTAAGTCTTCTCGAGAGCTCTCTCGCCATGATCTGTATACCCCGTTTATTTTTCTTTCGTTGCATTGATGAATCTGCATTATAGTTGAATTGAATGTGTTTGTTTCGTCAGGACAATCCGTGATACCAGTGTACGCCCGAGGTACATATTGACTGATCACAGAGGGGATTCTGTGAACAAGATGATTTTCTATGTCCTGCATTTTTAGAATTTTCAGATCGATAAAAATACTGAGATTAAATGGTGGAGGACTGATTTTTTCTGGGAGACTAAGAATGGATTTTTTTGAGAAGGGGGAGTCTATTTAGGAATGCGTTGTGCTTGCGAAAAGATGGATTTGCAGAATAACTTGCAACCTGAATCGGGGAAATTGGAACAAATTGTTTCTCAATTTCTTTTGAAGAGCTTGCATGTCATTTTAGACTCAAGGGTTCCTTCACTTCACCCTCATGATAGAAGTGGTGACTTATCACTTGGTTCTCGTGCGAGGAAGAGTGACAAATGGTTTAACTTGGCATTAGGTGATCGACCTGCTGCTCTAGATAACTTGAACTTCTGGCTCAGGAATTTGATGGATCCAATGGTAATAGACATTATACTAGTTGAAGAAGGGGCTGGTTCATCTCTGGTAGTAGGTTCATCTGTTGAGACAGTTATAGAGAGGTGGGTTATTCAGTATGAGTGTTCACGACTAATGGCTCAAACGGGTGACATTTCTGGCTCTTACAAGAGGACATACAAGAAGTCAATAGTACTGCTTCGTGCTCTTTATTGTCAGATGAGGCTTCTCCCAGCTTATCGGATATTCAGGCAGCTAAGTACATCAAGTCACACTTGTAATTTTGATATTATCTACAAAGTTTCTTCGTTTAGTCATCCTTTCTCTCGGGCAGAGGAGAAAATGATGGAAGAATACAAATTCACCCCTGTCGAGGCCCCACCAGGCTGCCTTTGTATATCTGTTAAATACCGCACCACACTATCTGATTTCAATCTTGAGTTTTCAACACCATTGCCACCAAAAATAATTACTGATTATGTTGGAAGCCCCAATACTGACCCTTTGAGATATTTCCCTGTCTCAGAGAAGGGTGTTCGTTCCACATCTTTTCCACTGAGAGGGTTACCACCTCCGTCTCCAGTGCCACTTGAACGTCCTCATAGCTGGACAAGTGGCTTCCATAAGGGAGCACCTTTTGTACCAAACCAACCCTTTGTTGGATCTCCACCAGTGTATCGTCCTCCTCCCTTGCCTAATGATTATCCATCTCCGCCTCCTGATAATTATGGTAAAAGAGTTCATAACCGTCGAACACCAGCCCGGCAAAGATCTACTAGTCATGATGAGTATCAACTTTCTCCTCCATTTTCACATTCACCATCTCCATCTCCACCTAATCCAATGCATACTCGCGTGCGATCTGAAACTGCTCCTGTAACTATACCTCTTCCAGTGATGGGCAAAAGTTCTAGAAACCTCTCTCCTAATCTTTCAGATCACAGTAGGAATTCTCTACCACCTTTATCCCCCAGAAGCATAAAAAATGACACTTCATCTCAGGAGTCTCCATCTGGAATCAGGTCATTCAGGAAAATAGAGGCTTCAAGGATTGGAGAGATGCAACCTGGGGTAACAAATTATGCTAGTCTAAAGGTAATCTTGGTCTTACATTTCCACTCCTGAAGTTCAAATTTGCATCTTCTGTTTTAATAAGCTTACATTCATTTCGTAGATTGTCAAGGATAACAAGGATGATTCAGGGCGATTCTCAGGATTGTTATCTTCTAGTGGCTCACCACGGATTGGATTTTCTAGAAGTTCCAGTAGATTATCTTTACAGGATGACTTGGATGATGGTGACTTCTCGTGTCCTTTTGTTGTTGATGATGTTGATACACCAGATGCTCACCCTAGGTACTTTGATTGACCTCATCATTCACAAATAAAGTCATGAAGCATCTTCAAGCTGACTGTTAAACTACCTTGATGAAAATCTGTTTTATTTTTACTTAATCCGTCCTCTATGAACCATTTATGGATAATAATAGAGATTGGTTGCATGAAATGTGCCAAATAGAAATTAGTTTAATCTGCTTACATATTCTGAATAATAAAAGACTGAATTTTTTAACATTGACAAGGTTGCAGATGCATGCATACATGCATTCTCTCATCCAAATCTCTGTTTATCCTCCTGTGAATAATTTAAGTTTTCAAACTTGGTTTGAACAATAAAGTCTGGCATACTTTTGCACCATTTCTCTTTTGGCTAAAAACACTTTTGCACCATGGGTGGTCTACATGTCTATACCTGGTGCTGTTGAACACCCTAACAACCAAGGTGCTAGTTATGCTAGCAATACATCGCACCTCTTGCAAGTGGATTGTACAGTTGCAACTTGTGTTGTTCTTCTAATATTATTATACATTTTTATTTCTGCCATTTATTTCCATGTAAATGGAATATACATCTTTTATATTTTTCTAAACGGAGAAACTTGAATAAAATGGAAAGCATTAATAGAAACATTGATTTGATAATGATTTGTTTCGCTAGATTATCAGCATCATATAACCTTCAAGTATCAATTTTAGCACATACCATGGATGAAGATGCAGTTTTCTGCAAAAACAACATTTGATATAGCTGTATGCAACAACTGTGTAGCTTAGATATGTTAAGCAATATTCTGACACCCTTTTTCTTCCTGGCCTATTATTTCCCATGCGACTTCTAGAATAGTTGCCATGCTTCTTATTTGCCAAATAACTAGCAAAATGTCCTAATTTTTTGTAATGAGTGGTTTATTAATTTATGATTGTTTTTCTATATCTCCTAGTTGTCTTAGTCTTATATATATATATATATATAAAAGAAGGATCTGAGTCCCTGGCCTGAATCCAGATAACTATGCTTGGCATCCACTACACCTGAAATCTGACACATTGCATTATACTTGAGCAACTTGCAGAGTGGTATGTCATGCATCTGCAAGTTACATCACTCCCAGAGTTCATTTGTTTTGAAAGCCTGCCCGTATTCACTAGTCCTTTGGTCATTGATGATAACTTTTTTGCTCATAGTTTGATGTTCTATGAACCTTTTAAGATTCTGTCTTAACATGTTTAATCGGAAGGAGTTATACCTATCAGGTTACTAGTTATATCTAGTAGATATTAGATTCATTATTTTCCATGTTATTCACCTTAAACCTTCTTAAAAACTTATTGCATCATTATTTAGACCTGCCATATGTGCATTATTTGTGATTTAGTATCTCATTAAGCTACTGCTTTTTCTTCTTCTTGATTTTCTTGATATACAGTCAGAATGTGGATGGTACAAGTGCCTCAGAAATCACTTCAACATCACTGCCAATGGGAAAAACGTCACAGGATGCTGCCGTTGGTGTTCTTGTACGCATGCTTAGGGCAGCACCTCCTCTGCGCCAAGATCCAAGTTGTTATTCATCCCCCTCCTTAAAGACTGAATTTGAGGAAGGAGTTGCTACTGCATCTGGATTCTTTATGCCTCGAAAGACAGCTGATGCACTTGAAGAGCTCAAGAGTTACAGAGAAATGAGAGACCTTCTTCTTTCCACGAGTGGGAATCGAGTCATGAGCAAAGATGAAGCTTAAGCCTGCTGAAAATGATGATCTTTTCATTGGGTTCATGAGTTAGTTGAGGGAGTTGATGCTGACTAAAGAATTACAATAGCTTCATGAAATGGTACTTATGACATATACAGAACAAACACGTTTTCAAGGAAGACAAGAGGGGGGGGGGGGGGTGGTAATAAAAGGGATCCAATAGGTTTGTGTACATATCCTGACTGAGTGTGGCTGCAGACACCAAAAGTTATTTTATCCTGATCAGGAAGTAGTTAGCTTCTAGTATACTTTGACACCTTTAAACATTGTATTACTGAAATGAAGAACTTGCTTCTCTAATATAAATGCCAATGGCAAGGTGGAGGTTTTAGAAAATGACATTGGTATTTTGGAAGAGAAGTTGGTGAATTTTCATTGTGAAGATGCATTCACTTGGAACAGGACACACGATGCTTGAAATAACCAATCTGTCACTGCAATTGATTATGCAGACGAATTAAGATACTGAAATTATTGAGTTACACTCTTCATGGCTCTCCCTCCCTTCCTATGGTCATTCAAATTTCCATGAATATAGCAATCTATTCTAGGATGCCTCCAATGGATGATAAGTTTTATGTTTAGCACTGAAATCTGCCTTGTCTTCGAGTAAAGGATTTGACTTAAAAACAAAGTATTCGTCAAATAAAGAGAGAATTGTTAAAATAAAAAAGGGAGGGGGTGGGGAAGAAGAGAAAATGTGACGGTGTCAACTAGTTGGTAAACGGATCCTTTGTTCCTTTTGGAAGAGCTGCACATGGTATTGCTTTTCCAGAAAGAGATATAGACTCTTCAGATTAGATTTAAATAGTGTAGATTTTATTTTTTTTAATTTTGATATTTTTTTATTTTGAAGGAAGCAAAATATAAAATAAAAATAATTTTTTAACTGTTAATTTGAAAAAAAAATGATAATTGAGATTTAAAAAAAATCTAAATCGCCTCTAGGAGGAACAGACAAAAAGAGCACAAAAACCAAGTTGCAATTGCCCAAGGTTAATATGTGTGTGTATATTTCACCAATCCATTTCAACCTAGTTGAACCTAAAAAGATTCATGATTAAAATCCAGTTTAAGTGGGTTAATAGGTTTGTGTGGGTAAAATTTTATGTAAAAATAAAGTTCATTTGATTTGGTAAGGTCTATAATTTTAAAGAGAATGTAATTTGAGTATGTCAAAATAAGTATAGATTGTGACATCATTTGTTTGAGTCCTAAAAACTGCAAGTTAATTTAAAAAAAAAAAACAAATTTTTGAGTTGGGTTTCTTTGCACTTGAATGATAATTGATCAAAATGATCACTTAATTTAACTAACTCGACGGATACACTCCTCATCCTCCCAAACAGAGAATAAATTTTAGCAATTTATTGTAATAAACAGATAAACTTACAATATAATTACTATTTTTTAAATATATCTTTATATGATTGTGATGATAGACTTCAATTGAATTTCAAATTTTTTCTTACCCAAAAAAAACTAATGAATTATAAATATATTTGTTAAAAAGATCGATGAAAATTACCGTAATTATCACCCTCGACTTTTTCTTTTCTGTCCCCCCATTGCAATTGTGATTCTTGTGGAAGTATATTCACCCCGTTTAATTCAAACTACGAAGGGGGAAAGGGAAAGGCTTCGTTACCTTTTCGTCTTTCTGCCCTGTGGTTCTGATATCTAAGAAAATCGAGGGCAATATGAATTCTTCGACTTGCCCATTCTGTGATTTATCAGTTACGTCGTCGGAACTCGAATGGTATCCCTTTCTTCTTCTTATTCTTCTTCTTTCACATATAATAGATATTAGAAACGATTGAACCTTGATGCAAATGCAGGCACGCGGACAGCCACTTCCAGGATGAAGATGATCGCCGCCAGCAGCAGCAACTCGCTATGGATTTTGAGTTGGCCCAGCAATATGCTCTTTCTCCGAACTCACCACCTCCATCTGTTCCGGTACTTCTACCACCACAAAAGCCTTCATCTCGTTCTCATCATGCACAAATGCAAGCTTTTATCTCGTTTATCCGTCAAAAAAAAAAGGGATTGAAACTTCGCTTATTTTTAGGAGTTTCGCTTTGTGGTGGTGCACATTAGTCTTATCAACAGGGGCATAAAATGTGTCTGCTGAACAACGTTTACAAATTGTGCCATATTCCAACTTGTGAATTAGACTCCAATGATTTTCTTTTTCTGTTAATTCAGTTTTCCATATACGTAGCACTTTTCCTGCTTATGAAGAAAAGAAAGAAATAGCTACTAAATCTGTAGATTGTCTTGCACGATGACGATTATAATTACAATAATACTCTTCAGGGCGAACGAGCAGTCAGTGGCTTGCAGTTTGGAACAACTTCTGGAGATAATAATTCTTGGTGTGGTGGTGGGACTAGAGATAATGGAACATGTAAAACGGAGGAAAAGAAATCTTGCCTGATTGATTTACAAACGAGGAGTACAATTTACAAAGTTGAAGGGGGTTTGATGGCCTTATTGAGAAATTGTTTAGAGTCTGAACCTGGAAACTCAAAAGCCATTTTGTCAGGTTATGTTGATCATTTCCAAAGCATTGAGTCGGAGGATGTCGGATGGGGTTGTGGTTGGCGAAATATTCAAATGCTTAGCTCTCACTTGATGGCACAAAGGTCAGAAGCTAGAGAAGTTTTGTTTGGTGGTTCTGGATTTGTTCCTGATATCTCATCACTCCAGAGATGGCTTGAGATTGCTTGGGAAAGGGGTTTTGATGCAGCTGGCGCTGATCAATTCAATCATGTTATTTATGGTTCAAAAAAATGGATAGGAACCACTGAATGTACTGCCCTTTTGCGTTCTTTTGGACTTCGGGCAAGAATAGTGGATTTTGGTCCAAAGGAATCTGAATCACTTTATCTATCCGTCCCAGGTTCAAGTCTAGGGATACAGCAAATGAAATTTAATAATGGAAGCAAAAGGAAAGCGCTTCGTACTTATGGACCAATGGATAGATATCTGTCTCTTGGTGTTTCCCAAGCAAATTCTAGTGAGGATAAAAGGCCAAATTCTTCTATCATCCAGCTTAATGACACTATAGACAAAGCTTGTAGCGATGATAATGCAAACAAAAGTGAAGGTCATCAAGTTCTCATTGAATTCATATGGAATTACTTTTCTAATAATAGTTCAACCCAATTTGGCCACCGGCATGTTATTGTCAGTGAGAAAACGTAAGTGAGAGTGCATTTTGACACACAAATTATGACCACAGAAAAGATTGTTTTTCTTATAGTATTTTAATTTTTCAGAACCTTTCTTGGGCAGGCCTTTATACTTTCAACATGATGGACATTCGAGAACTATAGTTGGGATTCAAGTCAAACATCAACCGACTGGAATTCTGCAATATAGTCTCCTAATTTTTGATCCTGCTCATGTAACTTTTCTTCTCCAGGTCTTTGGTTGTTACTTATTAGTATTTATTGTCTTGATTGGATTTTTAGATGTCTTTGTGTAATTGCACATCATAGTTCATACAAGTATGAAATATAGTTGTATATAGCTTTATTCACTTAAGTGAAGAATGGGGCTTATTTGATGTCAGCCAGCAAGTAAAGGTCGTCTTATACTTGAGACAGCTTTGAGAATGAACAAATCAACTTGAATTTTGCAAATACTTGATGCTTTGGAAGATAGCAGTCTTTCCAGGTTCTAAGAAGAAAAAATGTTGGTTTAGCATGCATGCCATATGAATAGAAGTTTTTTTTTTTTTTTTTCAAATTATTCCTATACTCGAATATAAACAAGTGGATATAATTAGATTGTGTAGAACAACAAAGAGGAGTCAAGGTGGAGAAAATTCATGAGTAGCAAATATGTTGCTTGAAAAAAAATTCATTGCTCTTATTGTATAAAGTAAATTAGAATCCAGAAAATATGTAAGGACATCGCGCCCTACTTGTTTCCTTCATTCTTTACTCTTACCAGTTATATCCAAAATTTATATTTGCTGCTTCTTTTCAATGTTTTAAGCCAACTACTAGTTTGGATTTTATGCTTATTTTCTTAGGTGTTTGATAACCTCTGTTTTTGGGCAACTATTCTTTCTATTTTAGCAAATTTAGTTGTCGTTCTTATCATATTTCTACAGTGGACGAGATATGAATGTAAGATCTTCTATTAATATTTGCAGTCTAATATTTTATTCTCCATCCTGTTGAAAGAACATAGTATATATTGCGTTTGATTAACACCCAGGCTAATTACAAGGCTAAATCGTATTTTAGTTGGAACCAATATTTTAATCCTTACTTTCCTGTAGTATTGTCAAGTTGCATTCATTGGACTTGTGGAACTTCTATGATTCAGCTTTCTTTTTTTCTATAGATGGAATGGAAGTAGGTTTAGATACTCCCTCTCTGTTTTTTATGTATATACAGAAAAATATTCTGGCACATGAATGTTGCGTAGTAATGGTGTATCATTTCCAATGTTGTGACTCATCATCATAGAAAACTGCTGCTCTGGAAAGATCGCTTAGAGAAAAAGTTGGATGGCAGAAATACATTAAAAGAGGGATTCACACGCTAAAGAAGCCACAATATCAGGTCTGTCTTCTTTTAACAAAATTATAACTTTTCTTCTTACAGCATCAAATGATTAGGCTTGATGATCTGTATTATTTCAGTTGTGTTATGTAGATCCTGGAATTGCCAGTGAAGAGGAGATGGAGAATCTCAAGATTGTTGATAGCATATTTCTTGAATTTTAGATGGCCATTTAAGGCCCCTTGCAACATCAAGGTACTATCTTCTATTTCAGGGCACTGAACTATTTCTCGTGGCATTTTTTTTTAATGATGATTTTATTACGATAGAGAAGGCTATGAATGATAATTTAGCTGTATCCTTGGTATGTACTTTTTAGATGTATAGATACTGGATTAAAGCTATATAGCCTGAATAAACTCCTGTCTCTACTGCTGTTTGGGTTGAATGGGAGCCTATTTCTATCATATCACCTTCATCCATGACAATTATGGTATCTGACTTTATTATTGTGGAAATGGACTATTGGGATCTGGGTGGTTCTTGAACACAAGCCACTGTGATGCAGGACAAAAGATGAAGAGGGAGAGAGAAGGAGCAAGGGGAAGAAACAGAGAGAAAAAAGTGAGGAAAGACAATGTGAAGGAGCAAAAGAAATAACACTCAGAAATAAAATTTAATTCTTCCAAATCCAAAGGTTGCCTTCAATACAACTAGAAAGGGCTATATATAGAGCCCAATAACGCATAATAACTTAAAAATAAAAACATAATTTAAATAAAACAAATTAATTTAAAATATTAATTTTCAATCTAATCTTAATTAAAATCTTATTTTCTATATTTATTTTTAATTCATAATTTACGAATAATTAATAATATTTTTCTTAATCTCTTTTTATTTTCTGTCATTCTTAGTTGGAGAAAACTTGACCTCGAGTTTTGAAGTATGGAAGCAATAGAATAATCTATCTTGGAGAGTTAAGTAAAATAACAGATATTGCTTTAAAATATGATAGCTAAAATTACTTTGGGCTCTCCAATACATTGGAGATAACAAACTCGACTGGTTATAGCTATTCAGTTGGTTGAATCTAAACGTGGCATTCTGCAACTTAAAGTTTAACTTCTGACTATTGTTTAGAATTGTTATGAACTTTGTATTCCAAATTTACTTCCAACTATTCGTCAAAATCTATGATGTTACCACAAGTGTTAATATTTGATGGGCAATCAAAAAATTTCACAATGATAACATTGGGCTCTTTCAAGTTAGCTTCCTCTACTGTATTGAGATCTTAAATATATTCTTCTTCTATTTTTAGCTCTTCCAAGTTTTTGTCCGTGATTTAATAGCAAGGGCCATTCTGAAAAATCCTCCCATCCTTTTGCTTGATGAAGCTACTGATGCCCTTGATTCAGAGTCAGAAAATTGGTTCAAAGAAGCACTTCAGAAAGCAATGCAGGGAAGGACTGTCGTCTTGATGTCAACTGTTGTAAATACAAATATGATTGCTATTGTAGAGAACAAAAAGAGTTGCGGAGAATGGAATGCACTACAGTTTACTTCTATATTTATTTTGTCTAATGAAGGTCGTCATTCGCCAACCTTTCTTGATCTACCATCGACCCCGTCCAGGTAAGAATGCAGATTGCAGAACCTCGAGCCTAGGCCATGGGCCTTTTGAGCTTGTTGCTCTTGCATTGAAGTCCAGAACCAACACAAGGACTACTTTATCATTTTGCCATGAAGAGAATGTACTGAGGAAGATAAAACATCTCTGGATATCCCAAAGAAAAAGTGAAGGAAAGAGAGTAACACGTATGGGATAATCCTAGGCTTCTCCCTTTGCTTGTGGAACATTGTGCATGCTGTTGCTTTGTGCCACACGAAAATATGGTTTGACACTTGACAGACATCAATCATGCTCTTGAAATGCATTAGATCATAGCAGATTTTTTCTCTCTTATAGTTCCTTCTATCACAGAATTATACACGTTCATCCTGACCGTCATCTCTTGTATTAATAGAGTAATAGCATGTTTGGATGGACGTTTATAGAAAGTAAACCACGTTTTGTAAGGAGTAAATCACGTTTTATAAGAAGCAAAGAATTAGTGTTTCTATACAAATGTGGTTTCGTAAAACATATTCAAATATATACTAATCCCAGCAACCCATCCAAACCCTTGACTGTAAAACTGAAACTGAAACTGAAACTGAATTGGCACACCCGAAGATACCCACGCTGAAAGGATCCAAGGAAAAGTTGAATTTCAAAATGTAAAATCTCACTACCCATTAGCCTAAGGAAACTGTTCTCAACAATTTTAGTTTACAAATTAAAGCTGGATCAAAGGTGGCCTTTGTTGGGTTGAGCGGAGCAAGAAAATCCTCCAAGTTTGCCCTTCTACTAAAATTCTACGATTCAGGTGAGAGAAAGGGATTCATTCATGGGAAGGACACGAGAATATAATCTAAGATAGTTAAGAACACAAATAGGATTGGTGCAACGAGTCACTGCTTTTAAACTGCTCGGTAAGAGATTAACATTGCTGAGACAACAATGGATCGTCTGAAGATGTATTAACGGAGATATTGGGAGAAGCAAATTCACATGAATTTGCAAATAACATATCAAATGAATATATAACTGTTGTTGGGGAGAAAAGCTGCCAGAGGACAAAATCAAAGAATAGCCATTGCCAAAACCTTAATAAAGAAGCTTCAATCTTACTCCCTCTGCTGCTTCTCACTCACCCTCCTAGAATTTGCTGAAAATTTTGTTGGGGCTTTACAACCCCCGCTGCAAATGTCAGATCTCACACCTCCAACCACCAAATCAAGGGAGTGACCACTTCATCAGAAGTGCAAGGTCCAAATCGGTCCATCCCTGGAGGCCCCATCGCCGAACCCCCACTACATGCCCACTGAAGCTCCCTATGTGTGGGCTTCACACGCCAGACGCTCCTATACGTGCCAGACTCTCTAGAATTCCTTTTTCAGCCTTTTTCTCACTCCATTTGCAGATAACCACCTTTGGAAGTATTTGGGGAGTATTTCTACTAAATTTGGCTTTTAAAATTATTCTGGTAAATGCCTAAGATATCCTCCGTTTTTACCTCCTATTGATTGGACGCCTCTTTGTGCTAGGTGGTAACCATTCCCGCCAATATATAGGCTGTCCAAATGTTGTTATTAATGGTAGAAATATATGATGCAGAAAGGCATGATTGCATAATCTCAGTGTTGAGGATTTTTCAACCAAAACTTTATACAATTAAGGCACTTCTGCAAAATCATATGAAAACGGAATTAAGAGAAAAATTGAACATAAAATTAATAAGTTAAAGCTAGTTAAATGCATGCATATAAATGCTTTTTTTTAAAGAATTAAGTGGTGTTTGATGGGAGAGAATTAGGAGGAGGGAATGAGAATGAGAAAGGGTTTATAATTTTGAATGTTTGGCAGAGGGGATTTCTATTCCCTTGGGTGTTGGCATTTCCACAAATTGTGGGAATTTCATTCCCTAGCCACCATGGTTATGCCAACATTTGAATATTAAGTGTTGTTTACAAATTAAAAAAATTACACTTAAATATGTTAATTTTTTTTATTAAGGGCATTTAGAAGAACATTTATTTACAATTTAAAAATAAAATTATTAAATTTTGGGGGATATTTAAAAAATATTTGTTTGCAAATTTAAAAAATAATTTTTATTAAGTATTTAAAAATGAATATTTAAGTATTTTTTTAATTAAGGATATGTAAAATAATATTTTTTTACAAACTAAACGAATAAAAATTAATATTCTAATATTTTTTTCATCAAGAATACTATAGTTACTTGTTCACTTTTTTTAATTCTAGTATCATTTTTATTCAATTAAACATACTAATAAAATAAATTTTTTATATCATATCAAATATAATTAGGATTACAAAATTTATTTTATTTTATATACTAACTGTAGCATCAGAGCTTTTTCTAAGCAGCACATGGTCATTATTCCAGACCATTGGGTTCGCACTGGCATAGCTCAATATCTTATTGTATGCTAAATAGCAATGCAAAGTCTAATGAGTAATGACGTGCCCATAATATTCTCAATTTGCAGGCCTTTTTGGGTTCTGCTTGGACCCATTGCTTAACCAAAGCACTGCATGGATATATCTTCACTAGGATGCGCTTGCCAAAGGGAAGTGGGAGGGAATATGCTCTCCGAAATTTGCTTCCACTCCCATAATATTAAGATCGGCTTTGTTTTCGAGGTTGATTTCACTTGTTTTGTGAATATTTATAAGGAAAATACTTTTTTTAATTTAAAATATAAGTTACTTTTAATAAATTTATATTTTTTCAAAAAAATTAATTATATTTTTAAATATTATAATATCTTTTTAATTTTATCCTTATAATTAATATAATTATTGTCATTAAATAAATAATATTTAATATAATTGTTGTTATTAAATGAAGAGTATTATAAAAATAATTATTATTATTATTAAATGACTTACATTTTGAACTAAAATTTTTTTTAAATGATTTACATTTTTAAATCAGAAGGAATAAATAAATAGAGAATACCAAAAATGAGTCATTTATTATTATTATTATTATTATTAAAAAGAAACACAAAAAACAGAAACCTTACTGAGATTCATGAGTGCCAAGAATTGCGATAGCATGATGTGTAGTGTATACTGTCTTCCTGGGATTTGGTAAATAATTTGGATTCTAGCTAGGTACGTGTGCGTTCACAATGACTTTCTAGAATGTGGAGTTTTTTCCTTTGAAGTCAAAGTTGTAACAGGGAGTCAAATAAAATAACTCACTTAAAAAATTACATATACGTTTTGTCAAGGATATCACTTTTAAATTATATTTCTAGAAGTTCCAAGTCCAACTCTATGGCCAGTCACAGCTGTAATGAAATCGATATGATATTACAAAGGAAAATGAAGTTTAACATATCATTATGCAGTTGATGTTATTAATATAAATTGAAGTTTGATGTAATCGTATTAATTTATATTTTTACGTTTACATCATAGAGAACTTAAAATATATTTGTTAAGATTTATGAAGTCATAAAAATAAGAGAATGATAATATTTTTATCAATAGATAAGGTATATAAGTCTAATAAAATTAAAGATGCTGATTTAGGGAGTTGTTATATTTAATAGAGACCATTCTTCCTTTGGACGATCGTGATATACGGAGTTTTTTCTTTTAAATTATAATTAGGAGTATCTTTTAAGTTTCGTTTGAATTAATAAGTTTCTTGAATGATTTAATAAATGTATTTTTATATTTTTTGAAAAAATAATTTATAAAAGTTAAATGCAATTTGTTTGTGTGTATGTGTGTGTGTGTGTTTTTTTTTGCCACTTTGCATGGAAGTTGGAATCCTAAAAAGAAAAATAATAACTTAAAGGAATAGGATTTATACAGATAGATTTCACTTGATTTCAACCTTTCGATTACTCTTCCAATTATGGAAAATCCCAACTCTTTATATATGTCTCAATTTGCATGTCGAATTATAATCAATTCAAAATACAAAATTTTATTTGTAATTTTTTCATTTAAAGTGTTTTCCAATTTGGCCTTAAACTAAATTTATTTAATGTCATCTCCCTTATCAACGATTAACCATTTCAACTTGAGAGTAAGTTATTTATTAATTGTTAAATATTACGGTTTGACGATTTATGAGTTAATTTAGTAATTTTTTTTTCATATTCTTAACAAATAAGACACAATGTTTTGAAAATTGATAGTAAAAAAAGAAAAAGAATCAGATAAATTTGAATCTAGATACATGAGATTTTTCTTACACTTAAATTCAAAAAAAGTGCTATTTGAGACAAATCTGTCTGGTTATACAAAATTTAAGTAGAGCATCTATTTCATATAATTTGAGACAAACGATCGATTATACTATACTAAAACAATAAGATAATATATATATATATATATATATATATATATAGTTTGAATATACTTTTAACCCTTCTGTTTTTATAAAAATTTTAACTTGGTCTCTCTAATTCAATAGCCGGTAATGTTAGTATCTTATTTTCTGAAAAGATTATATTTATTTATTTTAATTATATCTCCATTCAAAATTTAGTGCCATTTTTAACAATCTACTATATTTGATGCCAAATGAATTAATAGTAGTAAATAAATAAGCAAGATGTAAGTTGATAAACTGTTTAGCTTGATTTTAAATTTAAGACTGATGATGTGACAACAAGATAAAATTAAATTATTTTAAAAATAGGAAAACAAATTGATTGCTTTTAGAGGGATTAAATTGTAATTTTTAATAAAATTAAAAGGGTCAAAAATATATTTTAAAATATTATTAGAAGTTTAGTCTTTGGTAAATTGATTATGCCAACTTTTCCGAGTCAGACTTTAATGAATGAGTAGAAGATTTGAGTTTCAAATTTAGTAAAATTTTTTATATAAAAATAAAACTCAAAATTTAATTCACCAACAAACTGATTTTATAATATTATAGAATTGTTGTCAACTTGTCATGATATGCACAAACAGGTTCTACCACTTCAATAATGGAAGCGTGCTGTATTCACATGGTAATGGTATTATGTGAGGTGGGAAGGAGTTATGCAACCAGTATCTTTTCCTTGCTTTCGTTAAGTAACAATTTCGCCATCATGCCTCATCTCTCTATTTTATAAGAGTGATAATAGAGTGATGATATTATAAATTAAGTATGTTATATACTTTAATTATAATATAATAATTATTATGTCATAATTAAAGTGATGATATTTTTAAATTCACAACATAACACTTATTTTATATTTATTTTGATAACTTCATGGGTAAGTATTAAAATATAATTATAAGAACAAAATACTATTAAGGTGTGTTTGGATGAGAATTTTTGGAAGAGAAAGGAGGGGAGAGGAGACAAATTTCCCTCCCCTTCAAATTGGGAGGTTTTGGATGGGAAGGAAGAAGAGGGGAATTTTTTAATTTGTAATTTACTTTATTATCCATCAATTTTTTAATTTTTTAATATATTAACATTTAATAAAAATTAAGATAAATTTTTTTATCAGAAATTAAAAAAAAATTAGAATTCATAATTTTTTTAAAAAATATTGATATAAATAACTCTTTTTATAAAAAATTAAAATAATATAAAAATAAATTTATCCAAATATAATTATTTTTTTTCCCTTCTCTTCCTAAACTAAATAATAATCTCTTTTTTTTTTTAAACCAAATAAAACTCATTAAATTTCTTCTCATGCTCTTCCCTCTATTAACCTCCCATCCTCTCCTCTCTTCTCCCTAACCAAATAAAACCTTAAACATTCCACTTCACATTGTAAAGTCATAATACATCGTATCTTTCAACGAAACAATAATGCTTTCTGACAAAGAAAAAGAAAACTCTTTCTTATTCTTTAGATTCATTCCCTAACTTTCCGTGATCTATCCATTTAATATATTTTGTCAACTGTTCATGACAGGTTGTTAAAAAATTAGGTGTAGTTAATGTGAACTAAATTTTACTCCCTCCGGTCTTATTTATAAGGTCTTTTCAACTAAATCACACAGATTAAGAAAAGAAGTTAGAATTAGTTGATGTATTGATTTTTAAAAAAATTATCACAAAATTTCAAGTTTGTCCCTAATTAAAGTTAATCTCTACCATTATATCAATAATCATGAAGGGCAAATATGGAAAAGAATAATAAATACTTCTAAAACTTTG
Source organism: Erythrophleum ivorense (assembly GCA_026724425.1). Taxonomy (NCBI): domain Eukaryota; kingdom Viridiplantae; phylum Streptophyta; class Magnoliopsida; order Fabales; family Fabaceae; genus Erythrophleum; species Erythrophleum ivorense. The sequence goes on from JAIUCV010000268.1 coordinate 398,378, forward strand.
TGAATGGTCTTATAAAAAGGACCATACAAAATTTTAAAAAGAGTCTTATAAATAGGACCGGAGGGAGTAATTAACTACTTGTGTATCGTGTTAAATGTTCCATCTCTATTATTGTGTTTTGAAAAAAATAAAATAAAATAGAATAAAATATATTATGAGCACTTAATTTATGAAATGACCTTCCAGTACTTATTAGGAAGTCGAAAGAGTTTAGAGCAAATAGAAGGGCAATTAAAAGGATATTGTCTTAGTATGTAGAGGTGAGCATATTTTTAGGTGCATACTATCACATGTTAAAATCTTTCAAATTCGTATTACCAGAGTTAAGTTTCAACCTTATAAAATGCCTAATCCTAACTAATGGAAAAGATTAACCTGTCTTTGACTGATATAAACAAAGTTCGTGAATTTCACCTTACATATTTAACCAAAAAAACCTTCTGTTGCCTCTTTTTTCATTGATGATGCACTAATTAATATATATATATATATATATATATATATAATCAGTGTATGCATATATATAGAGAAAAATTTAGTTAAAATTACTGAATAGACATAATTTGGAAATTATGTCTCATTGATTTAAAAATTATAAATTCGAGGCGTTAGAAGCTAAATTCATCTTTTAGTCCCATTCAAATTAAAACCTTTAGCAAAATTATAAAGATGTCTACTATTAAGTTAAATATATAATATGTAGAAGAAATATTAAAAAAAATTAATTAGATAGGATTGTCATATAAAAAGAATATTTATTATGTATTAAAAAAATATATAAAAATTATAGTTAAATTTTGTTGATTTAGAAATTACAATCCTTGGCGGTGGTTCAAGTCAGACGAATAATTAAAGTCGAAAGAGACAAAGTGCAGAGTAGAGAGATTGTGGCAGATCCTCAAGAAGTGTGAAAAGATCTCTATCCTACGGCCCACACTTGAGGATCTGGATCACAACCTCTCAAATACCTTTTTTTATTAATAAGCAATTAAAGTACGCAAAATGAGACCGCATGGGCATGGTTCCATGCACTCACTTCAATTCCTTTGTTAATACTATAAGTTGTGTTTGGATGAAAGAGAGAAGAGATGGAGAAAAAAAAAAAAAGTAAAAAAAAAAAAAAGAAGTGAGGAGAAGATATTATTTTTGTGTGTTTGAATGGAGGAAGAGAAAATTTTTAAAAAAATATGTTATCTTAAATATAATAATAATATTATTATTTAAATTTATTACATATATATTTTTTAAAATATAAAAATAATAAAATAATAAAAATCAATTTAAAAATTATTCAAATGATAAGAAGAAATGATTTTTGAATAAAAAAAATTTTTTATTCAAAAGTACACATATAAAATTAAAAAATATTTAAAAATATATTTGTAAAATTAATTAAATTATAATTTTATATAAAATTATTTATAAATATTATTTTAATATATATTAATTAATTTAAATATAACATATATAAATATAATAAACATTTTTAATCTAAAATGTATATTATATATAATATATTATTATATATATTAATATATATTATATCAATATATATATATGGATGAGATGAGCAAATCATCCTAAAGTAGTCAGGCATGCAATCAATTTGTTTTTAATGAAAATATAAATTAGTAATTTTACTTCAAAAAATATATATATATTGTAAAATATATTTATTATTAATTAATTTTATAATAAAATTTTAAATAAATAATTATAAAATTAATTAATTAATTAAAATTTAAAATAAAAATTTTAAATTATTATTATTTATTTACGACTGCATTGCAATTAGATAAATGTATCCTATTGCTATTTGGACATAATCAATCAGTTTATTTTTTTTAATAAAAATATAATTTTTAATTTTAATTTAAAATTATATATTATTATTTTATAAAGTATATTTATTATTAAATAATTTTATAATAAAATATAAAAATAAAATAATTATAATATGAATCAATTAAAATTCAAAAAATATTTTTTTTAAAATTAATTCTTTTTTTTATACACCTGAATACATTTTTTCGACTATAATATAGTTAGAATATGCACATTGTGTCATGTTTTCTCTTTAAAATCTTTCTATTTTTAGAAAAAAATTATTTTTGTAGGACCCACGTCAATTTTCATTTGTACTTTTCTCTCATTCGGATTCCCTTTTCCCATCCAAACAAGGAAAAATTATTTTTCTCCTCTATTTTCTCCTGACCTTTTCTTTCCTTTTTACTTTTCACTCCATCCAAACACACCGTAAAAGAGTTGTCTCTTTTATGATAAATTAGTTAATTTAGTAATAATAATAATAAATTATATTAATTTTTAAATTAAATTACATATGACATTTTTATTTTAAAAATTACATTTTTCATTATTGTAATATGCATGAAAAATTTTTAATTTATTCTTATAAAAATTTAATTTTTTTATATAATATGATATTATAATTTTTTTAATATAAAAATAAAAATACTTAAGTTGATGTTAAATTCTAATATAAAATTATGTTTTTATAATGATTATAAAGAAAGTGATATAATTTTATTTTTTTAAAAAGCATATATAGTGTACAAATTTGATTTTATTGATAAAAAATAAATTAAAGAAATTTAGATATATTGTTTTAAAAAAATAGGTATTAAGTATAATTTAACCAAAAATTTTAAGTGAGGTAAGTATAATTTATTTTAATAAACACCCCCCCCCCCCACCCCACACACATTAGTAAAAAACAATAGCTACTGGACTGATTGGCGTGGGAAAGGAGCATACTTGTTGCACGTACACTATTTTATCACCAGAATTTTAATTTTGGCATTACATTGCAAAGAATATATGAATTATTTGTTTTAGGATCACAATTAAAAAAAAATTATTCACTATCTATGAAGTACTAACCATTAAAAAATTATATCTATATATTAGTCATATTTAACATTCAAATTAAAAATAACATAAAACTTTTCAAATTCTATTATACTCAATATTCATGATCTTTAAATTCAATAAAAAAGCATGTTATTATAGAATTTGGATTCTTTGCGACTACTTTAGTGTAAATCTCAATTATTTAGATTTGATTTAAATAGTCTAAATTTTATTTTTTTAAATTTTAATCATTTTTTATCATAAAAAGTCTTTTTTTTTTGCTTGATTATGAAAGTTAAAAAATTGTGCGCTTCTTATATTTGTTTATTTCAAAATAAAAAAAGATGGTTTTTAACAAAAAAGAATATGTCCATATCCAAGTCTACTGTTACTCTTTGTTTGGTTTGAGGAGACCCTCTCTTATTTGGTTTGTATTTTTAGAGGGGAGGAGAGGAAAAATTTCATTAAACTTTTCCTCCCCTCCCCCCCTCCCCTTCTCTCCTTATCCTCTAATTTGGGAGAATTAGGAGAAAAAATTACTTTTTAAATTAAAATGCCATCATATTTATTTGTTTAATTATTTAGTTAGTTTCATTTATTTATAAATTTTTTTAAAATAATTATAATTATAAATATTTTTTAATATTAATTTAATTTAATAATAAAAATATTAAATTTTAAAAAATAAAAAATAATTAATTATATTATTATTACTTTTAAAATATATAAAAATAAAATAATTTATATATTATTATTTTTCTTCCTTCCCTCCCATCCAAATAATATATCGTTAAAATCTCACCCCTCTCTCTCTCTGTTGAAATTCATTCCTCCCCCGTTGAACCAAACACACCGTTACAGCGATTTGTCGCAGCAACAATAAATGCTGACCAACAAACCTCGTAGCGGGGGCATGTGTTAAGAGGAGCATATATATCTGTATATAAAGATTTGTCTGGTCCCATTGGTCTGCCTGTAGGGGCGGGCGCTGGCTCTATTCTCCACTTCAACATCAGCGAGAAAGCTTCAAACTCGGTTCATATAATCTCCTGTGTCTCCCAGCAAACATCAACCTATGGAGCAAAAGCATGAGAAAGAGCATCACCAGTGGGTTGTAATCGAGGAAGAAGAACAAGAAGAAATGGAGGAGGCTGCTTTGGAAGGAAGGCAGGCCCGGAAGCAACTTCAGGATAACGTTATTTCGAGGGTGATACTACCATCATCGTCGTCATCATTATCTTCTCCGACTAGCAATGGAGGTATTGGGCATGCTAATGGTGCTTCCTCATTGGTCTCTGACCCAGAGGGACCTCTTATGCAGAAAGACGAACGAATTGCAGAAATGGGCAATATTACGGAAGAGGGTAACAATCATTGTCATGGGGAAAAAGTTGATAACGCAGCAGTTGGACTTGGCCTTGTAGCAGAATTTGTAGGGGCACCATCTAATGGAGAGGCTGTAAGTAGTAATAATATTGCTATTACTGCTGCATCTCAGAATAAGAATAGCGTCTACTTCGACAAGCAAGAAGGTATCACACCATGTATCTCGTGTTTCTTTTCATTCTATAGCATCCTAATTGGTGGAACTGATCAGTTTACTGAAGATTATAGAATATACAGTAACCTTATGTCTTCTTAATCTGTTCAATTTATTTATATCTCGGAGTTATTATTTGTATTTTTTTTTTTGGGTTGTATCTTCAAATTAAGTTCTCTAAAGTGTTGATTGCAATAAGCACTAGTCATTTTTAATCGTTCTGAAGCTATGGATATAGTCTTACTGTTGAAATTAGTCTATTTGTCTTGGTATTATATGAGTAATTCAATTTGCGTTGGTAATCTAGCTCTCAAATTGTCTTAATTTGTCGATGTCTAATTAGTAAACATGTGGTCATTACTTGTTTATTTATGAAGGAAAATGGAAATGTCACCACTGCACCTGGACCAAGCAATTTGACGGTCCTTGGACTATGCCCATCTGGGATCTTAAGCAAAACTCTCACTTGCTGATGAATATCAAAACCGTGATTCAACATGGACCATGTTTTATTTTTGAAACTAAAGGTCAGTAGAAGCCAAGATTTCTAAACACACCTGGCAGTTTTGATCCACCATGCTGCTTAGCCTCTTTATAAAATAAATTCTCCATATTAATTTTGTAATAACTCGGAGTTTCTGTCATGAAACCTTACTGGATCAACCATAACAGTTAAAAGTGGCTTGATGTTAGGGTTTCTATAGGAAATGATGTTACTTCCCTTGTCCAAATATTCTTTACATGCGACATATTATAAGTGTTCTCTTGGTCGGCATCACCAATGTTATTGTACTTTTAGCTGAGTTTTGGTCACTCTGATATTCTTTCACTATTTTAGTACAAGAGTCGAATAGGAAAATATAGAATTGAAGCAGGATTATCTTTGGAATTCCTTTTAGACATCTAAAGTTATGTGATTCTAATTTTTAACATAAACCATCTTATGGCAATTTAGTATTATAATGGAAATCTGTGACATTCTTGCAGGCAGGGAAGCCAATAATGTATCTTATGAAGTTCAAAATGGAGATGATGCAAGGTCTGTTCTTCTGACAAATAGTGGAATTGGAGAATTCAATATACAAATAGAAAATTCAAGCATTCAGAAAAGTCCATGCAATGAAGTCAACAATCAATGTATGAAAACTGTGGAGGACAAAGACCCTTTTAATTCAGAATTATCACCTTTGCATCATTCATCTGAAATAAAAACTACTGATGTTAAGAATGTTAAGGACGAAGCTAGTACAAAAGCAGGCCCTGAGTTGATAGAAGAAATTGACCAACAACTGAAGGAACTTGATGTTGAGGCAGTATTGGCAAAACAAGAGACACACGATTTGTTCTGTCCTAATTGCAATTCTTGCATCACTAAAAGGATTATCCTCAGAAAAAGGAAAAGGAGCATTCGTAATTTGGACAACAAATCAAAGCGTGATAAGTTGGACACTATAGTTAGCTCTGAGCGGGTTGATAGTTCAGCACATGAAGCCAACCAAGGTGATCATGCAAATTCAACTTCTGATCCTGGTAGTTTAGAGCAGCAGCCACCTCTTGATAATGATCCTGTACAAGAACAAGAAGTATTTAGATGCTTAGAATGCTTCGGCATTTTTATTCCTAGAGGTAAGTGGACATTGAAGGCTATCATCCTAACATATGTGCACGAATTACTTTTCTTCAAACTGGAGGTTTTTCTCACAACATATCCCGATTGATCTGTAACGGTTATGTGCTTAAATCCCATTATTTTGCTAGGAAATTGTTTCAGTCTGTTCTGGAATTCCAGTGGTGCTCGTGAGCATGAAACTTCACAAATAACTTCAACTATTCCTGCATCCAATATACAAAATCCGTCAATTATAACTGCCTCCAACGTGAAAAATTCTTCAAATATAACAATGTCCAATGTGCAAAATCCTTCAAATGTTCCAGGTTCTAATGAAAATTGGTTCTTCTCTCTATTTACTTCAAATAAGGGGAAAACAGCTGGTGAGCAAGGTATAATATTATTGACAGTAATCTTTTATACTACTACTAGTTTTCTTCCCTGTTGCATCACCTTTGATTAACATTCCTCTAGTTTCCTTTCCCAATCTTTCTTGAGTAGTTGAGCCTACATATATGAACTGAGCAATTCAACTTTCACTCTCGATTAATCTTTTTTGTTTTCTTGACACATAATTGTAGGTAAAGCTTCCTCCAAACATTCTATAACTGGCCCTGCAGAACAGAAGCACTCATCGTCAATTGCTTCCGATGTATTAACCTCCCCTGAAAATGGTCGTCCAGAAAGCCCAGTTACTGATACAAATATTATTGATAATGGGAAAACTCTGCCTCATATCAAGCCTGGGCATGGAGGACTGAGTGGGAATGTGAAGACCAATGTGGGAGAGGAAAGGAATGATTCAGCAAATATAAAGAAGACTGGTATGCTTTGGATTAAAGACAACAGTTCCTTGATTTGGTTGTTTGTGTTAGATTTTATTCTTTGAACACAGAATTGAAAAAACTATATATTTATCTGGTTGTGTATTATGAATTTGGCATTTGAAATAGGCTATCTGCTTGGAATGTCGTTCCTTGTTAGTACAATATGCACCGTTACTGGCTCAATCATTCAACAAGCATTTACTTTTAAATAAAGGATATAATATACGAACAGCTTGTGTCATAAGGTATTATGTTGGTGAAATGTTACAAAATTACAAAACTTCAATTATTTTCTCTTATTTGTAAATATTTGTTTGTATACGTTCAAACCTAGAAGTAGCTTGCCAAGCTCATGCCTACCAAGATAGAAGAATATGTGAAACCTATACGCACCTATTAATTGTACATAAGGCAAAGTTTTCAAATACATTATTTATCTTATAGCTAAATTTCTTAATTAATACGTTGTTGCTTACTTCACTAGATCACTCTGAAGCAGATATTGTCGCAAATTTGCCCTCAAAGAACTTTTCTTGTGATATAGTACCCAAGCATGGGAGAGACCCTTTAGCAACTGCAATTACCAGTGAAGCATTTATTAATCCTGGAGAACCTGCAAAAGATGCCACACTGAAACCCTGTGAAGGGGAACCTGATTTTCTGGTTCAATCAAATGTAGGTTCTAGAATGCCTGAGGAGTCACAGAAGGATATAGACAAGACACGCGAAATTGTTCAGAATGGTTATTCCTCATTGATAATGCTAGAAGCACAGGTAGCAAATGATGCAGTAACTGGCATACAAAGTTCTGGAGTAGATGCTCAAATTTCGTCTGGAAAAGACTTGAGACTAAAAAAGAAAGTAGAAAAGGATACTGAAGACGAAACAAAACCTGCAGTCAGTAGTGACAATAAAGGTATGTGCAAGAAAGAATTTACCTTTAGTTCTCTTATCTCTTGCAGTTTATGTTCTTCCAAGAATTTTACAGGTTTGTTTATTGTGTAATAACATCAAGTGTGATCACAATGCAGGAGGCGATGTGATAGTTGATGTTGAGGAGGACAAAATTAAATCCACAACCTCTCTGACTGGAGATACTGCTTCAGTTAAAGGTGCTATTTTGAGAGACACAGCTCCTGGAGTTTATATTGGTGAACAATCAAGAGCTGAAATTGGTGAACCTCGCGGATGGGAAATACTTAAAAGCATTGTCTATGGAGGTTTAATTGAATCTATCACAAGCCTGGGAATTGTGTCATCTGCAGCTGGTTCTGGTGCTGCCCCAGGTAAGTGTTTTTTCTCTCTCGCTTCTCTTGGGGCAGCACTCTTAGATAATTCAGATATTTGTGGAGACATGAATTTTATTTTCTCTTTGTAGGTCTTAAATTGAGGGATATAATATGATGTGGTGAAGTACCAAACGATGGATGAATAAAGCTCATGTCATATGTTTAAACAAATAGTTGTTGAAGCACATCCATAACTATCTTTTCAGTCACCACATTAATGAGGAGAATTTACATGAAACTTATCCATTAGTATATGGTAAAACATAATGATACCATGTATAAAGCAGATTTAAGCTTACTCGGTTCTCAAAATACAATTAAATGTTTCGAGTTTTAAGAGATCATCAGCTCAAATGCTTGAATTAAACTCTATATTCCCTGCGATTTCATATTGAAAGGTTGATACTTGGTTGGTAATATGAGTTAATTTTGTGATCCTGTGTTGTTGTAGTAAATATCATAGCATTGGGATTGGCAAATCTGATTGGTGGATTATTTATCATTGGCCATAATGTGAGTGAGCTTCATTCATTCCTTGCACTCCTCAATGTCATTCTCATACTTCCATGTCCTTGCTACTAACACTTTTCACCCACACTATTTCCTTCCATCTAAAACTCATTCAAGCCCATTTTCATTTTTAGCTTCTTGAATTAAAAAGTGATAAATCTGGAGAAGATCTACCGCAAACGATTACACAAGAAGATCGGTATCAAGAACTTCTAGGACGCCGAGCAAACTTTCTACTTCATGCAGTTGTAGCTATCATATCATTCCTGATATTTGGGTCTGTCCCTATTGTTATTTATGGCATATTGATCCGTAAGAATTACCAACCTGAAGTTAAGCTTGCAGCAGTAGCAGCAATTTCTTTGCTATTCATCATTCTCCTTGCTATCGGGAAGGTTTACACCAAAAGACCACCCAAATCCTATTCCAAAACTGTATTCTACCATGTTATTTCATCACTTGCTGCCTCAGGGGTCTCTTATCTAGTTGGTGGCCTAATCAAGGACCTCCTAGAGAAGTTGAGTCACTTGGAGTCTGGTTTTGTTGTTACTATGCCCCTTTCAGGCACGGGAACGATGGATCCAGCATGGAGATCTTACTGATGAAGCAAGGGAGATATCAATTAAAGGAGCTTCGTTTATTTTTTGGGGGAGGGGGGGGGGGGATGGGGCTACATAGGGATGTTCAGAAGGAGAAGGAGCCTTCAGAAAGAAGTTGGATGTAATAAATACTATTTTTTTGGGTAACTCATCAAATTTCAATTTAACCTTTTCATTCATGTCTTGCTTTTGGATTCTCTTGTGTTGCACAAAATAAAATTCTTGAATCTATATATTACTTCTTTATTGGATATCCTGAAGTGTTTTCTACACTATCTATTATTTATGTATATATATATATATATATATACTTTGTAACAAGTTCGTAAGCTATGAATCGGCTTTTCTTTGAGTTGTATGTATTTATAATTTTCTTTTTAATTTTAGCTCCATTTTCAAATTCAAAATGAAGTATGGGTTCCTATAGTATTGTGCATGAGTCCCACCCCAATTTATCAAGTGTGGCAAATAAAGGTAATTTATTGTCTTTGATTAACAACTAGATATAACTTTATGAGCTGCATAGGTTATAAGCATTTTTTTTAATATGAGAGGAAAATAAACTAGTATTGAATAAACTAATAATTTAATCTTTAAAATATTACTTCTTTTAATCTAGTCCTTTAAAAATAAGATATTTTAATTTAGTTCCCCAATCGAAATAGTGCTTTCATTAGGCAAAATTCTAGTTATTTAGGGCTCATTTGGAATGTCATGTAAAGTTTGATAGTATAGGTTAATGTAATATATTATGAACTTATCGCTTATTTAATGTAAATAATGTATTTTATAAACTTATGCATTAAACTCTTTTTATACATCAAAATGATATATAATCTAATCAAACCTCAGGAGGTAAGATTTGGTCCGATTAAATTTTGATGTATAAGGCCTTATCAGCATTTTTTAATTCCAACTCTCACTTATAAGGATATTTATTGGTCAGGCTAGATTGGGTTTTGGCCTAACCCAATAAAGATAATCATGGATTAGATATTGGTATAATCCATTGCCCGGTTCAATTTTGTACTATTTTTTTTAAACCTAATGTTAGGGGTTAACCTAGCTTAATTAGTACTAGTTATGTCTTTTTTTTTTAATTTTTAGTAAAAATTATAAAATGATGTTTAAAAAATACAATTTTTATATAATTTTCCATAAAATTACATTTTATCACTAAAAATTTCTTATAAGTTTCTATAGAATAATTTTTTAAAAAAATTAATACATTTGTGAAGGGTCATACTAAAACTAGTTTAGTATCAGACTTGGTTCAATTGGTTTAATATTAGGTTACATTAGATTGGTGTCCCAAGTTAGCCAAACTACTTTTTTTTTCTTAATATTTGATAAAAAATATTAATTAAATTTTAAAAATAAAAATTTCATGTAAGTCCTTATAAAATTACATTTTGCCTGTGAAAAAATAAAATATTTATATGTCTTTGTAAAATAAATATTTTTTAAAAAAATTTATAAGATTAGATTAGGCTAGTTGAAACAAGCTAATATGACCAGCTTGACCAAGTCTACCAATTTTTTTTTTTTTTTTTACTTTTGGCTACTCAGCTTGATATAATTAGGTGAGATCAAGTTGCCCAAGTTATCATACCTATATATAACTATATTCACATATTTTTTCAATAAAAATTAATATAATATAATAGATTTAGATAAATATAGTATATTCTTTAAGTAAAAGTATTTTTGTCAAAAAAGTTAATTTTTATCTTATTTAGTGTTATACAGTGTATCATCAAATAAATGATAATATTATTTTATACGATACATTATCTTATATAGTGTCACATTAAATATTGTATAATTTTAAAATTTTATTAAACCTTATTTTATACAATATACCAAACAAGCCTTTAACATACTAACTAACATAGCATAAAACCAGAGTCCACATGACTATCAACTAATAATTTAAGCTCACCAATCTATCAATTTTTCACAAATAGCATTGTTTTGTTTCATTTCTATTATCTTGTTGAATAATTTAAGCTTTGAAACTCAGTCAAAATGATTCTACTTTGGTAAAATGGCATCTAGACAAATTTATATCACAATTAACACCCATGTGAGCTCTTGCTTATGATATATTTATTAAATTGTTAAGTGATTGTAATTTTATTTAATAAACTAACTATTTTTATTAAAGGAAAATGATTAAGGGTTTAAATTAAAAAACTTTTAGTATTGGAAGACCAAAAAAGTACAAATAATCAAGTTACTTTTATAAGATATGAATTTGGAATTTTGTGTAGAATGACTTCTGCATTTTTTTTTTGCTTGAAAGGTAATATCTTTCATTTTTTTGTTAGGCGAAAATTTATTTTTTTTCATTTAAAAGGATACAAAAACTTAAATATCATTTAGCAAGATATAGTTAATTCAAGAGTTTAAATATTACTTTGATAAAATTCACATATATATATTGACATTAAAATTTTTTGACTCCCATACTTAAAAAAAAAAACTTATAATTAAGATGCTACTTCGCCAAAACTATTTGCTCAAACACTTAAAAATTTTTTTTTGATAAATAATGGGCCACGACATCAGAGATGTCGCGATCCATTTTTTTTGTAAAAAATATAGAGGGTTGCGGCATCCCTGATGCCGCAATCCTCAAAGAAAAAAATTTAGCAAGACTTCTTTATTGCATTATCATGTGATTTAATCTAATTGCCTAGATATTTTATATGTTTAAAATATATAATTTAATATAATTTTAAACTTTTTAACTAAATGCTTTTCATAAAATATGTAAAATAGTATTTTAGTTAAAAAAATATATTTAGATAAGTTGAAAATATTTTAATCAAACAAATATAAACTAAATTTTTATTTAAAATTTGTATATAATTTTAAAGTAAAAAATAAATATAATTTTAACACAACTAAAAATTAAACTTATATATACTTAATTATTAACATTTTTAAATAAAACATTACAAGTATATAGTTTAATTAATTAAAATTTATATAATAATTTTTATTAAGTATTATATATTCATTAAGAATCGATTTGAGAGAACCACACTACGGGAGGAATACTTGAGAATCGAAAGAACCGGAGGGAATATCATTTCATAACAAATAAATAAGTCGAAAATATAAATAAAATAATCAATTCAGTAATCATAATAGTTCTTTCAGTCAGGAAGTTGCTAATCTCTTACTAATAGGATAATGGGATTGGATTTCTATTTCATTCAGAGTCTATAAGTGAGCAATTTTTCCTTTTTTCCCTGAACTCAACTTGAAACTATAATACTTAATGAAAATTATTATATAAATTTTAATTAAACTATATACTTATAATATTTTAATTAAAAATTTTAATAATTAAATACATATAAGTCTAATTTTTTTTTGTTTTGTTAAAATTCTATTTATTTTTTACTTTAAAATTATATACAATTTTTAAATAAAAATTTAGTTTAAATTTTTTTGGTTAAAATATTTTGAACTTATCTAAATATATGTTTTTAACTAAAATACTATTTTACATATTTTTATGAAAAAGTATTTAGTTAAAAAGTTTAAAATTAGATTAAATTATATGTTTTAGACATATAAAATATTTATATAATTAGATTAAATTATAGTCAAAATATCTAGTATTTCAAGGATGAATGGTGACTTTGCAATAATTGAATTTCTTTTGTATTTTTTTTATTTTCTTTCTTTTCGTGTAGTTTAATTTAAAAAATAAAAAAGAAAAACAAGTAAATTAGAGGCATGAGTAATAAGAAGATGCATTAAAGTAAGAAGGAAAGTAGAAGAATAAAACGGATAATAAGATCAAAGAATAAAGGATTGATAATGCAATAAAGAAGTTCGTCAAAACTTATTTTTTTTAGTGTTGCAACCTTTTATATTATTTTTTTTTAAAATTGAATGTCATGACTCATTATTTATAAAAAAAAGTTTTAAATATTTGAACAAATAATTTTGATAACATAATATCTTAGTTATAATTTTTTTTTAAAGCATGCGAGTCAAAAAGTCTTGGCATTAAACTTTTTTAATACCCCCTCCGGTCTTATATATAAGAGACTTTTCTGAGATATAATTTGATCTTATATATAAGAAACAAACTACCATATTAATTATAGTATTTCAATTATACCTTTCATTAAATAAGTCTTTCAAATTATAAATAGTGGTGGTCATTAATTTTAAGGAGAAAATGCACATATTAAATAAGGATATTTTTTAAAAATAATTTTTATTTAAAATAAAATTAAAAAAATTAATTATTTTTAATTAATTTTTTTAATACTCATAAATTAGTTATTTATTTTTAATAGATGAGACCGGAGGTAATATAAAATATGAAAAATCATTTCTTATTTGCGAGAGCGCAAAGGACATAATACATTCCCTGTTCAGCGATTAAACGACATGACGTTTGACGTGCAAAGAGAGCAAAATATCAAGGTCGAAGCTCGTCTTTCTCCCTTCGGTGTTGATGTTGAGCATAGTGCACCGTTAGCCGAGTTGTGGGAGATGGAGACTCTGAAAGCTGGAATCCCAGAGAGCCTGAAGCGAATGATTGGAGACAGCACTACCGATGATCTTCCGTCCACATGTTCTTCTCTTCACCACTTCTTTCTTCATTTCGAGCCATTTCACCAAGTAAGCTGCACGCTAACCCTCTCTCAACTATTCATTTTATGCTTTGAGTTGATGAAGATTGAATCTTGATTCAAGTAATTGACCAAGTGAATTCCAAAATGTTGTTGTTAGATGGTGAGTGACTTAGCGGATCCCAAAAATGCTTTATGTGGTAAGAGTGAAGCCGCTGCCTTGGAATCCAAGCAGCTAGGCAATCAATGCTTCTTGAAAGGAGATTATATGAAGGCTTTGAATTGCTATACGCAGGTTCTTTCTTCAACTACTCTCTCAAATGTGTAATCTGTTAATAGACATGGATTCATATTGAGGTATTAGTAGATTGTAATTACTCTGCATGTTATGCCTCTTATGCCATAAGGAACTGCAGTAATAGTTCTGAAAGCGAGCTGAGAAAATTTCATTTTATTCTAGTTCATGAAAACGGAAGAAGTAGACCTAAGAGTTGATGTGATTTTAGTTATTAATTTTTTTATCTCATACTTGGTAGCATAGAGTAGTAGAGTTGGACTTGGACGAATGGGAATTGCGAGTGGGAATAAAAGGCCGTAGGAATGGAGGCTTCTAATATTCATCTATCTATTCTCATTAGTAGCAATAAAAAGGAGGAAAGGTTGGCAAGGTTTTCACATTCCGTGCTTGGGAAGAGATTCTTAAGCTAAAGGAAAAGATACTTCACTCCTATAAACTGTTTTATCCAAACTGGGACATTTTTTTTTTTAAATGTAAACCATAAATATAACAAAGTAAAATATCCGTTTGATTGAAATTGTGCGTTGTTAGATTTTTCACTTTCTAATTTCATCTCATCTTTAAATTAAGAAAATTTATTAAGAATAGATAATAATAGAACCCACTTGTACCTTGTTCTCTCTTACCTGATAGGTTTGGACATTGGATATGTGATTGCATTATTTATCTATAACTGTTTCCAACTTACCCTCATCCTGTTTGAAAATGAGGTACAGGCATTGCGTGTGTCTCCTTTGGAGGCTTTTAAGTTGGAGAAGAATCTGGTTGCAATATTATATATTAATCGAGCTACTGTATTGCATGTAAGGTTGATTTTGATGTTAGTCATGAAAACCCACACCCACAAACTTGATTTTTGAAATATTGAGCTTGATATTGCCGTTGAGTATGTTTCCTGCAGAAAATGAATCTTTCAATTGAGTGTTTACGAGACTGCACTCGAGCTCTTCAGATATGTCCAAGCTATGCAAAGGTGAATATCACTATAATATGAACCTAAAACTATTCTCCTTCTATTTTACCTGCTTAGTTTAGATTTATACTGTTAAGGAAAGGACCTGGAACTCTTGCATTTTTACCAAACTGCTCAAGCAATAGATGTTTGTAGATTTAATTATTTATATTATTAGTTAAAAAAATATCCTTAAGTTCTTTTCGTCAGTCCTTGCCGATGGAAGTTTAGATATAGTGAGTTTGAAGGCCTGAAGTTAGCAATATGTTGACATGTTTTTGTTGCTCATCCTGAAGAGTCTCTGTTACCACTAAATTATTAGGAATTTGTGCTTTAATGTTTGTTGTAGGTTGTTGTATATTTAGCTGCAAATCTGAATGCTAGGTTCTAATTTTTAATAATTTCTTATCCCTGCCTCAGGCATGGTACAGGAGAGGTAAGGCAAATGTTTCATTGGGAAATTATAAAGATGCAATCTGTGATCTAAATGTGGCTAAGAGCATGGAATCATCATCGAGTGGGAAGAAACAAATAGAAAGTGAACTAAAAAATATGTTTCACCAATGCGAGAGGACTAGTTCAGTAGTTCAGCATGAGAAGAATAGCTTGGATACAGTAGGTGAGAAGCTTTTCTTGTTAAGTAGCTGACTTCTGTAATCAGCTAGTTAGTCAGGATTTAGCTGAGTTCAGTTCTGTCATGCTTTTAGTATTATTATATGTCTAAAGCTACAGATTTCATTGTTAATTTATCATCATTCCTGTTGCGGTTTCTATATTATCCTTAGTTCTGATTGTTATATTCAGATTTTGCACTTTTATCTGTCCCTACTGTTGTTTTACATCAGGATTCAGGTGGGCTTTAATTCAAATGTGTTTCTGGACCACAGGCAATATCCTTGAATATAATACTGAACTTACCCATTTGATTATTTTCTCTTCTTGAATAACTAAGATGACATAGATCCTTCTTGGTAGGTGAGTTGCCTCAAACAAAGCTACAGTTGGTCACCTTGCCTGATAAAGGACGGGGTATGGCATCTTCATGTGACATTTCACCAGCTTCTTTAGTTCATTGTGAAGAACCTTATGCCATGGTAAGGAGCTGGGGGGGGGGGATACTTGTATCATGAACTATTAATATATTTTTAATGTAATTTTTTAGCAATGTTTTGGCTACATTCTGCTTAGTGGTACACTATTAAATATTGAAGAAATCAAGAATATAATATACACACACACAAGCTCCTTCTGAGAGAATTGGATTCTCCATTTCTCATTTGAACCTTAGTTAACAATAGAACTTTTTGTGTCCTGATCTTTTACACTCCCAATGCAGATTTCAATAAATGGATGACCCAAATTCTGTATCTATGTACTAAAAGCAAGTGAATTCTAGACATCTGTATTATAAGAAGTTGATACTGGGTCAAGTAATTGCATGACTTTTGCTGTCATTCATTTTTAAATAGGAAACATGCAATATTCTTTAGGTCAATGCATGAATTTTTTTTGCTAACTATGTTTGTATTTCCTTGAGGACTACAAACATAGTTCTCTTGGAAAGTTATCTTCAATTAATTTTTTATTTGTCAATATCTTCAGATAATATTAAAGCAATGCCGGGAAACTCATTGCCATTACTGCTTGAATGACCTACCTGCTGACACAGTTCCTTGTAGATCATGTTCAATACCACTATATTGCTCCCAGCAGTGCCAGATACAGGCAGGTGGACAAATGTTCAAGATTAATCCAGAAGACGATGGCATTCTTAAAAGTCTACCCTGTGATCTTGGAATGTATGCTGCAGGAATTATATTAGGCAATGATTCTAAACGTGAGATTCAGGATATTCCTGAACATGAACATGAATGTCAAGGTGTACATTGGTCTGCAGTATTACCATCTGAGATAGTTTTAGCTGGCCGAGTACTAGTGAAGTTTTTGCAGAAAAGTGCATATGAAGATATTACAAACTTTGTAAAAGGGCTGGTATAAATTATAGTATACATACTGCTTGTGCAATATAGCTGATTGTGTCAATGTTATTTGAATATGACTAACTGGATGTTTATGGCCTCTTTCCTTCTTGTGCAGGAACTTTCTCATTGTTATACGCAAATGCCATCTGATAGCAAATTGGATTTACATATATACGCCATTGTATTGCTATATTGTCTGCAACACTCTTGTGGTGTTGGGTTTTCCATGGATGGAGTCTCTATGTCACAGGTTTCCTTGACACTCCTGCCTTCCTTCCTCTCTTTCTTTTTCTACATAAATACTCAAGACACAATATGACTTCATGTCTTGCATCGTATTGTGATAAATTGTAAAGGGTAATGTATATTATTCATGACTGTATTTATTAATACCCTTAGACTATTGCCTAATTTGCTATATTTATCTAATTTTTGGAGTCTCAGATATATTTTGAAGTTTAGAGGCTATTTGCCAAACTCCAAATTCTAGATAACTAAGTCTAGGGGAGTTATTTTTACAGTCTAATGGGTTTGGTATTTATTCAAATTTGAAAAAATATTTTTTATTTTATCATTATATAAGTTAAATCTGTTTAAAAAGAAAAAGTTGGTTTTCCTCATGTTTGAATCATTAAGATAAATCAGTATTAAGTTTCATCTCCTTTTGTCAATGCAGGTTGTCATAATTTTTTCTCAAGTTAAAGTGAATTGCATGACTGTTGTTTGTATGAGATCAATAGATGCTCATGGGCTACAAGATCAGTTTGGAGAATCGCCAGCCAGCGCGTATTTAACAAGTAATGTGGAACAGGTATATGTTTTACTAAGCTGAACTTCAATGTTTTATATTTTTTCTTCTTTCATCTGCTTTTATACATTTTGGTTTGCAATTTTTACTTGTCAAGAGTCATTGTAAATCCTACTGTTGTAGTTTGATGCTGTTGATGGTGGTAGAATTGCATGTCAACTTTCTTTTGAGACAATTAAAACATGGTGATTCGAGTCATAGTCTGTTATTTCTCTCAGGTCAGAGTGGGTAAGGCTATTTACAAAGATGGCAGCTTGTTCAACCATTCTTGCAGACCAAATATTCATGCTTATTTCCTTTCACGTACTCTATGTATACGAACAACAGAAGTTGTAGCAGCTGGGTGTCAGCTGGAATTATCCTATGGTCCACAGGTACTAATTATGGTAATTAAAAGCTGTCTATCATTTGATGATCTGTCTTTTGGCTCAAATTCCTTTGAATTTTGCCTGTGCTGATTGAATATCTAATAACTGTGTTGGCTTTCGGCATACCTACCTAGTAACATAAATAGTTAGACATAAAAAAGAAAGAGAAAAAAACAAGGGTACAAAAAATAGTATTGTCAGTCTAACATGTTCAGTCTGCTGTACAAGTACGTTATTCAATTGTTTAGTCTACAGTTCTTTTTTGCAGGTTGGGCTGTGGGATTGTGAAGATCGCCAGACCTTTCTGAAAGATGAGTACGCATTTCGATGTCATTGTAGTGCTTGTTCAGAGTTCAATCTATCTGACATTGTCCTCAGTGCTTTTCACTGTGTCAGTCTAAATTGTTCTGGCGCAGTCTTGGACAGCAGAGTAGTTGAATGGGAAAAGCAGAAAATCAAGCACTTCTCTGGTGCTGACAAAGTAAGCTATTTAGTTGTAAATACTAATGTTGTCTGAATAATAAGGAGCAAATCACTTTCCTGTTTCTCTTCAAAGTTGGATAATATTGAATATATATATGTATGTATGTATATGTAATTTGTAGTTGTTGTTATTGTTGTTTTTTTCTTTTTTCTTTTTTTGGGGGGGGGGGGGAGGTGGGGAACATGGGGCACAAAGGAAGAAATTAATGTCCTTGCCTTGGCCATCCTTTCAGGTTGACAAGGATGATGACATTCATAAAATTTGTCTTCGTTTATTTGAGCGAAATGATGGCTACATTCATATTCAACCTGGATACTGTTTGAAATGTGGTTCTTACCGTGATTTAGAGTATTCATGCGCTGCAGTTGATAAATCTTGGATATGCATCAAAAGGTATGCTCCGTTTACTTTGGTTCCAAGTCTCAATTACATCATCCTGAAGCAGTGTTGCCTAATTCGTTCATTATCCCTACGAACTCCGTATCCATTCGTCCGTACCAAAACGGAGTTGTTCGCGAACCGTTTGGGAGCTCCAAATGCTTTATTTTGATTTTACTTCCACAAGGGCTTACTATAATAATTGATTTAAAATGCTTCATTATGCATCTACGCCACACCTCGCGAACCAAATGCTCCAGTTATTTTAATATATAATATCTAAAATAAAAATTAATATATAGTATAATAATTGATTTAAAATATATAATATTTTTGTATTTTTTTAAACTTATTTAATTAGAATTTGAACTATAAATTTATAAGTATGAATATAAAATTTGTTTTAAATTATTTTTTTTATGTAATTATATTTATTAACTTTTTGAATATCAACTAAATATATCTTCTCGTACTGCGAATTAGATAAGTTAGCGTATCTTGTACCTGTACCTGTACCGCTTATTCTACCGAATTTTGTATCAGGCAAGACTGTCCTGAAGTACATCTTTCCTTTTTCGCCTGAAATATAAAAATAGAGCCCAAGTTCAAACTTAGCTTGATGCTTTGGCTTTTAATTCTTTATGTGCTCATCTTAAAGTAAAACCATAGAATTAGAAACCTGCTCATGAAATATATGTGCATTTTTTTTAAAGTCATTTTCATATACTGGATTTGACAGATTGCAGGATGCTATCATATCAAAAGAAATTTCAAATACTATTATTTCAGATGCATTGAAATCTCTTCGTTTGCTGAGGTCATATTTGCATGCATCCAACAAGCGTATTGCAGAGGTAAGTCCCAGACTCATGCACTTAACATCCATTTCAAGTGAGAAAAGTTAGATAAACTGATAAAGTAGCTCTAATGAAGGTTATAACTGAGGTGGATGAACAAGGTCTTACGCTTGTCATGTGGTGTTTTAAAATTCGTTTCATTGTACATGATGTAATGCATGCAGGCAGAGGACAGCCTTGCTCAGGCCTTTTGTACGGTGGGAGAATTACAATTAGCAATGGTCCATTGTAAAGCATCTTTACTGGTAAAATTTATTAATGTCTATTATCTTGCAGGTTGACTTGTTTTTTGTCACTTGTTTGGTTGGGTAATATCTGTGTGTCAGCTAGCATTTATCAGGTGTCTAGTACCTCTTGCCAATGGTTGAAGTTTAAATAATTGTTAATGAGATTTGCAATTCAGTTCCAATATGAAAGTTTGTTTGAGTTGAATGTGTTTTCAGTGGATGCCTTTCTCGATATCTGTCCTCTTTTCTGTGAATACCTTTTCTGGCTGTTGACCTTTAATCTCATCTTTTGACTATTTTTAATCAAAGAAACACTTATTTATATGCCTACTAAATTAGTTTGGGCGGCGCTGGGCTTGGAGTGACCGAAAATGCAGGGAGAAGAGTAAGGAACACAAATATGCTGAGTGAGTGAGTTGTGAACTATGTATATAATACTGATTCCTCAAGCTGTATATATACTGATACTATGATCATGTAATGACAGATGTAGCTTTAAGTGCACTACGAGTAACTAATGTTTTCTATTCTCATACCTCTTTTCTAATCACTTAGTATTTTCCTTAATCCCTCTGCTCTATCCATGTTCTCTAGTTCATGTGTTCAATTCGTTGACATTTGATCTGATTCACAGTTATCAGTCCAACATGATGTTAAACTATGCTAAGATATCAGTGAATTAAATTTTATTCTGTTAGCTTGTGTTTTTAACTTTTTGAGTCTTAGGAAATTGGTTGATCTTAGTGATGAATAAATCAATCTTTCCAAGTAGACCTAATGCGATTCATCATGTGTGGCAGATTCTAGAAAAGCTATATGATCCTGATGATATTGTCATTGCTTTTGAGCTTGTGAAGCTTTGTTCCATTCAAATTGCCGTGGGTGATAAAACTGCTTGGGAAAGCATAAGTCGAATATATGATATCTTCTCACGTTATTATGGACTTCATGCACACTTGGTATTCCCATATCTTCAGTACCTCAGAGAGAAACTAAGAATGTTTAAGTGAAGGCCTGAAGGGACTCAAAAGAAAAGCTTTTCAGGCAAAGTAACCGCTAAAATGTAAGGTACTACAATCTTAAATCGACGCTATTTCTTTCTTTCTCTAGATATTGCATTATCGTAATTGTTAACTTTTGAATTCAGTAACTTGTATAAAGTAACTTTGTCGGCGAAAGAATTCAACAGTGAAAAATAACCTGTTCAAATAACTTATTAATTTGAACAATTAACTACTTGATGAACTAGTGTCTTGATTCATTGAGAACTTGATTTAGTATGCTATTATTTTCATTTTCATAAACTTTTCTGGTGTGTCGTGCTTGCTAGTTGAGTTCAACGACATGGAGACTCTGGATGCTAATGATTGAAGAGAGCACTCGTGATGATCTTCAGAGCAAGTTTTTTTCTATTGGTTGCAGCTTGTCTCCAGTTTGAGCTGTTTCACCAAGGGGTGAGTTTATGATGCAATTTTACTCTATGTTGCATGCATGCAACCATACGAGGGTTGCACCAGATCTTGCCAGTGTTCAAGTTGACCAGTCAATAAAAAGTCACCTGCACCTTTAAAGTTTCATGAAATTACCAATCCAACCGCACCATTTTGTCATATTTACAATAGAACCCCATTTTATACTTCATTTTAAAATTTTTTCTCAAGGTTACATTTCTTTTCCTAAATGCATTCCTCACATGACTTGCAACAACCAACTTGGTCATTCCTTCATTTAAAATGGAGATTGGTTTTCTTCAGCAATGTGAGGTGCCATTTCATTTTCACAATATCTCTTCTGGAACAAAATTTTTTTCTTTTTTGGGGTGAAAAGTAAAAAACAAAAAAAAGGGTTTTTGCGGTATTATAGTGTAAGTTTCAACTCCATGACAAAAAGGTGCATGAGATTATTGTTGAAAAATTCAAATTTCTTCATCTAAGTTTAGCTACATTTAGCAACAGTTTAGTCATATTTCAATAACAGTCAACCGTTGCTGGAAAATTTAAATTCTTCATATACATTCAACAACAGTCAACTAATATTCCATTAATACTTGATTGTTGTTGGTGTCTTTTTTTTTAAAGTATAGAGAATAATTGTTGGCTATTGGTTTAAAACGATTTACTGTTAGTCTCGAAAAATGAATGTAAATGAAAAAACAAGTAGAAATAATGTGATTGGTAGCTATTTATTGTTGACGACTGAAATTTTTCAAATGCTAAACTTATCAAACTATAATTTGCAAAACTAATTTATTCGATGTAGAGATGGAGTTAAGTAACGAACAGTGACTCAAAAGAATACCATGAACAAATTAACAAGGATAAAGCAGTTCCAATAGTAGTGGAGGTTGCAATGCTGCTAAGAAAATTTTAACTGTAGATGATATCATGGCAAAGAAATTTGATAGTTGGCAAGTAGCTCATGAGGTAGACAAGAAGAATGGGAGGATAAATGGATTTGGAGTACAGTTGCACAATGTAGGAAGAAATGGATAAAGAAATTATTTGGCGCAATTGTTTGTTCATATGAAGGGTTCAAGTAGAGAAAGCATCGAGAAAATTCTAATCATAAAAGGAAACAATGAAAAATGACATAATGGGTGAAGGCTGCAATGGAAGTCAATTTGAACTTGGAAACAAGCCTATGGTATGTTGTTTAGTCTGCCGACAATCATAATCGCTCGTTGATTAGTTTCAAGTGCTCTTGAGTCGTTGGCTTCCATGGTTGTTTCTTTCAAGCTTTTTGGAGCTTGGTTTCTCAAGATGTGGTAAACATAGTAAAATATTTCCAATATCATGCTTGTCTTCGAAAAAGTCTTAACAAGACTTTCATCACCATTATTCTTAAATGTAATAACCTTTGATCTTGGAAGGATTTTAGTTGATTAGTCTCTATAAATTGGTGTAGAAAATCATCACCAAAGCTCTATATAATAGATTAGAAGACATTGTGATAACAACATTACATCTAACCAAAGTGCTTTTGTCAAAAGGGGGTTCATCTTTGATAACATCTTAACATTAGAAATCATGTATCAAATTCACAAAAAGAAAGCAAGAAGTAATAAGTGGTGTGCTTATAAGATTGATGCATCGAAAGTCTATGATATGCTACTTGGGAATTTCATTTGGACTACCCTTGTCAAAATGAATTTCCTCCCTAATGAGTCAATGACCATGCAATGCATCTCTGTAGTCTATTAAATCTTCATCAATTGGTAGCCTTTCATCCACAATCTCTCATAATAGGGAAATTAGGCAAGGAAATCCTCTCTCTCTTCATTAATATTAAATATTCATCGTATATGATAGCAAATTCATCATTTAACAGTAACAAGGCCAACAACAAGAATAAATATAATAAGTACATCTTTCACTAGATGTGATAATTCTTCATACACACATAACAAGCCATAATTATTTAATTACAAGTAAAATCATTAGGTTAAATATAATTTAAAACCTAGTCTTATAGGATTCATTATAAGTTATAAAATATCAAAATATCTACACTTAGATAATATATAAATGTTATATGACGCTATACAAAATAAAATCACAAAATTTAGCATTTACTCTAAGCCAAAATTATCCAAGTGCAAAATTCTACATGAGGCCTCGAACTAAGGCTAATCATCCACTAGTTTTTCCCTATTCTTAGCAAAAGAATTTTCACTTAAAAATATTGGCCCATAATAGGAGTGAGACGTGAATTTTAGTAATTAGGAGAAATTTTATTTATATGTACAATTTAATCAATATGAATACTTCTCATATAGAAAAATATTAGAAACATAACAAATGAACAAGTTTGACTATTATCTCATACTAGTAATCATATACAACATGTTAATAGCTAAAAAGATAGGAAATGGGGTACTATCACGGTACCAACCCCCTATTGAGCATGATCATGACTTATACATTCCAATGAATGTGATTAAGACTCGGTGCATAATCACGGCACAATATATAAATGGAAGCATGATCACAGCTCCATATAAGGGCACGATCATAGTCCAAAACAATAAGTAGCTAAATTAATTATTTAACATGGAAAATATGTTAGCCCAATGGTCTCTCAATCCTCTTATGTTTAATAATTCCAAAAGCCCAAGTCAGATAAAAGCCCACCCAAGATAATCTTTTAGTTGATGCTTTTTATACTCCCTGCAGAAAGCATATAAAACTTATTAAAACTCTGATTCTATTGTTCTGAAAAGCTGAAAGTTGATTTTATACTGGGACTATGTTTCTGCCTTATTCCAAAGTCAACTACTTTCTTTTGTTTATTCATCGAAAATATAAAATCTACTCACTCTCCTAGACGTGCTGACCGAAAAAAAATTAGGGTAAGAAACTCTAAGCTAATTAATTAAAGCGCTGCTGATCATATGCTAGAACGCTTAGCTACCTCTTGGCTACTCAACCTCTATTGTATTCAAATGGTCAAGAATGAAGGAGATGGAGTAATGGCTAGTTTTCTGTGTATATATATGTGTAATAGTTGCACTTGTAATCAACCAGAAAATATAGAAAAAATCTATCTCATCTTTATAATATTTTCTATGTTTTTACTAAGTGCTGAGTGTCTGGTCTATTTAGAAGTCTATCTGTAAGACTTGTGCTGATTTGTTGATTTCTGTAAGAGTCTTGAATAATATAACAACTGTGAGAAAGAAAAAAAAAAGCTGTGTATAAGCTATTAAGTCTGTAAAAGTTCTAGGTGAGTTTGGAAACCTAGTATGCTTGTTGTGTACTTTGATTTAACTTAGTGAAAATCTCTTGTTATGTATCAAGGGGAGTGGACGTAGGCCTTGAGGATCGAATTAGGATATATCAAGTGTCCTTCTTCCTTTACCTTGTTTTTTAACCTTTTAGTCTCTGTACTAAAACATTATCGACAAGGCCCCAATTTATCTCCTTGATCTTTACTTTTCAGTTAGATTTTAGAAGATTCTGTCAATAAGATCTTAGTTTATCTACAAGGCTTTTAGTTTTTACAATTTTGATTGAATTTGTTGGCTTTAATTGTGAAAGCACCTATTCACCCCCCTCTAGGTGTATTCTTTAAAACATATATGTGTAACAAAATAAGATTAACATCTACATAGAATTAAAATCCTTAGTTATCTCACTTAGGTGCCAATTCTGCAAAAGCTACCAATAAGTGCCAAAAACAATCTAAGTATCATAAACATACCAAAAATGTTTTTTTAGTCATTATCCATAAGAATGGTCATATACCAATTCATTCCAATCATCAAGAATCACTTAAAAATCGCTTACCCATGTCTCTAATAGATTAAATGTATTGATTAAAGTCTCAAAAATTCAAAAACAATAGTGAGTTACCACCAAATCCTTGCAACTTGCACATAAAGATACCCATATATCAAAATCAATTTATAAGATGAAATTTAAGCATGTTTACGCTATAAAATAAAGGGAAATACTTACCCAATAACTTCACTAACTCCAAGCTTTAAAAATCATACAAAGAATATATCAATAACACAAATTTCAAATCTAGAATTTAGGTGAAATTCCACCAAATGAAAAACCAATCGAACTAAAATGAAGAGAGATGTGAGAAGATCAACTTTCATATTACTTACTTTGGCTAAACCTTTCTCTAGGTTCCAAATTAAGGCTAAAATATTGAAAAATCTTAACTGGCCCTTGCTTTTGTATTTTTTCTCCCTTTGCTTCTATTGTCTAGACATGTTCAACCCAAATGATAAAGTGTGCAGCACAATTTTAAGGTTTTATAGAAGAGTGGCTGACTAGGGGTGTTTTTGTCCAATTAGGTTTATTTTTGAATACTAGTCATAGTTTGATAAATCCAAATAGACTAGGTTCCCCTTATATCTTAAATTGGGCTCTTAAAAATTATACTTAGTATAATTAAATTAATTATGGAGTTTAAATTAAATTTTCACTTTCATTAATAAATTTTCTCCTAATCAAATTTAAATCTATAATTAAATTTATTTTTGCCAAATAATTATTACTGGCTTAAAATGTCCAAAATAATTATTTTTTTGAAAATTTCTATTTTTATAATTTTCTAAAATTCTCATGATAATTCCTTATTTCTTTTCAAATTAAATCCTTAGTTATTCATAATTCCACTTAATTAATTTCAAAATGTTACATCCTTCAATCCAATAACCAATTTGTTGCTACCAAGGCCTTCATAGGAAGCATATCCGTTATATAAAACCAAGCCATTTGCATTAGCTTTGATCAATGTTGAAGGCAAGAACATGTTCTTCTTTATGAGGTTTAACAATCTCTTGTCTTTGGTGGATTTTGATATCTTCAATAGTCCTTTATGTACACTTAAAAAAAGATTTTTGTTCATGCTAGAATCTCAATTAAAAATCCTTGCACACCTAATAATTCGTAGAACTTAGTATGCATAGTTAAATAGCTTCCTCTATGGTAAGTTAGTAACTTCTCTCATCCCACCCCTTTCGAGTAATTTCAATTGATCCCCTTATGCAGCAAAAGTGAAAAGATTGTATCCTAGTGTTATAGCTAACCAACCTCTTCCATAATGATATAGCTTTGTCATCCTAAAGACAAAAGGTTGCCCATCTAACACCCCTGGAAGGCTCAAAATAATTAGAAGCTTTGTTATTTTAAAACACTTGCATTTGACAACTTGAAACAAAAGTCATAATGAGATTAATAAACTAGTGCACTAAGCCAATTGCATTAAGAGTATCCTTCAAGAATCCTTAATAAAGATGATCATAAGCTTTCTCTAATCCAATTTTATTACCATAAAACATTTTCCCCTCTTTTTTTGGTCCTCATTATATGAATAACCTCTTGAACAATAATGATATTATCACTACTATGTCATTTGGGAATAAATCTATATTGATTTGGAGCAAATAATTTTCCTATATAATTTTTCAACCGATTTGCCACAGTTTTTGTAACCACTTTGAAAATAATATTGCATAAAGATATGAGATAAAACTCTTTAAAAGACTCTTAAGCTGTCTACCTTTGGGATCAGAACAATCTATAGTTAGTTCACAAGCCAAATCAAATCTAAGTTCTAAAACACTCCCTTAATGAACTTACAAATCAAATCACCGGTAATGCCCCATTGACTTTAGAAAAAAATTGCTTGTAGACCAGTAGATCTTGGGGCTTTGAAGGCCCTAATAGTAAAAGCAGTATTTTAAGTTTCCAAGTTTGAAACCTCCTTTTAAATAAAAATAAGATCCTTCAAGCTCAAGGCAAGAAAGCCATTTGGTATGAGAAGCCTTGGTTTAATCCCATCATTTTTCTTATAAAGACAGTTAAAAAAAAATTAGATGCCAAGTTCTTCATAACATTTTGCTTAGAAATCTAACTCCCATTGGAATCTTTAAAAGCTTCTATATTATTCTTCTTCCTTCTAAAAAGGGTAGAAGCATGGAAAAATTTGGTATTTCTATCACCCTAATTTAACCACTTGCATGTTTTAATACCAAATTAGTTCCTTTTGGGAAAGGATCTTATCATACTCGTCCTCTAGTTCCTTTTCAAGACAAGGAAAATAAGGTTTGTTATCATAGAGCAGCTTCTTCTTAATACCCTTTATGCGATTGAAGATCTTTAAAAAATAAAATAAAATATGTTACCCGACGTCTTCCTGTTCCAATGTTTATACGGTAGCTGCAAATGGCGAAGCCCCTCCAAGCCAATCCTTACCATGCCATGCATCTTTCACCAAGTCACTAAATGAGATTCCTAGGAACCAGGCAGCGTGAAAACGAAAAAGTTCGGACCCACCTTACCTTGCTGATTTGAACCAAAGGAAATCCGTATAAGTCAATGATCAAATCCATTCTTCACTTAGTGATGAACTTGAGCTTATGGAAGGGCCAATCTCCAACGAACATTGCAAAAGGCCCAATCAACCCTCTCCTTCAAATCACCCGTTTCCCAAATAAATTTTAGCCCATTAAAACCAAGATCCAACAAGTTAACCTCCCTAATTCACCTTAAAAATTGGTCCATGGAATTCCAACTTAGCTGAGCCCCCCTAAACTTGTCAAAAGAAGACAAATACTATTAAATCTCCGAAAACAAGCCAAGGCCAACACCCCTAATTCTGGGCTTAACAAGAACTAAAAGAGAAACATTATTTAGTTGAACTAGGTCCCTCACACGGAAAAGGAACGTCCTAGCGCCAACACCCCTGTAATTCCAACAAGCGATATTTTTAATAGGGAAGAAAGAAGGCCAAAGCGCCTCACAAATTGTTGTAATAGACCACACTAGCACCATCGCCTTCAAAATCCAGTCTGGATTATTTCCAAACAAGGACTACTATACATATTTGATCATATTCGTTGCTTCATTCGGATCTGGTGGTTCGGTAGGCTTCAATGGTGAATCTTTAGAATTCAGGGTTGTAAGCCCACTAATCCTTTTAGCAACTTCATCTATACCTTGATCCACAAAGCTCCCAATATTCTTCTTAGGTGGTCT
Source organism: Erythrophleum ivorense (assembly GCA_026724425.1). Taxonomy (NCBI): domain Eukaryota; kingdom Viridiplantae; phylum Streptophyta; class Magnoliopsida; order Fabales; family Fabaceae; genus Erythrophleum; species Erythrophleum ivorense. The sequence continues at coordinate 427,076 of JAIUCV010000268.1, forward strand.
AATAGGTTTGGTAATGAGTTTTCCCTTGTGGGTTGTTTTTTAGATGCTTCTTTGCACTACTTGATGCAACCTTACATTACTCTTCTTTTTGTGATCTTTCGAACCTCACCCGTACTGGGCCTTGAGCCTTCTTCCCTAGAAGGAATTAAACTATCACTAGTGGCCACTTCCATGTCACGCTAACCATGCCCGTCTTTAAGAATCTCCTCATGATAATGACAAAGGATCCACAATTTCTTTATCATTAATACATTGACTCTCACTAAGAGGTCTCCATGATTCTTCCCATGATAGAATCTTGCTTCTGTTGCTTAGCAATCATGGTATTTGTCTCCAAGTTAGCGATAACCACAAATCTCGAATTGTTTGCAATACTGTTAAATCGAGATCCTTGCATTTGCTGGATATTATGTTTGGCTTGACCATGTTCCTTGATATCAGGAGCCTTCCCCACCGAATTTCCTTGCCTTGTCGTTTTCTTCGCCATCATCCATGGACCATAGACGTCATCGGCTGGAGCAGTTCGATTAGTCGGATTAATAACTTGTTTTGGCTGTTGCAATATCTAACCATCACATCACTTACCCCGCTTTCTGCCGTTAGCCTGAATGTTGATGGACAATCATCTTCTTTTTTTTCCTTAACTGTATCTACCATAGCCAAAAGAGATTAAGCTCAAGCTTTCATACTCCACTGTGAGTATTGACTATTGAGTTCCTTACTACGAACTTTGAAATCAGCTTCTTCCTTGGATCAATCTCCGCACTGATACGTGGATATCAACCTCTCTCAATTTGATAATCTTCACCTGGACCAATTGAGAGAGTGTTCGCATCCACCTTAAGTGTTCTACCAATTCTGCTCCCCAGCCTCCACAGGAAATGCTTATATTCTTACCCATAATGCAATCCTAGTAATGCAATTTTGGTTAGGGTTAAAATTAGGCCTCCAGTGCTAAATGACCAGGTAGTGCTCCATGATAACCCTGAGGCTTTCATTTATAACAAATTGGTAATCTCTGGGGTTAGCAAACATTGCTAAAAAAATAATTATTTTCCAAGTCTATCAATTCAAACTCAGAATGTTCCAAAACTTGATAAGTCTGACCTTTAGGAATTGATAACTTAATCTTTTCCTCAACAATGTTTGAACCGAAGTCACTCTTCACCCAAAATTGGGATCACGGGGTGAACCTTTATCAATTCTTTGATTTCCTCGAAAATTTCTACTTCACCAACGTCATCTGAATCCAACAAAACATCCTTATCTGACACCTGTGAATCATGATTATCTACCCCATTATATTCAATTAGAGAGTCTTTGTAGGAAATACCTCTCTCCTTGTTGAGTTATTTGCTAACAGTTCTTGAGGTTGCCCTATGAAAAGAGCTATCATTCAACTGCTCAGTAATCCCGGCTAGCTCCTTGTGACTCGAATATGGGATCTCATTCAGTCTAACTTCCTCAATCATCATCGCATCCATATTAGTGTCCACCGCTGCATTTGGCCGAAACCTTTTTATCCTCCACTCCATTTGCTCCGTCCGATCGTCCTCTTCTTTGGAACACCCTCACTCACCTTGGACGCCAGAAGATGTATTCTCGCTCATCCTCAAACCTCTATTTTTGACTTAATTTTGATTAGCGACAAAGATACGACAACCCTCAATTCTCACGGCAACTAATTGCATGATACGCGTGCATATTTGTTTTTGCTCGTATGAATTATCATCAAATTTCGTTGTCCTCTAACTTGTGTTTTGTCCGTAATTCATGTGCAACCTCTACTCTAAAAGAAAATTATTATTGCACATGCTGCTGCACACATTGGATATAGAACGAAAATGGTCTCCATTTATATTGAAAATGTTTATATTTAATATTAATTAAAGAACGTACCTAATTCCCAAATCCTGTGTATCTGAGTCTGTATGCGAGTACAATTGACTTCACGTTCAAGTGAAGAAAAGCAAACAATATAATCAATTGAACTCAAACAAAATTACCAGCAATAATTATAAGAACTATAGAAGTTTTTATTATATAAATAACATTATTGTAAAATGTTAAATGAAGCAGAAGTACTATAGATTCAAATGATTTGTCAGAAAAATAATTTAGAAACTTGTGGTATTCATATTAAAAAACAATTAAATCCTCTAGTGAGTAAAAATTATTCCAATTCTATTCCGGAATGAAAGATAACCCTACAAAGTTCGGTTAAGATGTAATTTGTTAACGAATAAGAGTAACTTTACATAGACACCCCAATTTAGAGCAGCTTTGGTATGAGCAAAAATATAGAACTTTGGCATCTTGTCTACTAACTAGGATCATTTCCTCTAAATCGTACAGGATGCAATTAGAGTAAGAAAAAGATATGCAATGAGCCCTACTTTATGGGATCTACATCCCTTACTCCTTTTTCTCTCCAACCACCCTCTATGTAATACCACAGGATCTAAAACATCGTCTACATAACCTCCCCTTCTTTCAAGTATTCTTTTTTTACGTACGAAATTAGAATGAAATGAATAATAGAAAGATTTCATTGCATCCTTATCCTGCCTCTAAGTGAAAGTGGAAGCATCTATGTCATCTTCTGCACTGAGAGTAGATGAGAGGGGGAGGCTAAGAAAGTTGGATACAACAAAAAGGGGAATTGATTAAAGTACCAGCACTTGGAGAAGGTTGAAAAAACGTAAAGCTACCACTACTGAGTAGTATTGACTGCTTTCCTAGTTTGGCCCTGTGGCCCTTGCAATCCATGTGATGAGCATCAGATCACTCCACGATGTGCCACCATAAAGCTAGAAGGTATGGAGAGAAAAGAGAAAGAGAACGAAGGTAAGACAGTTGACATTATTCATATTTCACTTCAATCCATAGAAGATGCTTCATAAAATGTATAATAGCTTACAGCAGAAGCAACATCTGGTGAGTCACCAACATAGAATATCGCGTAATATAGACTTGTCAACTACAGAACCAACTTGCCTGAGACGTAGGTAAGAAGGAACTACAAAAAGAATAATACAAGACCCCTAAATGGTTGCAGCTCCTGAAAGTTTTATAGCAGGAAAGGACAATCAACTCAGCCATGGAGAGAAGCATTAAGAAAACACAGCATTGATAAAGTCAATGATACATCAGTTAGACCAAACATGAACCAGTCCATGCCTATTGCCCGTGTAGATTTCATTGCGCTCTTCATCATAGAAGAGTGCAGTAATATCTTCCAAGGCTTCAGCAACTGTGCTCCTAATTCTGGAGACATGCTTTAGCTTCCTTGAATTACAACCAGTACCTGCACAACTGTCATCACAACTGCATTCATTCTCCATGGGAAAGCCATTGCTTGCTCTGATTTTAGCAAGACACTTGCCAGTCAAAATGTTGCTAACATTGATGGATCCTGCTGCATTGAAGAAGCAGAACATCTTAACAATAGAAGATAATTTCTCTCTTAAACACAACCAATTGTTTCATTATTATTGTTTCACTATCCTGTTTTACATGTTAACTTATCTAGTCAAAATGTAAAACATTTAGCTATCAAACTATTTCACCAACTGTACCTCACAAGTCATATCACATGGAGGGAAGAGGAAGTAAAAGATAAAGAACAGGGGCAGGATAAACAACAAAACCGAAAAAAAACAAAAAGGTACCATTTCCTTCCGACAATGGATCATCAGAATCAGCCTTGCAGTATGATATAATGAGATCCTGGTCACTGGTTATATATATATTATTTGTATTGCAGTCAGGATGCCACAAGATGTGGTCCTCAAAAGAAGTTACAAGTTGTCCACGGATATTCCACACCGCCACATTATGATTTCGAAAGGTCAGGAACAGTTGGTTCTCATATAAAAATATGAATGCAGATGGTGTCATAAATTCACTTCTGCTAACTTCTTTTAGCTCAAAAGTCCGCACCTAAAATTAATTGAAATTCAGATATCTGGATGAAGACTAATGTATACAACTCATGTAAAAGTAGAAAGATACTTACATCCAGAATTTGGAGGTTCTCATTTTCTTGCTTGACAAGAAGCTTTTCATTAAACTGTTCAATGAAATCTACCTTCTTATTCCGATGAAGGAGATGGTTGAATGATTTCAAAACAGAACCATCTTCAATTGAAAGGATTTTAAGTGGGACATGACTACTTGCTTTAGCAAAAATCAATAACATGATCCCCGGACTGATCAAGAAAAATCATCAAACAAGAGCAAAGTGCAAATAAAGTAAGACCAACAGAGAGAGAGAGAGAGAGCAAGGAAGAGAAACTAATGTTATCCAAAACTAAAAGAGTGCGATAAAATTTCAGAAATTTGAGCATGACCATAGACCAGCTCTATAATAATGTGGTGTATAGTGTACACGTGCAATTAAAATTCACAAGCATGTAAAGAAAATTACCTGATCTTAATCTCTTCGACATTTTTATCAGAAATGGAATACAGCATTGTATAGTTTTTGAGATCAAACACCTTGTATATGCTATAGAGGGAAAAACAGAGAGACAGAGACCAGTATCACAATCAATAAGCCTTGTTATAAAAGAGAATCATATCGTTGCACTGAAAAATCAATGCTACATAAATATAATATATACCTATCCTGAGCGGAATATGTGAGTATTTTCCCATTTACATCGTCAAACTCAACAAAACCTGGCCACTTCAAAGACTCAGATTCAAAAAGAGCAAAACCAGCATCTGGTTTACCCCTCCTAATGTATCTGGAGAACATAGAAATATCAGCACAATCCACAATCAAACAAACGAGAAACTGTTAATATTTACTTCTTTTAATTTAGTTCCTGAGTGCCTGTGTGTCCATCTTAAGTAATTTTGCATTTTAGTTAGTCTTTTTATTTGTCAGGCAGGGGGACAAACAGAAGGAATTGAAAAACAGTAGGGCGCCATACATACTCAATTCTTGTGCTTCTACATTTCAAAGAACTGTCACTGTCTGAAGCATAGACAGAAACTATGATAAGCGAGTCATTGTTTTTATTATAAAACAGACTTCGGATAACTTCATCGGGACTCACATTCAAGAAGCATATCCTTTGATTGGTCTCTGCATCCAACAAATAATACTTGTAATGTGTTTCTACTTTTAGTTATAAACAGAACTGAAAAGCATATTCAGATATTATAAGACACATAAATACCAGTTATTACCTCGACTAAATGCTGCACAAACACCAGATTTTGCGAGGGCAAAAACAATGTCTTGTGCTGCTACAATCTCAATAATTTCTTGAGGTGCCAATGAAGAAGGACCTTTTGGATCATGTGTATCATATTCTTCCTACAAATGATCCACCAGACATATCACAAGTTGGTTTAAAAAGAGGGAGAAGAAAAAAAAAAAAGGCCATGGACCCTTATAGCAGAGTACACATCTCACTAGTGAAACAGGAGAACTAGAGTATTCTTCAGCATCCAATGATTAAAAATGAAGCAAATATCACATTGTACCGCTTGGAACACTGAGTTTCAAATGTTATACTGCACAAAGGTGCAGAAAATTGTTTCTATAAACAAGATCACACTCAACTCTTAGCATGCAATAATAAAGGGAATCAAATTTTCAGAAGCCATCTTCTCTTGATTCCTCACAATGAGCACATCATCACAACCTCAAACAAATTCACATCTAAGAAACCACAGTTCCCACTGCACTACTTATCTTTTTCCAGTGTCCCACACGTGCCATGCCTTTTCTTTATCCTAAAGTATTCAAGCACAAGCATGAGGCTGGCACAAGGTAGTCCTTAACATCTTCAAATCCTCATATATAATTAGGGCACACACCAAAAGATTTCTGGAGTCCAATTTTAACGAGGGAACCTTTCTATCAGCAAGGGAATTCTTAATTCGAGCAAGAAACTTGAGGCCAAAGTTTCTGCAAGGGCAACCTAGTACACGTTTAGGATGAGTACAGATAACACTGTTCAGACACTCTCTCCGGATAAAAAAAAATGATATAATGCTCCTGAGTAACTTGGACGACTTTTGCTCAATGTTATAGATAAGCAATTAACGAGAAGATAAAGCTATAAGGCTTGGGAATTTTAATTGACCCTAATGTTCTAACGTCAATTTGATGCGCTTCCTGAGTTTTTCAAGTTCCACTCAATCAGCAATATTCTATATCATAGTAGCTGCAAAAGATTCGTGTGTAAGCAATAGATAGTAAAAAAAGGAAGTAACTCGAGCTTGAGCTTTAAAGGAAATTCCTAGCGATGAAGCATGAAAAGGGAACAGAGCAACAAACCCCTCCCCCCCCCCCCCCCCCCAAACAAAAAAAAAACGTGGGCCGCAATAATTCGAGACTAAAAATTTAAAGGGGAAAAGAAAAGAATCAAGAGGAGAGTATGGGGAAGAAAAATCAGGGAGCTAAAAACAAGATAGATAATAGCAAAGAAGTAAGTTAAGAATGGAACCTGCAAGCGAATATTGTGAAATCTTTCCTGAGCATCGCTCATACTGAAAGTGCGATCGCGCTTTGAGCTGATTTCACGCCTCTGAAGCTTCTTGACGCTATTGACAAACCCGTCAACTCCCCCACCTCCACGCGGCCTCTTCTTCGCGACTATTCTTCGACCAGAAAAAGATCCTCCCCCATGACTTTCTCTCCCTTGCCTCTCTCATAAGATCTAAATGGTTCAGATTAAAAGTTCAAATTTTTTTTTAATTTTTTTAAATTTAAACAATATTTTTTTAAATTTTACAATTAAAAAAATAATTTTATTTTATATTTTACTCCCTTTTAAAGATTTATTCTTTTAAAAATTTAAAAAAAAATTAGATCTGGATCGTCCAAATTAATTTGGACGGTCCAAATCTGACACCGGAGAAAACAAGGGAGAGAGCATGGAAGAGGATCCAAATCCACCACAACAAGGTCGTGGACTCGCAGAAAACCCTAATTCGTGATTATATATATATGGTAATTTTTTTAAATTTTTATTAAATAAGTTATTTTTTTATAAAATAAAAGATTATAATTGTAAAGGCAATTAAATTTATATTAAAATATAATATAAGGTTGTAATTATTTTTTAAAAAATATATGTTGTGTATAAAAAGTTAATTTAATAATAATAAATTAATTTTAAAAAATAATTCAATTAAACTTTAAAAATTGTTAGTGTAATTTATTAAAAAAAAACTTGTCCCACCCCTCTTCTCCCCTTCAAAACAAAAAGTGGTTGGATATAAATTTGATGCCACCTTTAGAAGGTTTGAGATCCCTCACACAATAGGCTTAGGCTAACCCATGTAACTTGCAAAGTACATAGATCGGATTGAGCGGTATAAACGGTGGGCTAGTCCAGATGGAGACTTTTAGCCCAACATTTTTTCTACACTTTTCTTTTAATAAAAAATATAGGAGTCTTGTTTAATTTTAAATTATCTACAAATATGCTTTAATTTTAAAATTGAAAATGCCCCTCGAATTATCATCTTTAGAATTTAGATCTTTTAGTTAATTCCTTCACAATGTTGTTAACTAAAAAGCCATTTCAAATTTTTTTTGTTTGTCGTACAACACAATTTTATTGATCTGCAACTAAATTAAGATGTTTATTTAGAGCTTAAGGATTGAAGATTAGGCATCTCATTTGCCGTACATCACTTTCTTTTCATATTTCAACTATTAATATTTTGTTCCAAACTAATATGAACATGTCATATGACAAATAATAGGGTTTGGAATCATATTTCTAGAAAATTTGTTAACAAAAAATAGTAAAAGGATCAAATTAGAAAGGGTGATAAAATTATGAAACTTTTGTGTCTAAACAAATTATAAAATAATTATTTATAAATGACACAAAATTAAAGAAAATATTTTCGTGTGTTTGTGTGTGTTATAAAATATTTTCATTATGATGGATAATTTTTAATCTATTTGTTAAGGGAAATTCAAGACATGACATTGAATTTTATAGTTAACTAGTTATTTGACTTGTGTTTTGCATGGAATATCTGGGAAGATATTTTTATTTTTGAGTTTGAATGATATACAATATATATATATATATATATATATAAACAAATTGCAATTTGTTTTTTTTTGGTAATAGCCATGGAAAAAATTAAAACTTTACTCTTACCTATTAACTATTATTGCATCTAATGCTTCTTTGCTTAAGATGAATCTTGTACAATGTTTACAAAATGTTGATCTTGTACAATATTTATAATATATATACTTGCATTGTTGTTATGAGAGAAGCATCTTGATTAGGAGGAAAATTATGGCTTTTATGTGCTAAAGTGATAGTAATGGAATTTTTAAACTTCTTAAGTCACATAAACTATGTTTTATCATAATGCTTAACAATAATTTCAATTAAGAATAAATGTGATAAACACTGAAGCAATATATTTTTTAGATCTATTATTAAGGGGAAGTAATAATTATAGATTGAGCATGTAAAAATTTGTTTACCACAAAAGAATGCTTAAATAAGAGATGAAGCATTATAGCTCAGTTTGTAAATATTTCTAACTAAATTACACAAAAAAGTAAACGTGTTATTTTAGATCTAAGGTTTATTGAAGTTGTAATCTATTAGATCCTAGATATGGAGGACAAAACCAAGAAAATAAAATTTCAACAAAAGATTAAACAATATTAAATAAACTTTGAATAAAAACATTTCTATAAACTTGAAGTGGTGATTGCTTAAGAAATAAGTCTGCTTGAAATAAAATCAATCATGTAGTCATCATTTAACAAATGTGCCACAACTTAATGGAACATGTGCACTCAACTTAATAAAAGTACCCTTAACTTAGTAAAGATAAATTAGTGTATTGGGTTGTAGGTAAATGTCATTCCTTACTATATATGATAGTGAACAAGGGAGGAAATAAGGAAAATAGTTTAAACAATTATGAAAAAAAATATAGCAAAATGTGAATGAATTTAATATTGACAAGTGATGGATCGTACTTAAAGTAGTCGAGTTGGATTGCACAGTAAAAATTATCCTGCCTCATATAATCTATCATGGCTAAAGGTAGATTACCCAAATTATCATTATGTGGAACATGTCGTGGGTGAAGAATTTGATTATCTTACAAACATATACATATTACATATTACCTATTAATTAACTTAGACGATCAACAGTGTAACCAAATTCTGTATCTATGTACTAAAAGCAAGTGAATTCTAGACATCTGTATTATAAGAAGTTGATACTGGGTCAAGTAATTGCATGACTTTTGCTGTCATTCATTTTTAAATAGGAAACATGCAATATTCTTTAGGTCAATGCATGAATTTTTTTTGCTAACTATGTTTGTATTTCCTTGAGGACTACAAACATAGTTCTCTTGGAAAGTTGTCTTCAATTAATTTTTTATTTGTCAATATCTTCAGATAATATTAAAGCAATGCCGGGAAACTCATTGCCATTACTGCTTGAATGACCTACCTGCTGAACAGTTCCTTGTAGATCATGTTCAATACCACTATATTGCTCCCAGCAGTGCCAAATACAGGCAGGTGGACAAATGTTCAAGATTAATCCAGAAGACGATGGCATTCTTAAAAGTCTACCCTATGATCTTGGAATGTATGCTGCAGGAATTATATTAGGCAATGATTCTAAACGTGAGATTCAGGATATTCCTGAACATGAACATGAATGTCAAGGTGTACATTGGTCTGCAGTATTACCATCTGAGATAGTTTTAGCTGGCCGAGTACTAGTGAAGTTTTTGCAGAAAAGTGCATATGAAGATGTTACAAACTTTGTAAAAGGGCTGGTATAAATTATAGTATACATACTGCTTGTGCAATATAGCTGATTGTGTCAATGTTATTTGAATATGACTAACTGGATGTTTATGGCCTCTTTCCTTCTTGTGCAGGAACTTTCTCATTGTTATACGCAAATGCCATCTGATAGCAAATTGGGTTTACATATATACGCCATTGTATTGCTATATTGTCTGCAACACTCTTGTGGTGTTGGGTTTTCCATGGATGGAGTCTCTATGTCACAGGTTTCCTTGACACTCCTGCCTTCCTTCCTCTCTTTCTTTTTCTACATAAATACTCAAGACACAATATGACTTCATGTCTTGCATCGTATTGTGATAAATTGTAAAGGGTAATGTATATTATTCATGACTGTATTTATTAATACCCTTAGACTATTGCCTAATTTGCTATATTTCTCTAATTTTTGGAGTCTCAGATATATTTTGAAGTTTAGAGGCTATTTGCCAAACTCCAAGTTCTAGATAACTAAGTCTAGGGGAGTTATTTTTACAATCTAATGGGTTTGGTATTTATTCAAATTTGAAAAACTATTTTTTATTTTATCATTATATATTTTTTATTTTATCATTATATAAGTTAAATCTGTTTAAAAAAAAAGAAAAAAAAAGTTGGTTTTCCTCATGTTTGAATCATTAAGATAAATCAGTATTAAGTTTCATCTCCTTTTGTCAATGCAAGTTGTCATAATTTTTTCTCAAATTAAAGTGAATTGCATGACTGTTGTTCGTATGAGATCAATAAATGCTCATGGGCTACAAGATCAGTTTGGAGAATCGCCAGCCAGCGCGTATTTAACAAGTAATGTGGAACAGGTATATGTTTTGCTAAGTTGAACTTCAATGTTTTATATTTTTTCTTCTTTCATCTGCTTTTATACATTTTGGTTTGCAATTTTTACTTGTCAGAGTCATTGTAAATCCTACTATTGTAGTTTGATGCTGTTGATGATGGTAGAATTGCATGTCAACTTTCTTTTGAGACAATTAAAACATGGTGATTTGAGTCATAGTCTGTTGTTTCTCTCAGGTCAGAGTGGGTAAGGCTATTCATAAAATTTGTCTTCGTTTATTTGAACGAAATGATGTTCAACCTAGATACTGTTGGAAATGTGGTTCTTACCGTGATTTAGAGTATTCATGCGCTGCAGTTGATAAATCTTTGATATGCATCAAAAGGAATGCTCCGTTTATTTTGGCTTCCAAGTCTCAATTACATCATCCTGAAGCAGTGTTGCCTAATTCGTTCATTATGCCTACGAACTCCGTATCCATTCGTCCGTACCAAAATGGAGTTGTTCGCGAACCATTTGGGAGCTCCAACTACTTTAGTTTGATTTTACTTCCACAAGGGCTTACTATAATAATAATTTAAAAAAAGTTGCCTAATTGATTTAAAATATATAATATTTTGTATTTTTTTAAACTTATTTAATTAGAATTTGAACTATAAATTTATAAGTATGAATATAAAATTTGTTTTAAATTATTTTATTTTTTTATGTAATTATATTTATTAACTTTTTTTATATCAACTAAATATATCTTCTCGCACCGTGAATTATATAAGTTAGCGTATCTTGTACCCGTACCCCGTATTTTACTGAATTTCATATCAGGCAAGACTGTCCTGAAGTACATCTTTCCTTTTTCGCCTGAAATATAAAAATAGAGCCCAAGTTCAAACTTAGCTTGATGCTTTGGCTTTTAATTCTTTATGTGCTCATCTTAAAGTAAAACCATAGAATTAGAAATCTGCTCACTAAACATATGTGCATTTTTTTTAGAGTCATTTTCATATACTGGATTTGACAGATTGCAGGATGCTATGATATCAAAAGAAATTTCAGATACTATTATTTCAAATGCATTGAAATCTCTTCATTTGCTGAGGTCATATTTGCATGCATACAACAAGCGTATTGCAGAGGTAAGTCCCAGACTCATGCACTTAACATCCATTTCAAGTGAGAGAAGTTAGATAAACTGATAAAGTAGCTCTAATGAAGGTTATAAATTGAGGTGGATGAACAAGGTCTTATGTTTGTCATGTGGTGTTTTAAAATTCATTTCATTGTACATAATGTAATTCATGCAGGCAGAAGACAGCCTTGCTCAGGCCTTTTGTACAGTGGGAGAATTACAATTAGCAATGGGCCATTGTAAAGCATCTTTACTGGTAAAATTTATTAATGTCTACTATCTTGCAGGTTGACTTGTTTTTTGTCGTTTGTTTGGTTGGGTAATATCTCTATGTCAGCTAGCATTTATCAGGTGTCTAGTACCTCTTGCCAATGGTTGGAGTTTAAATAATTGTTAATGAGACTTGCAATTCAGTTCCAATATGGAAGTTTGTTTGAGTTGAATGTGTTTTCAGTGGATGCCTTTCTTGATATCTGTCCTCTTTTCTATGAATACATTTTCTGGCTGTTGACCTTTAATCTCATCTTTTGACTATTTTTAATCAAAGAAACACTTATTTATATGCCTACTAAATTAGTTTGGCTCTGAGCGTTCAACTCAACTGGACCTGCAGGATGGATAATTTCACCTGTTGATTTTTAATGTTTGGGTGTGAATATTATTTTTCAGGGTCAGTTTTTGAGGGATTGCTAACTGTTTTTGCTGATTTCATTATGTGAAATATTGATTCTGTGGCACTAGGGAAGACAACCTGGAACTGATCTTAGCATGTGTACATACAAATTTCTAACCAAATGCACTGTTTTTGGTTGGGGTCCCCTCGGAGGGGGGGGGGGTGGTGTTGGAGTGACCAAAAATGCAGAGAGAAAAGTAAGGAACACAAATATGCTGAGTGAGTGAGTTGTGAACTATGTATATAATACTGATTCCTCAAGCTGTATATATACTGATACTATAATCATGTAATGACAGATGTAGCTTTAAGTGCACTACGAGTAACTAATGTTTTCTATTCTCATACCTCTTTTCCAATCACTTAGTATTTTCCTTAATCCCTCCGCTCTATCCATGTTCTCTAGTTCATCTGTTCAATTAGTTGAAATTTGATCTGATTCACAGTTCTAACTTCTGAGTCTAACATGATGTTGAACTACGTTAAGATATCAGTGAATTAAATTTTATTCTATTAGCTTATGTTTTTAACTTTTTCAGTCTTAGGAAATTTGTTGATCTTAGTGATGAATAAATCAATCTTTCCAAGTAGACCTAATACGATTCATCATGTGTGGCAGATTCTGGAAAAGCTATATGATCCTGATGATATTGTCATTGCTTTTGAGCTTGTGAAGCTTTGTTCCATTCAAATTTCCATGGGTGATAAAACTGCTTTGGAAAGCATAAGTCGAATATGTGATATCTTCTCACGTTATTACGGACTTCATGCACACTTGGTATTCCCATATCTTCAGTACCTCAGAGAGAAACTGAGAATGTTTAAGTGAAGGCCTGAAGGGACTCAAAGGAAAAGCTTTTCTGGCAAAGTAAGCGCTAAAATGTGAGGTACTACAATCTTAAATCAACGTTATTTCTTTCTTTCTCTAGATATTGCATTATCATAATTGTTGACTTTTGAATTCAGTAACTTGTATAAAGTAACTTTGTCGGCGAAAGAATTCAACAATGAAAAATAACCTGTCCAAATTAACTACTTGATGAACCAATGTCTTGATTCATTGAGAACTTGATTTAGTATGCTATTATTTTCATTTTCATAAACCTTTCTGGTGTGTCGTGCTTGCTAGTTGAGTTCAACGACATGGAGACTCTGGATGCTAATGATTGAAGAGAGCACTCGTGATGATCTTCAGAGCACGTTTTTTTCTACTGGTTGCCGCCTGTCTCCAGTTTGAGCTGTTTCACCAAGGGGTGGGTTTATGATGCAATTTTACTCTATGTTGCGTGCATGCAACCATACGATGGTTTCCCCAGATCTTGCCAGTGTTCAAGTTGACCAATCAATAAAAAGTCACCTACACCCTTAAAGTTTCATGAAATTACCAATCCAACCGCACCATTTTGTCATATTTACAATAGAACCCCATTTTATACTTCATTTTAAAATTTTTTCTCAAGGTTACATTTCTTTTCCTAAATGCATTCCTCACATGACTTGCAACAACCAACTTGGTCATTCCTTCATTTAAAATGGAGATTGGTTTTCTCCAGCAATGTGAGGTGCCATTTCATTTTCACAATATCTCTTCTGGAACAAAATTTTTTTCTTTTTTGGGGTGAAAAGTAAAAAACAAAAAAAAGGGTTTTTGCGGTATTATAGTGTAAGTTTCAACTCCATGACAAAAAGGTGCATGAGATTGTTGTTGAAAAATTCAAATTTCTTCATCTAAGTTTAGCTACATTTAGCAACAGTCTAGTGATATTTCAATAATAGTCAATCGTTGCTGGAAAATTTAAATTCTTCATATACATTAAACAATAGTCAACTAATATTGCATTAACACTTGTTTGTTGTTGGTGTTTTTTTTTTTAAAGTATAGAGAATAATTGTTGGCTATTGGTTTAAAACGATTTACTGTTAGTCTCGAAAAATGAATGTAAATGAAAAAACAAGTAGAAATAATGTGATTGGTAGCTATTTATTGTTGACGACTGAAATTTTTCAAATGCTAAACTTATCAAACTATAATTTGCAAAACTAATTTATTTGATGTAGAGATGGAGTTAAGTAACGAACAGTGACTCAAAAGAATACCATGAACAAATTAACAAGGATAAAGCAGTTCCAATAGTAGCGGGGGTTGCAATGCTGATAAGAAAATTTTAACTGTAGATGATATCATGGTAAAGAAATTTGATAGCTGGCAAGTAGCTCATGAGGTAGACAAGAAGTATGGGAGGATAAATGGATTTGGAGTACAGTTGCACAATGTAGGAAGAAATGGATAAAGAAGTTATTTGGCGCAATTGTTTGTTCATATGAAGGGTTCAAGCAGAGAAAGCATCGAGAAAATCCTAATCATAAAAGAAAACAATGAAAAATGACATAATGGGTGAAGGCTGCAATGAAAGTCAATTTGAACTTGGAAACAAGCTATTGGTATGTTGCTTAGTCTGCTGACAATCATAATCGCTCGTTGATTAGTTTCAAGTGCTCTTGAGTCGTTGGCTTCCATGGTTGTTTCTTTTAAGCTTTTTGGAGCTTTGTTTCTTAAGATGTGGTAAACATGGTAAAATATTTCCAATATCATGCTTTTCTTCGAAAAAGTCTTAACAAGACTTTCATCACCATTATTCTTAAATGTTATTACCTTTGATCTTGGAAGGATTTTAGTTGATTAGTCTCTATAAATTGGTGTAGAAAACCATCACCAAAGCTCTCTATAATAGATTGGAAGATATTTTGATAACATCATTACATCTAACCAAAGTGCTTTTGTCAAAAGGGGGTTCATCTTTGATAACATCTTAACATTAGAAATCATGTATCAAATTCACAAAAAGAAAGCAAGAAGTAATAGGTGGTGTGCTTATAAGATTGACGCATCGAAAGCCTATGATATGCTACTTGGGAATTTCATTTGGACTATCCTTGTCAAAATGAATTTCCTCCTTAATGAGTCAATGAGAATGCAATGCATCTCTGCAGTCTCCTATTAAATCTTCATCAATTGGTAGCCTTTCATCCACAATCTCTCGTAACAGGGAAATTAGGCAAGGAAATCTTCTCTCTCCTCATTAATATTAAATATTCATCGTATATGATAGCAAATTCATCATTTAACAGTAACAAGGCCAACAACAGGAATAAATATAATAACTACATCTTTCATTAGATGTGATAATTCTTCATACACACATAACAAGTCATAATTACTTAATTACAAGTAAAATCATTAGGTTAAATATAATTTAAAACCTAGTCTTATAGGATTCATTATAAGTTATAAAATATCAAAATATCTACACTTGATAATATATAAATGTAATATGATGCTATGCAAAATTAAACCATAAAATTTAGCATTTACTCTAGGCCAAAATTATCCAAGCGCAAAATCTTACATAAGGCCTCAAATTAGGGCTTATCATCCATTAGTTTTCCCCTATTCTTAGCTGAAGAACTTTCACTTAAAAATATTAGCCCACAATAAGAGTGAGACGTGAATTTTAGTAACTAGGAGAAATTTTATTTATATGTACAATTTAATCAGTATGAATACTTCTCATATAGAGAAATATTAGAAACATAACAAATGAACAAGTTTGACTATTATCCCATACTAACAATCACATACAACATGTTAATAGCTAAAAAGGTAGGGAAACTATCACAATACCAATCCCCTATTGAGCATGATCATGACTTATACAATCCAATGAATGTGATTAAGACTTGGTGCATAATCACGGCACAATGTATAAATGGAAGCATGATCACAGCTTCACATAAGGGCATGATCATAGTCCAAAATAGTAAGTAGCTAAATTAATTATTTAAGATGGAAAATATAGATGTGTAACAAATATAAGATTAACATTAACATCTACATAGAATTAAAATCCTTAGTTATCTCACTTAGGTGCCAATTCTGCAAAAGCTACCAATAAGTGCCAAAAACAATTTAAGTATCATAAACATACCAAAAATATTTTTTAGTCATTATCCATAAGAATGGTCATATACCAATTTATTCCAATCATCAAGAATCGCTTAGAAAGCACTTACCCACGTCTCTAATAGATTAAATGTACTGATTAAAGTCTCCAAAATTCAAAAATAATAGTGAGTTACCACCAAATCCTTGCAACTTGCACATAGAGATAGCCATATATCAAAATCAATTTATAAGATGAAATTTGAGCATGTCTACACTATAAAATGAAGGGAAACATTTACCCAATAACTTCACTAACTCCAAGCTTTGAAAATCATACAAGAATACATCAAGAACACAAATTTCAAATCTAGAATTTGGGTGAAATTCCACCAAATGAAAAACCAATAGAACTAAAATGAAGAGAGATGTGAGAAGATCAACTTTCATATAACTTACTTTAGCTAAATCTTCCTCTAGATTGCAAATTAAGGCTAAAATATTGAAAAATCTTAACTTGCCCTTGCTTTTGTGTTTTTCCTCCCTTTGCTTCTATTGTTTAGACATGTTCAATCCAAATGATAAAGTGTGCAGTGCAATTTTAAGGTTTTATAGGAGAGTGGCAGACTAGGGGCATTTTTGTCCAACTGGGTTTATTTTTTAATGCTAGGTCATAGTTTGATAAATCCAAATAGACCAGGTCTCCCTTATAACTTAAATTAGGCTCTTAAAAATTATTCTTAGCATAATTAAATTAATTATGGAGTTTAAATTAAATTTTCACTTTCATTAATAAATTTTCTCCTAATCAAATTAAATTTATAATTAAATTTATTTTTGCCAAATAATTATTACTGGCTTAAAGATACCCAAAATAATTATTTTTCTTGAAAATTTCTATTTTCATAATTTTCTAAAATTCTCATGATAATTCCTTATTTCTTTTCAAATTAAATCCTTAGTTATTCATAATTCCACTTAATTAATTTCAGAATGTTACATTCTTCAATCCAATAACCAATTTGTCTCTACCAAGGCCTTTATAGGAAGCATATCTATTATACAAAACCAAGCCATTTGCATTAGCTTTGATCAATGTTGAAGGCAAGAACTTCTAATTAATGAGATGTTCTTCTTTATGAGGTCTAACAATCTCTTGTCTTTGGTGGATTTTGATATCTTCAATAGTCCTTTGTGTATACTTGAAAAAAGGTTTTTGTTCATGCTCGAATCTCAATTAAAAAACCTTGCACACCTAGTAATTCGTAGAACCTAGTATGCATAGTTAAATAGCTTCCTCTATGGTAAGTTAGTAACTTCTCTCATCCCACCCTCCTTCGAATAATTCCAATTGATCCACTTATGCAGCAAAAGTGAAAAGATTGTATCCTAGTGCTTTAGGCTAACCAACCTCTTCCATAAGGGTATAGCTTTGTCATTCTAAAGACAAAGGGTTGCCCATCTAACACCCTTAGAAGGCTCAAAATAATTAAAAGCTTTATCATTTTAAAGCACTTGCATTTGACAACTTGAAACGAAAGTCATAATGAGATTAATAAACTAGTGCACTAAGCTAATTGCATTAAGAGTATCCTTCAAGGATCCTTAATAAAGATTATCATAAGCTTTCTCTAATTCAATTTTATTACCATAAAACCTTTTCCCCTCTTTTTTTGGTCCTCATTATATGAATAACTTCTTGAACAATAATGATATTATCACTACTATGTCATTTGGGAATAAATCTATATTGATTTGGAGTAAATAATTTTCCTATATAATTTTTCAACCGATTTGCCACAGTTTTTTGTAACAACTTTGAAAATAATATTGCATAAAGATATGGGATAAAACTCTTTAAAAGACTCTTAAGTTGTCCACCTTTGGGATCAGGATCAGAACAATCTGTATTTAGTTCACAAGCCAAATCAAATCTAAGTTCTAAAATACTCCCTTAATGGGACCTACAAATCAAATCACCAATAATGCTCCATTGACTTCAAAAAAAAAATTACTTGTAGACCAGTAGATCTTGGGGCTTTGAAGGCACCAATACTAAAAGTAGTATTTTAAGTTTCCAAGTTTGAAACCTCCTTTTAAATAAAAATAAGATCCTTCAAGCTTAAGGCAAGAAAGCCATTTGGTATGAGAAGCCTTAGTTTAATCCCATCATTTTTCTTATAAAGACAATTAAAAAAAATTAGATGCTAAGTTCCTCATAACTTTTTGCTTAGAAATCTAACTCCCATTGGCATCTTTAAAAGCTTCTATATTATTCTTCTTCCTTATAACAAGGGTAGAAGCATGAAAAAATTTGGTATTTCTATCACGCTAATTTAACCACTTGCATCTTTTAATACCAAATTAATTCCTTTTGTGAAAGGATCTTATCATACTCGTCCTCTAGTTCCTTTTCAAGACAATGAAAATAAGGTTTGTTATCATAGAGCAACTTCTTCTTAATACCCTTTATGCGATTGAAGATCTTTAAAAAATAAAATAAAATATGTGTCTTCCTGTTCCAATGTTTATGCGATAGCTGCAAATGGCGAAGCCCCTCCAAGCCAATCCTTACCATGCCATGCATCTTTCACCAAGTCACTAAATGAGATTTCTAGGAACCAGGCAACATGAAAACGAAAAAGTTTGGACCCACCTTACCTTGCTGATTTGAACCAAAGGAAATCCGTATAAGTCAATGATCAAATCCATTTTTCACTTAGTGATGGACTTGAGCTTATGGAAGGGCCAATCTCCAATGAACATTGCAAAAGGCCCAATCAACCCTCTCCTTCATATCATCCGTTTCCCAAGTAAATTTTAGCCCATTAAAACCAAGATCCAACGAGTTAACCTCCCTAATTCACCTTAAAAACTGGTCCATGGAATTCCAACTTGGGTGAGCCCCCCTAAACTTGTCAAAAGAAGACAAATACTATTAAATATCTGAAAACAAGCCAACGCTCCTCCTTGCTACCAGCAAGGATATTTAAAGCATCTAAAAGTTCTGTTCATTGATAGAGAATAGGATCGTCATACACGCTAGTGAGATAGAACCCTTTCCCTGACGCTTTGATCTTAATACTACAATATAAAAGTTGCTCATGGGAAGAAATATAATTATCATCCACCATCTCCTCATCCCACAATAACCAAATGCTGCTTGCCAACCTTGTCGCCTCCACTTTGGTCCAATTTGTAAAGCTTAATTTATGCACTACTCGATCAACTTTGTTACCACTAATTCTGGGCTTAACAAGAACTAAAAGAGAAATATTATTCAATTGAACTAGGTCCCTCACACGGAAAAGGAACGTCCTAGCGCCAACACCCCTGTAATTCCAACAAGCGATATTTTTAATAGGGAAGAAAGAAGGCCAAAGCGCCTCACAAATTGTTGTAATAGACCACACTAACACCATTGGCCTTCAAAATCCAGTCTGGATTATTTCCAAACAAGGACTACTATACATATTTGATCATATTCGTTGCTTCATTCAGATCTGGTGGTTCGGTAGGCTTCAATGGTGAATCTTTAGAATTCAGGGTTGTAAGCCCACTAATCCTTTCAGCAACTTCATCTATACCTTGATCCACAAAGCTCCCAATATTCTTCTTAGGTGGTCTAATAGGTTTGGTAATGACTTTTCCCTTGTGGGTTGTTTTTTAGATGCTTCTTTGCACTACTTGATGCAACCTTACATTACTCTTCTTTTTGTGATCTTTCGAACCTCACCCGTACTGGGCCTTGAGCCTTCTTCCCTAGAAGGAATTAAACTATCACTAGTGGCCACTTCCATGTCACGCTAACCATGCCCGTCTTTAAGAATCTCCTCATGATAATGACAAAGGATCCACAATTTCTTTATCATTAATACATTGACTCTCACTAAGAGGTCTCCATGATTCTTCCCATGATAGAATCTTGCTTCTGTTGCTTAGCAATCATGGTATTTGTCTCCAAGTTAGCGATAACCACAAATCTCGAATTGTTTGCAATACTGTTAAACCGAGATCCTTGCATTTGCTGGATATTATGTTTGGCTTGACCATGTTCCTTGATATCAGGAGCCTTCCCCACTTTATTTCCTTGCCTTGTCGTTTTCTTCGCCATCATCCATGGACCATAGACGTCATCGGCTGGAGCAGTTCGATTAGTCGAATTAATAACTTGTTTTGGCTGTTGCAATATCTAACCATCACATCACTTACCCCGCTTTCTGCCGTTAGCCTGAATGTTGATGGACAATCATCTTCTTTTTTTTCCTTAACTGTATCTACCATAGCCAAAAGAGATTAAGCTCAAGCTTTCATACTCCACTGTGAGTATTGACTATTGAGTTCCTTACTATGAACTTTGAAATCAGCTTCTTCCTTGGATCAATCTCCGCACTGATACGTGGATATCAACCTCTCTCAATTTGATAATCTTCACCTGGACCAATTGAGAGAGTGTTCGCATCCACCTTAAGTGTTCTACCAATTTTGCTCCCCAGCCTCCACAGGAAATGCTTATTATAATATTGGATGGGAGGATTCAGAATTCTTACCCATAATGCAATCCTAGTAATGCAATTTTGGTTAGGGTTAAAATTAGGCCTCCAGTGCTAAATGACCAAGTAGTGCTCCATGATAACCCTGAGGCTTTCATTTATAACAAATTGGTAATCTCTGGGGTTAGCAAACATTGCTAAAAAAATAATTATTTTCCAAGTCTATCAATTCAAACTCAGAATGTTCCAGAACTTGATAAGTCTGACCTTTAGGAATTGATAACTTAATCTTTTCCTCAACAATGTTTGAACCAAAGCCACTCTTCACCCAAAATTGGGATCACGGGGTGAACCTTTATCAATTCTTTGATTTCCTCGAAAATTTCTACTTCACCAACGTCATCTGAATCCAACAAAACATCGTTATCTGACACCTGTGAATCATGATTATCTACCCCATTATATTCAATTAGAGAGTCTTTGTAGGAAATACCTCTCTCCTTGTTGAGTTATTTGCTAACAGTTCTTGAGGTTGCCCCATGAAAAGAGCTATCATTCAACTGCTCAATAATCCCGGCTAGCTCCTTGTGACTCGAATATGGGATCTCATTCAGTCTAACTTCCTCAATCATCATCGCATCCATATTAGTGTCCACCGCTGCATTCGGCCAAAACCTTTTTATCCTCCACTTCATTTGCTCCGTCCGATCGTCCTCTTCTTTGGAACACCCTCACTCACCATGGATGCCAGAAGATGTATTCTCGCTCATCCTCAAACTTCTATTTTTGACTTAATTTTGATTAGCGACAAAGATACGACAACCCTTAATTCTCACGGCAACTAATTGCATGATACGCATGCATATTTGTTTTTGCTCGTATGAATTATCATCAAATTTCGTTGTCCTCTAACTTGTGTTTTGTCCGTAATTCATGTGCAGCCTCTACTCTAAAAGAAAATTCTTATTGCACATGCTGCTGCACCCATTGGATATAGAACGAAAATGGTCTCCATTTATATTGAAAATGTTTATATTTAATATTAATTAAAGAACGTACCTAATTCCCAAATCCTGTGTATCTGAGTCTGTATGTGAGTACAACGTTCAAGTGAAGAAAAGCAAACAATATAATCAATTGAACTCGAACAAAATTACCAGCAATAATTATAAGAACTATAGAAGTTTTTATTATATAAATAACATTATTGTAAAATGTTAAATGAAGCAGAAGTACTATAGATTCAAATGATTTGTAAAAAAAATAATTTAGAAACTTTTGTGGTATTCATATTAAAAAACAACTAAATCCTCTAGTGAGTAAAAATTATTCCAATTCTATTTCGGAATGAAAGATAACCCTACAAAGTTCGGTTAAGATGTAATTTGTTAACGAATAAGAGTAACTTTACCCAGACACCCCAATTTAGAGCAGCTTTGGTATGAGCAAAAATATAGAACTTTGGCATCTTGTCCACTAACTAGGATCATTTCCTCTAAATCGTACAGGATGCAATTAGAGTAAGAAAAAGATATGCAGTGAGCCCTACTTTATGGGATCTACATCCCTTACTCCTGTTTCTCTCCAACCACCCTCGATGTAATACCACAAAGGATCTAAAACATCGTCTACATAACCTCCCCTTCTTTCAAGTATTCTTTTTTCACGTACGAAATTAGAATGAAATGAATAATAGAAAGATTTCATTGCATCCTTATCCTGCCCCTAAGTGAAAGTGGAAGCATCTATGTCATCTTCTGCACTGAGAGTAGATGAGAGGGGGAGGATAAGAAAGTTGGATACAACAAAAAGGGGAATTGATTAAAGTACCAGCACTTGGAGAAGGTTGAAAAAACGTAAAGCTACCACTACTGAGTAGTACTGACTGCTTTCCCAGCTTCACCACCCCCCCCCCCTTGCAATCCATGTGATGAGCATCAGATCAGTCCACTATGTGCCACCACAAAGCTAGAAGGTATGGAGAGAGAAGAGAAAGAGAACGAAGGTAAGACAGTTGACATTATTCATATTTCACTTCAATCCATAGAAGATGCTTCATAAAATGTATAATAGCTTACAGCAGAAGAAACATCTGGTGAGTCACCAACATAGAATATCGCGTACTATAGACTTGTCAACTACAGAACCAACTTGCCTGAGACGTGGGTAAGAAGAAACTACAAAAAGAATAATACAAGAACGCTAAATGGTTACAGCTCCTGAAAGTTTTTATAGCAGGAAAGGACAATCAACTCAGCCATGGAGAGAAGCATTAAGAAAACACAAAGCATTGATAAAGTCAATGATACATCAGTTAGACCAAACATGAACCAGTCCATGCCTATTGCCCGTGTAGATTTCATTGCGCTCTTCATCATAGAAGAGTGCAGTAATATCTTCCAAGGCTCCAGCAACTGTGCTCCTAATTCTGGAGACATGCTTTCGCTTCCTTGAATTACAACCACTACCTGCACAACTGTCTTCACAACTGCATTCATTCTCCATGGGGAAGCTATTGCTTGCTCTGATTTTAGCAAGACACTTGCCAGTCAAAATGTTGCTAACATTGATGGATCCTGCTGCATTGAAGAAGCAGAACATCTTAACAATAGAAGATAATTTCTCTCTTAAACACAACCAGTTGTTTCATTATTATGTTTCACTATCCTGTTTTACATGTTAACTTATCTAGTCAAAATGTAAAACATTAAGCAATCAAACTATTTCACCAACTGTACCTCACAAGTCATATCACATAGAGGGAAGAGGAAGTAAAAGATAAAGAACAGGGGCAGGATAAAGTACAAAAACAAAAACAAAAAACAAAAAAGTACCATTTCCTTCGGACAATGGATCATCAGAATCAGCCTTGCAGTATGATATAATGAGATCCTGGTCACTGGTTATATATATATTATTTGTATTGCAGTCAGGATGCCACAATAAGTGGTCCTCAAAAGAAGTTACAAGTTGTCCACGGAAATTCCACACCGCCACATTACGATTTCGAAAGGTCAGGAACAGTTGGTTCTCATATAAAAATATGAATGCAGATGGTGTCCTAAATTCACTTCTGCTAACTTCTTTTAGCTCAAAAGTCCGCACCTAAAATTAATTGAAATTCAGATATCTGGATGAAGACTAATGTATACAACTCATGTAAAAGTAGAAAGATACTTACATCCAGAATTTGGAGGTTCTCGTTTTCTTGCTTGACAAGAAGCTTTTCATTAAACTGTTCAATGAAATCTACCTTCTGATTCCGATGAAGGAGATGGTTGAATGATTTCAAAACAGAACCATCTTCAATTGAAAGGATTTTAAGTGGGACATGACTACTTGCTTTAGCAAAAATCAATAACATGATCCCCGGACTGATCAAGAAAAATCATCAAACAAGAGCAAAGTGCAAATAAAGTAAGACCAACAGAGAGAGAGAGAGAGAGAGAGCAAGGAAGAGAAACTAATGTTATCCAAAACTAAAAGAGTGCAATAAAATTTCAGAAATTTGAGCATGACCATAGACCAGCTCTATAATAATGTGGTGTATAGTGTACACGTGCAATTAAAATTCACAAGCATGTAAAGAAAATTACCTGATCTTAATCTCTTCGACATTTTTATCAGAAATGGAATACAACATTGTATAGTTTTTGAGATCAAACACCTTGTATATGCTATAGAGGGAAAAACAGAGAGACAGAGACCAGTATCACAATCAATAAGCCTTGTTATAAAAGAGAATCATATCGTTGCACTGAAAAATCAATGCTACATAAATATAATATATACCTATCCTGAGCGGAATATGTGAGTACTTTCCCATTTACATCGTCAAACTCAACAAAACCTGGCCACTTCAAAGACTCAGATTCAAAAAGAGCAAAACCAGCATCTGGTTTACCCCTCCTAATGTATCTGGAGAACATAGAAATATCAGCACAATCCACAATCAAACAAACGAGAAACTGTTAATATTTACTTCTTTTAATTTAGTTCCTGAGTCCCAGTGTGTCCATCTTGAGTAATTTTGCATTTTAGTTAGTCTTTTTATTTGTCAGGCAGGGGGACAAACAGAAGGAATTGAAAAACAGTAGGGCGCCATACATACTCAATCCTTGTGCTTCTACATTTCAAAGAACTGTAACTGTCTGAAGCATAGACAGAAACTGTGATAAGCGAGTCATTGTTTTTATTATAAAACAGACTTCTGATAACTTCATCGGGACTCACATTCAAGAAGCATATCCTTTGATTGGTCTCTGCATCCAACAAATAATACATGTAATATGTGTTTCTACTTTTAGTTATAGACAGAACTGAAAAGCATATTCAGATATTATAAGACACATAAATACCAGTTATTACCTCGACTAAATGCTGCACAAACACCAGATTGTGCAAGGGCGAAAACAATGTCTTGTGCTGCTACAATCTCAATAATTTTTGACCTCTTTCTCAAAAAAGGAAGTGCCAATGAAGAAGGACCTTTTGGATCATGTGTATCATATTCTTCCTACAAATGATCCACCAGACATATCCCAAGTTGGTTTAAAAAGAGGGAGAGAAAAAAAAAGGGGGGCATACACCCTTATAGCAGAGTACACATCTCACTAGTGAAACAGGAGGACTAGAGTATTCTTCAGCATTCAATGATTAAAAATGAAGCAAATATCACATTGTACCGCTTGGAACACTGAGTTTCAAATGTTATACTGCACAAAGGTGCAGAAAATTGTTTCTATAAACAAGATCACACTCAACTCTTAGCATGCAATAATAAAGGGAATCAAATTTTCAGAAGCCATCTTCTCTTGATTCCTCACAATGAGCACATCATCACAACCTCAAACAAATTCACATCTAAGAAACCACAGTTCCCACTGCACTACTTATCTTTTTCCAGTGTCCCACACGTGCCATGCCTTTTCTTTATCCTAAAGTATTCAAGCACAAGCATGAGGCTGGCACAAGGTAGTCCTTAACATCTTCAAATCCTCATATATCATTAGGGCATACACCAAAAGATTTCTGGAGTCCAATTTTAACGAGGGAACCTTTCTATCAGCAAGGGAATTCTTAATTCGAGCAAGAAACTTGAGGCCAAAGTTTCTGCAAGGGCAACCTAGTACACGTTTAGGATGAGTACAGATAACACTGTTCAGACACTCTCTCCGGAGAAAAAAAAAATGATATAATGCTCCTGAGTAACTTGGACGACTTTTGCTCAATGTTATAGATAAGCAATTAACGAGAAGATAAAGCTATAAGGCTTGGGAATTTTAATTGACCCTAATGTTATAACGTCAATTTGACGCGCTTCCTGAGTTTTTCAAGTTCCACTCAATCAGCAATATTCTATATCATAGTAGCTGCAAAAGATTCGTGTGTAAGCAATAGATAGTAAAAAAAGGAAGTAACTCGAGCGTGAGCTTTAAAGGAAATTCCTAGCGATGAAGCATGAAAAGGGAACAGAGCAACAAACACCCCTCCCCCCCACAAAAAAAAAACGTGGGCCGCAATAATTCAAGACTAAAAATTTAAAGGGGAAAAGAAAAGAATCAAGAGGAGAGTATAGGGAAGAAAAATCAGGGAGCTAAAAACAAGATACATAATAGCAAAGAAGTAAGTTAAGAATGGAACCTGCAAGCGAATATTGCGAAATCTTTCCTGAGCATCGCTCATACTGAAAGCGCGATCGCGCTTTGAGCTGATTTCACGCCTCTGAAGCTTCTTGACGCTATTGACAAACCCGTCAACTCCCCCACCTCCACGCGGCCTCTTCTTCGCGACTATTCTTCGACCACAGCAAGGTCGTGGACTCGCCGTGATCCTCCTCCCACCTTCCATATCAGCCTCTCTCAAAACACCCAACCGCAAACTTGAATCCCAAATTCACACATCACCGGGAATTCGACTGATACTGTGATTTCGAAAACTGGTTCGGCGGCTGAATCTGCTACCCAACTATTTCTCAATTGTTCAAAAATTGAGCTACCATCCCTCGCAGAAAACCCTAATTCCTTCGTTCCCGAAAGCCGGAAAAACAAAGTAGGCTTTCACTGAGAAGCAACCGAGACCATAACCCTCTGTATCTCTGTCACTCTTTCTCTCCAGAGTCTGGATCTCCTGCTTGTCCTATTCATGCTTGTCGCCTGCTTTTCTTTAAAACGCACAGTTTTGAGATCTGAATCTTGGCCCTTCGCATGATCCAACGGTGACACATGCTGCAAGACTTAATAAATAAAACGCACAGCTTTGATAACCTGTGGCAGAAAGGTGCAAACAAAACCAAACGCTGCGTATGGCTTTCTTCAACGCTTTCAGTCAATTTTTCTATTCCATCAAGGCGGGAAATCGACGTTTTACGCAGGGGAAGCTTCTTTTTCCGTTCAATATACAGGTTAGCATTTTGTTGCCAGAAAGAAGCTTCTCTTTAACGTTAGTTCTGTTGCAACTCTTCAAAACTATATTTGCATTTTGTTGCCATTTGCATTTTATAGAAAAGCTTTGTTTTGTTGTAGCTTTTGGGTGGTTTTACATGGTTACAAAAATCCATTGCCCTTGTTTAGATGTTGAAGCTTGTTCATATATGAGAATCCTTGGTTTGCCATTTGTTTAAAAAAGTGTTGCCATTTGCAAGGTTGAAGTTGTATATATGGTTATTTGAAATTTGATAATATATGTAGTTTGCAAAGCTTTATATTATTTATATATAAATGATATAGAAAAGACATAGTTCTTTGATTTAAAGTTTGTATTTTGTAAATTTTAAAGCTTTCTATTTTATTCTAATACCTTATTGAACCTTTTGCTTTATTGGAATAGTGGTTATGTTAGTACAATAACACTTCTCTTTGTGTTTATTTTAATCCATAATCAACTATATGTCAATTTTTTCTTTTTGGGCTTCATTTTCCTATCTTTTTAAAACAGAAACTCAAGTAATTTTGTGAACCTTTCTTTTTCAGGAGGCATTATATGGAAGGTGAGTTAACTCCTAAAGTGGGTTTAGAATTTGACAACTTAAAAGAAGCATGGAAGTTTTGGGTTACTTATGCAGGTCAGACTGGATTTGGTGCAAGAAAACATACTTTCACTAAGAGTAAAAAAAATGGAGAAATAATATCATACAAATATGTTTGTTCTAAAGAGGGATTACGAAGACAAGACAAAAGAGAGTTTAAAACACATCAGCCTGAGACTAGAACGAATTGCAATGCAAGAATGTCTGTTACACGAGTAGGTGAAAAATATAGAATCAATGCATTTGTTAAGGAACATAATCACCCACTTCATCTTCCAGAAACGGTCCATATGCTGGCATCTCAACGCAAATTAACTAAGGTTCAAGCTTATAAGATTGATTTAGCTGAAGATTCTAGACTCCCACAGAAATCGTCTTTTGAGCTTATGGCAATGCACGCTGGAGGTAGAGCTAATCTTGGATATACCCGATTGGATGCAAAAAATTACTTAAAAACCAAGAGACAAAGAAGCATGGTGTACGGAGAAGCTGGATGTCTATTGCGCTACTTCCAGGAACAGTTGATAGAGAATCCTTCATTTTATCATGCCTATCAAATGGATATGGAAGAACAGATTACAAATGTTTTTTGGGCTGATGCTAGAATGTTACTTGATTATGCATATTTTGGTGATGTGATTTCAATGGATACAACATATGGTACAAATCGTAATCACAGACCGCTAGCTATACTTTCAGGGTTTAATCACTATAAAAGAGTGATAATTTTTGAGGCAGCATTGTTATATGACGAAACGATAGAGTCATTCAAGTGGTTATTAGAGACTTTCTTAGAGGCTTACAAACAAAAAAAGCCTCTTACAATTTTTACCGATCAAGATCAAGCAATGGCAAGAGCATTGCATGATGTACTTCCAGAGACAAAGCATGATTTATGCACATGGCATTTGATGCAGAATGGTATCAAGCATATGGGAAACATGATGAAAAATGGATCAAATTTTCTAATTGACTTTAAGAAGTGCATGATTCAGTGTGAAGATGAGAGTCAATTTGAGGAAGCATGGAATCAATTGCTTCAAACTTATAATGTGTGTGACAACACCTGGTTGACCTCGATGTACAGAATAAAAGAAAAGTGGGCATGGTGTTATATGAAAAATGCTTTTACACTTGGTATGCGGAGCACAGAGTTAAGTGAAAGTTTGAATGTAGATATCAAGAGTATGACAAAACCAAACTTAGATATCAATCAATTTTTCAAGCACTTCGAACGGGTAGTAGAAGGCAGAAGGTATAATGAGTTGAAGCGTGAATTTGATTCACGGGAAAAAAAGCCTCGATTGATTGTGCAGAGTTCTCCTATGCTACGACAACTTTTTGAAGTTTACACGGCCCCTGTATTTGACTTATTTCAAGAACAGTGGGACCTATATGCAGCTGCTTGTATCAAATACAAGAATGAGAGAGATCCATTGTCTAACTATGTTATTACTATGGTTGATGATAAAGGAGAATGGAAAGTTCAATTTGATGCATGCAATAGATTAATTTCATGTAGTTGTCCGAAGTTTGAAAGCCATGGAATACTATGTTGTCATGCTTTGAAAGTATATGACATAAGGGATGTGAAAAAACTCCCAGAGCAATACATTATAAAGAGGTGGACTAAAGAAGCAAGAAGCGGTGTCATATATGATAACAAGGGAAATGAGGTCCAAGCATATCCTAAACGAGAAAGTGCACAACGGTATAGGCAACTTTGTCCTATAATGATAAGACTAGCAACTGAGGTAGCTGATTGTCCAGAAGCATTCACATTTGTACATAAAAGAATTATAGAGCTAAGCAAACAAGCAACTGAGATTTGTTTGAGGCAAAAGAGTCCAACCAACAGTGGTGTGAGCATAACACCACCAATGGCAAAGGGATTCAAGAAGAAAGATGGCATATGAAAGAAGAAACGATGCACAAATTGGGTAGAGCGTTTAATGAAAAAAAGAAGACGAACTACTTCATTGGACCAAAATTCACAAAGCAACCAATTTATGGTATGATCATATATGCATGTCTCTCTTTTATGATATGTGTTCATAAAATCTTAATATTATCCTTCTCTTTTAGGTTAATGAGATACAAGCAAGCACCTCCAGCACTATACCTCAAGTTCCATATGCACCTTCAGCACCACATACATCCTCACAAACAAATGAAAGTTATCTTACTTTTACTGAGATGTTGTTGGTAAGAAAAGTTAGGTCTTTAATACTTAGAGCTTTATTCTTGCTAATGAGTGATTATATTGTGATTAGTTTTGTTTTGTAATATAGGCGCTACCGGGTACTCCCATGCCATCACTTGAAACATTAGAGTTTAGTCAGGATGTTTCGCATGGAACACAACTAAGTAAGCGCATCTAAATATCCTATAAATAATTTGAAAAATGGCAATGAAATATAGAATTTTATTGAAATCAATATATTTATGTACATTGGATTCCTTTGTACAACTTAAATTGAGAACAAATGCCTATTCCTTTTACTGAAGCTATAGTACAAGTCAACAAGTCTATTGGGTCAGTGTACAAATCCCTATTCACTAGTACTAAATTATATTTCTTGCCTCTCTTGATAGGATACAATCAATGACATGCCAAGCCGTTGTGAAGGGGTTAATGCAACAATTGAAGAAGAAGGCAGCTGCTTTGTTCATGATTTGTTGATGCTTTTGTTTTTTGGTTGAAGCACAATTACATATTAAGCAATTGCTTTGGTCATACTTGTCTCTTCTCTTTTGCTTAACCTTGCTTTTTGCAAGATGCTCTTCTTCTGACTTGCTTCCCATTGTATGCAACTCAAATTGTTTAAAACAATATAGTTTTCTGCAATCTTCTTGTTGAATCACATTGCTACAGCTTCCCTTGATCCTAACCTTGCAATATGTTGTGACTAATAAAACATATTTTCACCATCATGAGAAAGACCAACCTACAATAACAAAAATGTATTATAAGAGGCATAATCCACATCCAATATATTCAAATCAGTCATAAATCAATAGATCAAAAAAAAAACAAAAGACATTTTGAAGCATTCACTGTAACTGGATCATAGCTGCTTCACAAAACAATAATCATAGTTGCTATACAAACTTAAATAATCTCCTCATACTAAATATACAAGTTTTAAACCAATGCAACCAGTTTAAGAATTTTATTATCAAAAAATGAGACAGGATATGGGAACAGAACAAACAGAAATCATGTTCTCACAAATGGTCTAGGCATAGGTGAGGACTTGATCTTTAAGAGCTATAGGATTCCTTCAGGAGCTACAAAATTGGGGTATGGTATTTGATCTTTAGCTTCTAAATTATTAAATCATGAAAAATAGTAGCAGACTTCAAAATTGGGGTATGGTATTTGATTGCTGTAGCAGACTTCAATTGCATTGATGCATCTATAGGAGATGTATATTTCTTGATTGCCATCAAGATTATAGGGTCAGATTTGAATTTTTTGCTTTCTATTCATGATAAGGCATATAAGCCTTATACCATTCAGCTCTAAGATTTCAATTTGAAATTATCAACAAAAGCAACTCTAGCATGTCATTACTCATAAATAATGAATACAGCATCTTATGTAAAGTTAAGACCAAATAAAACACAAAATTCTTCAAATTACAAACATATGAAATACATTTTACTTGTTTGTCATGTTAAAAACTTTTACTGCCTTTTAAATGGGTTAAACATTGCCACAGTGAAGGATAACAATTATAAAAGTAGCACTTTAACAGAGTATATGATACCAGCAGAAGGAAAATTTAGTTAACAAAGGAATCTAAAGAGAAAAGCAAGAGTAAACATAACAATGGAAATTAATTTGCATACTAGTTTGATCTCAACCCATCTTTCTATTGACTTAATAAAAGAGTAGTTGGTATTAACCATCATCTTGTCTTCTCGATTTGAAGAGGCTCCATCTTGATTGTTCCATTCGCTTCCTACAAGGATCAACGCAATTTTCAACATAACAAGAAATGGGAAATAGCCACAGTTTGACGAAATGGGTTATTGCTTTGGGGAAGTTTGGGATAGAGCTTTGCAAGAGGAAACGAGTTATTCACTTGTAAATGACGATCGAAGAGCTTTGCAAGAGGAAACATCATACTGCAGAATTGCTTGAGGAAACACTGTGAGAGGATCATATGAATGCATGCGAAATTGCTTGAGCAAGATGAAAACCTGAAAGGAACTACTGTGTTGCGTGCGGAATTGCTTGAGGAAGATGAAAATCAGTGGAATCGAAGCTCTGGGAAAGGAATCGAAAATCAGTATTTGCCCCGTTTCAGTAGCGTTCTGCAACAGTTTTAGGGGCTCCTTGGACGGCCATGATCGCAGACTTCTAGACGTCCCAGATAATTTTGCTTATATGGGCTACGTGGTGCACGCGAGACCGTCAAATAGAGTGGAGGGCCAGGATTGAAGCATCGAAATGGTGCGTTTTGCAACTAGCAAGCATGCGACAAGTAGGGGATCTGGACTCTTCTCTCCAAGAGTGAATCAAGGAAGGAACCAAGGGAGAAGGATTCAATGGGGCGTCTTTCTCGATCCTACTTCAAAATCAGCATGCGGAATCAGAGTTATGGTAAATTTTTAAAATAAATAAATAAATAAAATATACTAACTTTTTAAAAAAAATTATATTTATTTTTTTAATAAAAAATTACACACTCTATTAATATTATGATATATATGTTGTAAATTTTTATTTTTTATTAAATAAGTTATTTTTTTACAAAACAAAAGATTATAATTGTAAAGGCAATTAAATTTATATTAAAATATAATATAATATTGTAATTATTTTTTAAAAATATATATTGTGTATAAAAGTTAATTTAATAATAAAAAATAATTTTAAAAAAATAATTCAATTAAACTTCAAAAATTATTTGTGTAATTTATAAAAAAAATCCCCCTATCCCCCCCTGCCCTCTTAAAACAAAAATACTAAGGTTAGATATAATTTGATGTCACCTTTAGAAGGTTTGAGATCCCTCACACCATAGGTTTAGACTAGCCCATGTAACTTGCAAAGTACATGAATCGGATTGAGCGGTATAAATGGTGGGTTGGTCCAGATGGAGACTTTAGCCCAACATTTTTTCTACACTTTTCTTTTAATAAAAAAAATAGGAGTCTCATTTAATTTTAAATTATCTACAAATGTATTTTAATTTTAAAATTGAAAATACCCCTCGAATTATCATCTTTAGAATTTAGATCTTTCAGTCAATTCCTTTACAACGTTGTTAACTAAAAAGCCATTTCAAATTTTTTTATTTGTCGTACAACACAGTCTTATTGATCTGCAACCAAATTAAGATTTTCATTTAGAACTTAAGGATTGAAGATTAGGCATCTCATTTGCCGTACATCACTTTGTCTTCATGTTTCAACCATTAATATTTTGTTCCAAACTAATATGAACATGTCATATGACAAATAATAGGGTTTGGAATGATATTTCTAGAAAAATTGTTAACAAAAAATTAGTAAAAGGATCAAATTATAAAGGGTGATAAATTATGAAACTTTTGTGTCTAAAAAAATTATAAAATAATTATTTATAAATGACACAAAATTAAAGAAAATATTTTCGTGTGTTTGTGTGTGTTATAAAATATTTTCATTATAATGGATAATTTTTAATCTATTTGTTAAGGGAAATTCAAGACATGACATTTAATTTTATAGTTAACTAGTTATTTGACCTGTGTTTTGCATGGAATATTTGGGAAGATATTTTTATTTTTGAGTTTAAATGATATACTATATATATATAAACAAAATGCAGTTTGTTTTTTTCAGTAATAGCAATGGAAAAAATTAAAACTTTACTCCTACCTATTAACTATTATTGCATCTAATGCTTCTTTGCTTAAGATGAATCTTGTACAGTGTTTACAAAATGTTGATCTTGTATAATATTTATTATATATATACTTGCATTGTTGTTGTGAGAGAAGCATCTTAATTAGGACAAAAATTATGGCTTTTACGTGCTAAAGTGATAGTAATGGAATTTTTAAACTTCTTAAGTCACATAAACTATGTTTTATCATAATGCTTAACAAGAATTTCAATTAAGAATAAATGTGATAAACACTAACACAATATATTTTTTGGATCTATTATTAATGGGAAGTAATAATTATAGATTGAGCATGTAAAAATTCGTTTACCACAAAAGAATGCTTAAATAAGAGATAAAGTATTATAGTTTAGTTTGTAAATATTACTAACTAAATTAAACAAAAAAAGTAAAACTGTTATTTTAGATCTAAGGTTTATTGAAGTTGTAATCTATTAGATCTTAGATATGAAGGACAAAACCAAGAAAATAAAATTTCAACAAAAGATTAAACAATATTAAATAGACTATTGAATAAAAACATTTCTATAAACTTGAAGTGGTGATTGGTCAAAGAAATAAGTCTGTTGGGTTAAAATAAAATCAATCATGTAGTCATCATTTTTAACAAATGTGCCCACAACTTAATAAAACATGTGCACTCAACTTAATAAAAGTACCCTTGACTTAGTAAAGATAAATTAGTGTATTGGGTTATGGGTAAATGTCATTCCTTATTATATGTGACAGTGAACAAGGGAGGAAATGAGGAAAATGGTTTAAACAATTATGAAAAAAGAAGATAGCAAAATGTGAATAAATTTAATATTGACAAGTGATGGATCATACTTAAAGTAGCCGAGTTGGACTACACAGTAAAAACCATCCTGCCTTACATAATCTATCATGGCTAAAGGTGGATTGCCCAAATGATCATTATGGGAAACATGTCGTGGGTGAAGAATCTGATCATCTTGCAAATATATACAAATTACATATTACCTATTAGTTAACTTAGACGATCATCAGTGTAACATAATTAAACAATTAACAACAATAATCAGATTATTTTTTATTTGGTCATTTCAAATGGTATCAAATACATGCAATCTCTATAGATATAATAGTGAATCATTCTTAGGATTTGATGTACAACATGTCATGGAGTGGCCATAACGTCAACCCACCTATCAATAGTTTATAAAATAATACATATGTACAAATTTAATAGAGTTTAAAAATTAATTTATTAACATATACATATTTCATTTAGTATAAATTGATTCATTAACATATACAAATTTAATACTATATTGATCCATACACTGCTTTATGGAATAACAAATATTGTTTTCCTATTAGTCATCATACTGATGATGTGGGCAAGTTGCTCAATTATGTCATAATTGTCGACATAACTCCCATTGAATAAGTTGTTCCGAGACCTTAAAGTCTATTTCATTTTGATAGTATGAGGCTCATAGTCAACCTCTATCATTAAGTACTAATGGATCAGAGACCAATTACGAATCGCTTGAGTTTGGTTAATATTCTTATCCTTTAATCAACTGAAAAGTATTGTTATAAGCACTACACATGATGTCTAAGCATAAAACAAGATCCACAAATTGAAATCACAAAGGTGCTCAGTCAAACTAATCTTGTAGCACCTACCATACTGGCAATTCATTTAATTATATGACTCATTTACTTCAAATGATGTAGCATTTCTATATGCTTATATAGTACATGCAGAGACACATTGCATATTTGTTGCCAGCTTTTTTATTAGGCTTTAGGAATAAACTAAGCATACAATTATCTTAGTATTAACTTGTACGATATGTTACACAAAAGTATTGATTGACTGTATAATATATTGCCTTAACTATGTCTAATATTGGTAAAAACTTGATGCCTTTAAAGACACTATTCATACACTTCACCAAGTTCACGTCATGTGCCCAAAGTAACGACTCTTCACATCATATGCCTAAGTCCGTTGATTTTTTAGGATGTCTGTAAGCCATTTAACTACTTCTTCATGTATAGTTGCCAACTCAGCTAACTTCTCAGTAATGTACCAATGCTTATATGCATAACCTATTGAACATAATCATTATTGTTATAATAAGCACTGAAACAATGACAATGCATTTGGTTACTTAAAGAAGAGAAATATATCAATGTTTGTCAACATCTGCTTTATATTCAAAGACCTAAAGTAAGTGTGCAGGTTGCTAGCCACATCACAAAGACAAAACACATGATAATTATATGATAGTTGCCAACCAAATTGAGAATTAGCAACGGCGGTTAGAATTAATGAATATTTGTCAAAGATCAAACAAATCCCATGCCTTCTTGGTATTACTCACTTATGCAAGTTGAAAAATAATCATGTCCATGCTGCTTGTATCTCTCCTTTAACTATTACAAATATAATGGGCACAATGTGTCGATCGCCATTTTATGTCATTGCCAACAATATAGTCTCTTTGTATTTGTTGCACAAAAAATGTCGCATCAATGTAGATTATCAATTTCAAGTGATCAAATGCATCTATACAAAATTTGAATATCCAAAAAACATGTTTGAACACAGTCACTAGCTCACTAATGTAACTACTTACTCAACATTATTTGGTTACAGACTTAACATATAATCTAAGCATGAAATATTGAATTGCAGTCATCCACCTAAGTAATATAACATGCAAGCTCTCCCAATTACCAATGACAATTGTAGCAGCTTTGTATTTTGCTTTCCAGGCTTTTTTATATAATATTATATAACAAAATAAGTTTTTCATCTACTCAATGATCTGTCTAATTGAAATATCAAATGTCTCGATCATCATACCCATAATACATGATGATATAAGATTAAAATTCAATTTTAAGTAATCTTGTGATAAGGTCATAGATAAACAAATATATAAATCGCCATATTTTGTCATTTTCTAGTATGATCCCTTCTCTTTGCTTTTTTTGCATACCCTTACTTGCCATCTACAACCATCTCCATAATTAACATACTAAAATTGTTTGTACTTTTTATATGTTAAATATTTCTTAAAGGTGTGATGCATTATCATGGAATATAGTTTAATATCACAATGTAGTGCCTCATAGTTCGAATACTATAATCTAATATATAACTCTTATGTGTTTAAATTCGTGTTATTCTTAATTTTTTCAAATCTATCCCCATTAGCTAAGGCTATATTAATTTAGGAGAAGAAAGCAGTAGCAAAGTTTACATATTAAGACACTGGTCTAACATCAATGGCATTTATTGGATCCTCTCCACATATATTGTCATTATCATCATCATTGTCATCAAGGTGAAAGTAACTTGGTTGTGAACTGGGCTCTATTGGTATAATATGATATTATTGTAAATAGATTGGCTAAATTTCCAAGCCCACCTATGAATCAACGAGTGAGGTGCTTACGTACTACTTAATTGCATTGAAAATCATCTTTTAAAATAATTAATTGGTACCATATAAAATTTAGTGACACTAATAGTTTATATATCAAGTTAGAGATAACTTGATTAAGGGAAATGCATAACCTTTGACTCATTGCATCATTCAATGCATCTAAAGTGATATCAATGTCAACTATTATATATTTTGATATGACATGTTGAAATGTTACGTTTTGAGCATTTTAAAAAATTATTTCATTTGTATAAATGTAAATAAGTTCATTTCTTTTAATTATTTGATTTCTTATATTCAAAGCTTTGTTTAATAATCTAGTTTATGTAAATACTTTATTTTATTGCTTTTTTATTAATTTTAAGATAAAAGACATTTTTTTTATATTTATACAAACTTTTACTATAATTAATATTTACTATTTTTATTTAGCTTTCATACTATTTAAGAATTTTTTTGTTTATAATTGGTATAAAATAATTTTCAAGATGTCTTATTTAAAAATTTTGTAGTCATTTGAATTTTTGCTATTTTCTTAAAATTTTTCTTATATTTTCCTACATTCCATTTATAAAATTTTTTATTTATATAATTATATTTTTCTAATTCAGATGCCCTCCTAAATATTTTTATTTACATAATTCTTTTTCCTAAAACAATCTTTCATTATTTGGATATTTTTAAAATTTTCCACCAAAATAAATTTATTTCTATCTTTATTTAACTTTTTATAATATATTCTCATTTCTAAACTAGTACTTTTCTCTATAATCCTATTTATAATTTTTTTACATAACTATTTTAGAAGTTTAAAATCGTTTTTTTAGATTTATAAATTTAAAATTTTCCACCATAATTAATTTATTTCCATCTTTATTGAATTATCTATAATATATCCTCATTTCTAGGTTAGCATTTTTTTCCTCCATAATCCTATTTATAATTTGTTTTACATAATTATCTTAAAAGTTTAAAAACTTTTTTTTAGTTTTACATTTTTTATTTATCCTAATTTATAAAAATATATATATTTTTTTTGCAATTTTTATATTTGTTTGTGGACATTTCCAAATTTTGTCACTATTATTACTTTTTTTTATTTTATTAATTATTTATAAAATATCCCCATTCTTAAGCCAATAATTTTTATCATTTTCCTTTTTATTATTCTTCCTTATAATGATTTTTCATTTTCTACATATTTCTAAATTTTGTCACTATAATTTACTCTTTTTATTAAATTATTTATAGAATAATCTCATTTCTAGGCTAGTATTTTTTTTCCTAAAATCCTAATTATAATTTTTTTATTTACATAACTATTTCAAAAGTTTAAAATATATTTTCTTCTTTTGCAAAATTTCATTTCTTTTCTCCTAATTTCTTACATAGAAATTTTTTGCTATAATTATTTTTCATTTTTTTGGATTTTTTAATTTGTTGACCATAATTAATGTTTTTTACTCCTTTTATTAAATTATTTGTAAAATATCCTCATTTCTACCTAGTGTCTTTTTTTTGCAATCTTAATTATAATTTTCTTGGTTACATAATTATTTTAGAAGTTTAATTTTTTTTGTAGTACAAAACTTATTTTTCATTCATCCTAATTTCTTAAATATAATTATTTTCTCCTACAATTTTTTAAACATTTTTTGTGGATATTTCTAGATTTTATCACCATCATTGCTTTTTATTATTTTCTTAATTATTTATCAAATGTCCTCATTCTTAAACCAGTAATTTTTTATTATTTTTTCTTACAATCATTTTTTATTTTTTACATATTTCAAAGTTATTTTTTACTCCTTTTATTAAATTATTTGTAAAATATTCTCATTCTTATACTGGTCTTTTTTTCCCTAAAATCCTAATTATAATTTTTTTTATTTACATAACTATTTTAGAAGTTTAAAATCTATTTTTTTCTTTTACAAAATTTCATTTCATTTCTCCTAATTTCTTACATATAATTTTTTCTATAATTATTTTCAATTTTTTGTATTTTTTAATTTGTTCACCATAATTAATCTTTTACTCCTTTTATTATGTTATTTGTAAAATATTCTCATTTTATGCACTAGAGTTTTTTTTTATAATCCTAATTATAATTTTATTGTTTACAAAATTATTTCAAAAGTTTACAAGTTTTCTTTTTAGTTGAACAAAATTTCTTTTTCATTTATCCTAATTTGTTTTTACATTTTTGAAGAAAAAAAATTATTTTTCTTTAATTATTTATAAATTATCCTCGTTTCTACACTAACATTTTTTGTCCTATGGACATTTTCTTTATTTACATTATTATTTCATAAGTCTTCAAGCTTCTTTCTTGTTTTACACCATTTCTTTCCCATTTCTCCTAATTTCTTAAATATTCTTATTTCACCCTATAATCCTCTTTGCATTTGAGACTATTTTTGAAAATTTGTTCCATTAGGAATTTTTTTTCTTCTTCCAATTTTTTTCTTCTTTTATTTTTTTTTTTACACTTAGAAAATATTTATTCCTTCTTCCATACATTTCCTAAAATCATAACAACAAATAAACAATAAATAAATTAACAGTCTTATATGAAACAAATAATGTAATAAGCAAGCAATAAAATATCTCAACTATCTCATCATTCTATTTATCTATTTTTCTTCCCATAATTGTTTTAGAATTTTCAAGTAATTATTTTTTTATTCTCTCTTTCAAACAACCACTTTCAAATATATCCTCATTTTATAAATATTATTAGTTTTTTTTATCCTTTTTATATTTCAGGCTCTTTTTTAAGTTTACCACTACAACTATGTTTAAAATTTTGTTCACTTTATGTAAAATAAAAAAAGATAAATGAATGAAAAATTATACATCAAATAATGCTTACCTTACAAAAATTCTCTTATTGGCTCTTCTTAATTTTCACCACATACCTTCTTAGTTTAGCTCACTAGAGAAGAAATCATATATAAAAAAACAAACAAACAAAAAAACTAAATGAGATATTGGTAGGAGGAAAATAATGATGATGATGATAATGAAGAAAAAGAGGATAAGGAGGAGGAGGAAGAAGTGGGTCAGCAGTGGTTTTAGCCAAATGGTTCTTTAGCTTTATGTTATAACATATCCTTCAAAGGCATATTGGTCTTTTTCAAATTCAACATTATCTTCTCTAATTTTCTCTACCAATTAGATTTTGTGAAAATTAGTCACAACCAATCATAACATGCGATGTGGATATTAATTCAAATTTTTATCATTAATGTGACCAGTTAGTATTTGACCAATCACAACTGTTATAGCTACAAGTTAAGTTAGGCCTAGCTTGCATACTAAGACTTATAGATAGCACCAAACTTGGACCCAATGGTTCCGAGTTCATGACATTGAAACTCAGAACTATTGATACAAGTACAAATCTCAAAATTATTCACTCCAAGTTCTTTCTTTATGAGTGAAAACTTGAAATGATTCACTCTGAATTTACCAAATTTATTACTTCTTGATAATTACTTTTTCTCATGTTACTTTTTGCTCATAATTTTTTTTTCATTATTTGTGCAACAAAATCGGCTGAAAATATAGTAACATAAGAGTTAAACAAAATGGAGCAAACATAAACTAATGCCTCAATACATGTTAGAAAAGATAAAATAACATAAGACCTTAATTTTAGGAATATACATTTTTGTTTCTTATTGAGTATTTGTCATTAATATTTTAATTGTAATTTCAGCTTATTCTAATTATTTATATTTATTCATGCAAATAGATTTATTAATATTTTTAGTTGTACTGAAAAAAAATCCTAAAAGAAAGTGAACAAAGAGCAATGAAATAGAAAAGATAGGTAACAAAAAGGGGGTGGAGACTGGAGAAAACATAGAAAGAAATATAACAGGTAATGTTTGTTAACTTCCTTTAATTTGTAATTAACTATGTTTTAATTATCTTTGTGAAAATTTTTAAAGATTTTTTTACTCAATATTTTATTCATTTTAGTTATATTTAATTTTTTTATTTCTTAATCATCTAATTTTTTTTCATTTTGTATCTCTTATTTATCTCTTTGTACATTTTTATAATTTTTTTTAAATTACTACTATTTAATGAATAGAAAATAAAAAAGGTTTTATAAATAAATTATATATGTGTATATTAATTTATAAAAAATTTAACATTATTTTGTTCATTGCATAAGTCTACATTGCAGTCTATAGCTTCTATGTATAAATTGTATATATAAAGACACGCACTTATAAGTTAATTTGAATATTATTTGACTTGAATCCAATAAAAAAAATTAAAAAATCATTTACACTTTATAAATATAAGGATTATTTATAAGAAGGGAACTGAAGAAATTTTCGATTTACTTTCTTTTTCTTCTTTTGGTTGGAAAAAACTTACACTTGTTACACATCACACTCTACCCTGAGATAATTAATATGTCTACCTAAAAAAGGGAAAATCAATATACTGCTTTAGTTGCAAGGTCTTGTGTGCCCTATTTATAGCATAATCAGATGGCATAAGTGTTTTGTGCATTCAGAGATTAATAATAAATCATATTACCACATGACACTACAGGCATCCTCAACATTCTAGATTTGTTTAAACTTTAAGCTTTGTATTTTTTTATTATTTTTTTCTTTTCTGAACTATGGAAGTCAAATTTCTTGTAATACACACATATATATATATATATGTGCCTTTCTTCATCATTTCGACAACTAATAATTATATTCCTGGGTTATAATAGCACAAAATCTAGCATTGTGGATATCATGATTTATGATTAATTATATATAAGAATGATTATATTTTGGTACATATGAAATTGAAAACTTCAATCATACTTACACTGTGTTTAGATAGAGGAAGAGAAAAGTGAAAGGAGAGAAAAGTGAGGAAAAAAGAGAGAGAAGAAAAAAGTGAATTGTATTTGGATGAATGGAGGGAAAATAAGAAGAAAAGAAAATTTGTTGATTAGAATGACAACAATGTCTTTATTATATAATATTAATCAATTTTATATTTTAAAGAAATTTATGTTTTAAATTTAAATTACTTATTTTGAATTTACACATATATATTTTTAAAAAATAAAAATAATAAATTAAAAAATAATT
Source organism: Erythrophleum ivorense (assembly GCA_026724425.1). Classification (NCBI taxonomy): domain Eukaryota; kingdom Viridiplantae; phylum Streptophyta; class Magnoliopsida; order Fabales; family Fabaceae; genus Erythrophleum; species Erythrophleum ivorense. Next base: position 469,407 of record JAIUCV010000268.1, read on the forward strand.
TTATGAAAACTATATTTTAATTTTTTTAAAAAATTTAGCCAAATAATAAAATAAAAAGATAAAACCAATTTTTTTAAAAATAATTTGTCAATAAAATAAAAATATATATTAAATGAAGACACACTTAAAATGAAACAAATATTAAAAAAATAAATTCTTTAACTTAATTAATTTTGTTTAAAATTTATATATAAATTATTTTATTTTAATACAATAAAGATAATTATCTATTTTAAATTTTATAAATATTATTTTAACATATATTAATTTAAATATAATATATATAAATATAATAAATAATTTTTAATTATATTTACATATTATATATTATTATGTAATATATATTAATATATAAATATTATATATGTATACCATCCAACCAAATTTTGGTCGGATGCTATTAGAAGATCGACTATAATGCAATCAGTTGTCTTTTTTTTAATATTTAATTTTAAAATTAAATTTTTTTAAATATTTTTAAACTTAAATAAATGTTATTTTTTAAAAAATCATTTATAAATTATTATTTTAATACAATAAATATAATTATTTATCTTAAACTTTTATAAATATTATTTTAATATATATATTAATTAATTTAAATTTGAATATATAAAAATATAATAAATATTATTTTATTAAATTTATATATATTATATATTAATATATAAATATTATATATATACATATATATATATATATATATATATATTTTGCATTGCCAAAAGGCACAAAAAGAGATTTGTATGAAGGATAATTTAAAAAAAAAATTACGTTAGCTAACCATTTTCTCCTTATAATATCTCCATATTTGGAGAGAAAATTTTCATGTAGGGTCTATCAATTTTTTATTTTTATCTTTTTCTCCATTTTCTTCTCAAACCAAATAAGGAAAAATTCTATTTTTCTTCTCCCTTTTTCTTTTCCTTCCGCTTTACTCTCCATCCAATGTAGTGTCAATGAATTTCATACCAATTATACCAATTGTGTATAAAATTGAGCAATAGTTAACTTTTTATTGTAAGTGGAAAAGATATTTTGTCGAGTCAACAAATTTGAAACTTAATGGTCAATCCTAGTCCTCACTTGCTAAGATCTATAGAATGGTCTATTCAAATTTCAACTGTATTTTTGCTAGTTGTTAAAATATTTAAAATTTTCTTCTGCTTTAAATGATTAAGAGGGTTGAAGGATATATATGTGTGTATGTGTTTTTTGTGGGATATTTGTTATAACTAGATTCATGAATTATTTTATTATAAATAAGTTAACGGTATAATATCGGGATTTTGATCTTAAAATATTAACAAAAAATCTAAGTATTCCAAATACATAATTGCCAATCTTTTTTTTCAAAATGCATCAAGTTGATTTTTTTTTAATAAAAGGGTCACGGTTATTGCTCAACCATGACCTAAATTTTTTTTTTAAATTAATATGGATCATGGTTGAACAATAATCGTGCCCCATATAATTAAAAATATATAATATAATAAATAATCTAGTAAATTGATTTAATTTAATTTACAAAAATCTCTAAATGTATAATTTAAGTATGAAAAATAATAAATTTGTGACATAGTAATTTTTAAATAATTTAATAACAAATAAATGTGTGATAATATGAAATAAAATTGTTAAATTTAAAAAGTATTTTATTTATTATTAAATTTTATAAGTTGAAATGACATGAACTTGATAACTTAAAAATCAAATTATAAGTTATTTTTGAAAAGAGTAACTCTTGAAATATAAATTTAGAGATATTAAAAATTAATCTTTGTAAGAAATTTTAGTTGCATTAATTAATGATTTATAAATAAATTATTCCAATTGCAGATTATTTTGATCAAGTATTCCGATTGCAGACTATTTTGAAAGCCTATAAGATTGAATTTTGGCCTATTAGTGATGAAGCATATGAGCCCCAAATTCAAGGATCTACGCTTATTCGAGATTCTACAATAGAACACGGTAAAGGTTGACTCAAATCAAGTCGAATACTTATCTTCTCATTTCTTTTTCTTCAATCAAAATTTTTAAAAATCTCTTTCATTTTTTTAAAATCATTATCATTCATATTTATATAAATTCTTATTTTAAAAATTATACTTCTCTTCTCATTTCTTTTTCTTCAATCAAATTAACTTTTTACTCCTCATATGTTAATTTTAATGAAAAATTTCTTGTAAATACTAATTTTTTTATATCTCTAAAAATTTCTTACAAATGAACTTCCTCATCTCTTTTTTTTAATCAAATTCTTAAGTGATATTGAACTTAAAAAATTTATTGAAATATTTAATGAGCAATAAAATATTTAATGAAAATTTGGCAACTTTTAATCATTTTTTTGGTACATATTTTTGTTACAATTTTTAGTACTTTAACATTACATTCAATATTACTTAACATGCATACTTAATTGCTCATTAAATTTTTTATTACATTTTTAAATTTATTACTAATTATCAAGTTTTAAAAAATTACAATTTCTTTCTTTTGATAATATTTTATTTTTCCTCAATTATTTTATCGAGTACCAACGAATTATTATTTAGCAAGTTTTTTTATTCATTCATTTTCTAAACTATTTAGCCATTATTCTTTTAACATAACTTTCAATTTTTTTATTTTTTATATTATTATAGTTGACATTTTAATTATTTTTTAATTAATTAATTTATAAATCATTAATTAATACAACTAAAATTTCTTATAAAGATTAATTTTTAATATCTCTAAATTTATATTTCAAGAGTTACTTTTTTAAAAAATAACTTATAATTTAATTTTTAAGTTGTCAAGTTTATATAATTTCAGCTTATAAAATTTGATAATAAATAATATATTTTTAAATTTAACCATTTTATTTTATATTATCATACATTTATTTGTTATTAAATTATTTAAAAATTGCTATGTCACAAATTTATTATTTTCTATACTTATATTATATATTTAAAGATTTTTGTAAATTAAATTAAATCAATTTATTAAATTATTTATTATATTATATTATGATTTTTTTTATTATATGGGTTACGATTATTGCTCAACCATGACCCATATTAATTTTTAAAAAATTATTATTTTTTGAATCATAGTTGAGTAATAACCCTAACTTTTTATTAAAAAGAAATACAAAAATTCAACTTAATGCATCTTGAAAAAGAAAGATTAACAGTTATGCGAATGAGATATTTAGATTTTTTGTTAATATTTTAGGGTCAAAATCCCATATAATATCATATACGAAAGGGCTCCACTCTGCAGAAGAGAATTTAGTGCACAAGGACATAGGCGCCTTCTACGAGCATGTGATGCTTTTGGGATTTGATTGGCTATTTCAGAGATATGGCAATTTACATATTAGTCCTCAAGAACTCTTGCGTGTCACATTTGCACGGCCTCGAGGGTTTATGACCACATCTTAAATCTTGGGACCCACGATTACACTTGTTTAATATACAAATTAAAATAGAACAAGATAAAATATAAAAGAAAAAATAATTTTAAAAATAAAAATAATATTTTATTTTTATTTTTATTTTTAAAATATAATAAAAAATAAAATTGTTAAATAATAACTAGAATAATATAATAAATATTAAAAAAATTTACACTAAATGACTCAAATCTTGTAAAATTTATAATAAAAGATAAAAATTGTAATTACTATTAAGTTTTAAAAAAATTATTATTGCTTTTAAAAAAATTACTATTAAGTTTAACAAAATAGTAAATTTTTTTAAACCTAATGTAATTTTTGTAAATCCAAAAATAAATCTTTTAAAATATGATAATAAATGTAGTTATTGAAAATAATTTAAAATTTTAATATCTTTTATTGTAAGTTTTATAAAATTTAAACATTTAAATGTAATTTTTCTTAAATATTAAAAAGATAAATAAATTGAGCCCTACCCAAATGGGGCGTTAGAACAATTGAGAGAAACAACAGCCAAATGATGCACGGAAAATCCCCCCTTAAAAATAAAAAGGGAAATCAGGTTGATCCCCAGGATCTGATAGACTCAGGGAAGTCAAGCACTTTCGAACCTAATTATTTGACATATGCCAACGTAGTAAAATCAATGTGAAAAATTTTGAACATAAAAATGAAATAATCGAATTTAAGATTTAATTAAATAATAACTCCCATCAAAATATATTTTAAAAAATGTATATATTAATAAAATAAGAAAATAAATAAAACAATATTTCAAAATATATGCTTAAGAACAAAGAATTTTAGATTTGAAAAATAGTTTGAATTGAATAAACTCAGATTACCATAATAATGGGCTTTTAAAGAGCTTTCTCTTAATAGTTAATAAGGTTTAACGTTTCTTCAAAATTAAAAATAATGATTAACTAAAGTTATATTGTCTATTTTAGCGATGACTCTTTCTTTTGGACATTTAATACTCGGCTTAGCTCCATAAAATTATTTTCTAAATGCTCTACACCATATACAATCATTGCACTGCAGTATGCATGTGTTAGATATATGGTACATAAAAAGAAACTTGTATATCTTTGTCCTAATTAATTTGGGGTCTGAGAAATTAATTTTTATGTACTCAATTAATTTTTTCAAATGCCTTGTATGTAAATACTTTGTGGGATCCTAGCTTTTATCACTACAAAAAAACAACAAATTTGCAACAGAATTTAGCGACTGAATTTTGTTCCTTTGCAAGTTTATTACAAATTTGTCACTAATTCCATTGCAGAAATTAGTGACGGAATCTGTGACAAAAAATTTTCGTCGCAAATATTTTCGTCGCTAATCCGTCGCAAATCAAGTTAGTGACGGAGTTCAGTGACGAAAAATTCCGTCACTACTAAGCGTGATAGTCAATTCCAATTTTGCGGTGGAATTTTGTGACAGAATATTTCATCACTAATTTAGCGACGGAATTAGCACAGAATTGTTGTCACAAAATGTTCCGTCACTAATCCGTCGTAGATTATTTAAATATTATTTTTAGATAATTTATATGATATAATGACTTAAATATATATATATATATATGTATATATGAAACCGTTGCAAATTAGTTAAATATTATTAATTGTGTGTGTATATATATCTATTATAGTTTAATAATTTATATATTATAATTTAAATTAATAATTTCAATATCAAAATAGTAAAATGTGATAAATAGTAATGTGGTTAATTATTCTATGTGTAATAAAAGGCCTCCATTCATGTTCTAAAATTAAAAAAGGTATAATTTATTTATTTTAAGCCATAAATTAATATAAATATAAAATATATTTAATTAACTAAAAATAGTAAAAAAGTTTGGAAATTTAAAATTATGATTTAAACAACTGTGTATAAGGAATGATTGAAATAAAAATATACAAAATAAATAAAAGTGAAATAAATATTTCACTCAACAAAATTCAAAAGATAAATGATATAAAAAAATTATGACATGTCTATTTTTCAAAATTATATAAATATTAAAAATGACTCCACTTAGCCACTATCCTTCAATTACATCATGTCTCTCACCTCTTTGTGCTCTTAATCGATTTTCTCTCTTTTTCATGGTGTAAACTCTCAGTCAAATTCACACATTCTTCATTGTATTTTTCTATTTCTGTTAGCACTTTTTTAAGTGATTGTGTTAAGGTTTTTCTTTGTTCGAAAACTAAGTCTTTCTCTCATTTAAATATCAAATCTCTCAAATTCTTTCGTAAGAAGCAAAGACAACATATCGAAAGGTGAAAAATCAAAAAAGAAATGGAGGGTATGATCTAAAACCTAATACATATTATATAGTTATGTAGTTAGAGAGAAAGAATAATATAAAAGAGTATGTATCCAATTTATTTATTTTTTACACCTATCCCTTTTTTTCCCTAATCTTTTTTAATTACACTATATGCAAAAACATAATTAATATCCTTTTTATTTTCTTTCATTTTCAATTGAGATTTGATTGTTGGTTCATATTTGTTTCTAATTTCATTTGCAATGATTTTTCATTTCCTACTCATAAGAGTCCAAGAAATAAGAAAACTTTTTTTCCCCTCCCAACAAAGGAAAAAAACTTGTCAAGATGATTGTTTTGAACATGAAAATTATCATAATATATGATGTTAACTATGGTTTACCAATCTATTAAATCTTGCTAAGTAACTTATTTAATTACCCAACTTCTAATTTATAAAAAATAAAAATAAGTGTTAGTAAATTTGACTATAACATAATGTTGTATTCATTAAATAATATGAAAAATAATTTTTTTTTGTAGACTATATAGTAATTTATGTCATTAAATTATAAAAAGATATGTTACATATAATATTATTAATGTAAAATTTTTACATAAATTATGAGTTCGTAACTTTTTTTTAAATTTTCACTCTTCTAATAACTTATGTTGAGATTTAGCCTTAAATATGAGTAATTTGTTTTTAACAATTCAATATTATATAATTGGACTTTAAAATAATTTTCCTTTTGTATTATATATTTATTGAGGGATTTGAAAATAAAAATCTATAGAATTTTACCTAAGTTTAGTACTTTAATATATACTTTTATGTGTGTGTGAGAGAGAGAGAGAGAGAGAGTTGAAATTATATACTATAGTAGAATAAAAGTTCATAATTTCTATTTTCTTAATCTACTTTAAATATTTTTTAATCCTGATTAAATTGGAGGTAAGCTCATATTTTTGTTAAAGTGTGTAAGCTTTTTAATATATATATATATATATATATGATAATATGGAAGTTGTTGAATTTGATATAATAAATGAATATTGACTTAGTTATTGTTCATGTTCCAACATTTTTTTATTATTTAATAACTATTTGATTTTGATAATAAGTTTAACTACTATTACTTTATTATGGAATGAAGATGCTTTTTTTACTTCAAGAAAAGAGAGAATAATTTGTATCTATTGGCATGAGTAACTTTTTTTTCCTAATAAAAACTTAAAAACTTGAAATTTAAAAGTCATCATACTTTATACTAAAATTTAATTGAATAACATCCAACCTAAAAAAATTAATTGAATAACTCATAAATCAATTTGATTAGAAGAAGATGCATTTCTAGTAAATAGAATCACTATTTATTTGTAATTTTTTATAAACAAAAAATAAAGCAAATATGATAAATTATCAAACTTATTTACAGAAATTAGAAAAGGTAATTTAAAACTAAATATTAGCTAATATATATATAGTATAGGGATTTAATGAACAGGTTAATAACAAGTTAATAAGATAAAGAGACCTAAAATGTATTGGAAGCGTTGTTTTTGGTAAGCAGAAGAAATGAAATAACACAAAAGTTTTTTTAAGAAGAAGTGAGTCAATTAAGGAGGCCTTATAATATAATAGCAAATACAATTTTTAGCATTGAAATTGGTTTTTTCTTCTACTTTCTACAATGATTTAAATATTTATAGTCCTTTTTTTCAAATATTAAGAAACAAAAATTAAACAGATTTAAGATATATTAACCATTCTCCTACTTTGATTTAAAGTTATAAATTGTCTATGAGAAACTCAATATCTCAAAAAACTATATAATCAACAATATTATTTATTCATCAAAACTTTTTTTATAATTGAAATCACATATTTTAATTTTAAATTATGATCAAATTATATTTTAAATTTTAAATAAGAAATATTTATTAATTAAAATATAAATGAGATTGATATATACAAACATGTACTAGTAATAATTTGTTTATATATTCGAAGTTTAAAAGATTAGACATATAAATTCATTAGAATTGATTGTCAATTAGATTATAAATTGTTTTATTCCATAAAAAACTGGATTGAATTTCCAAAAATAAATTTGCGTGTAAATCTTCACCAATACAAAAATCTCCTTGCATTTTTAAGGAGTATAACATGTAATATGGTGGGTTGGATCCCATATATAGTTGTTTGTACACAATCATATTAGCCAAATTGAAAGCATATGTGATTAGTAAAAATTGGATGCATGTAGTAAATATCACTGAAAATAATGTTCTTTTATATCATTTTGAATTATTAAATTATTAACTTACCAAATGTTTTAGTTAATTTTTAGATTTAATCTTTTATATAAATTATCTTATCAAATTTTATATAATATATATATATATATATATATATAACTATGCTAAATTGTTGGAATAACGTCTTAGTAGATTTTTTTTATTGTCTAATTCTAAATTAAGCATATTTTACAAAATTAATATCTGATTTCTATGTTGGAATAACCTATATTAAGTTTTAATAACATAAGTAAAAGATAGCAAACCCATTTCGCATACTTTGTATATCCCATTTAATATATAAAAACCGTTAGTCTAGCAGACCCATCATGCATCCTTCGTCCTTTGAAGAAGGGGTCATTACATTGGTTCATCCATTGTTAGTCTACTCACGTATTAGCTCCAACATGAAGCAACTTGTTACATATCGACCATTAGGAAAATTTTAATTTTACTTATATGTTGAGATCGTGATACCAGGTTCCAAAACAGTTAACTTTTGCTGTTCAAAATTTTATTAATCATTTTTCAGATGTTACTTTTGCTGCAATTCTTCTGATTCATGTGACATCTAGGATGTTGGAAATCCAAGCATTTTATCAATATTTATATATTGTTGTCCAAATAAATAAATAAATTACTACTTAATTTTTTATAAGTTACTGTTGTTATTAATTTAGTTTTAATGTTTTAAGAATAAATTGTTTGATTAAATTGATACTATTACAATTTCTTAAAGATTAAATTGATGACTAATCAAAGACTAAATTAATAACGTTAAATTTTAAAAATGATTGAACATAATTTATAATTACTTTAAATTTATTAAGTTGACCAAAAATACATTTATATCTTGAATTAAAGATGTCAAATCATATATAATTACTTGTATGAAAACAAATTTACATCTCTAATGATTTTTTTAAAATGTTTTTTGTATCAAGTTTGTGTATCATTGAACTTTGTCCAAATTAATTTCTCGTCGAATGATTTTGACAGCCCATTCCTCAATAATAAAATTAAAATTAATAGTTGTATAACTATTTTAATAATTAAGCTTTAGGTAAATATAATAAAACTTTATTCATATAATTATTTTTTAGTTTTAAGATTTTTATTAATGTGTTAAACGACAAAACCTCTAAGATTGTTTTACACAACTAATTTCTTGAACAGTATAACAAAATATGGAATTCCTTATCATATCTTAAAATTAAATATTGAGCACTAGTAACGTTAATGGGGATATAGATAACTCTAAAAAACCAACCACTACTGTTTATCTACACTTTTTTTTAGTTAGGAAATGAAAGAATAAATATCAAATATACTACTTTTATAAGTTTGCAATTTACGTTAGATAAACATCTAAGTTGAATAAAAAAATCATTAAGTGACAGATAGGGTGTAAAATGTGATAGCCAATTTTTACATATCTAAATCTTTGTTCATGATATTAGAGGAAATTTAACAAAATGATGACAGAATGACAATTTGCTTGTCAATTTTAAAGTATAAAAATGTAAATTTAGAAAGAAAATATACTTATTAAATGTATAATAGAACTAGAAGAATTAATAGAAAATTTTAAGTAGAATTAGATGAAATAAAATATATAAAAATAATATTACAACTTGATTTTCTTATAGTTATAACTAAATTCCCCTAAAGTTATAACCAGTTCCTTCCAAAAATAATTTTTTTCAAACTTGAAGTCTTTAACTAGAATTTTTTCTTATACTTGGAAAAAATTTGAGTTAAATAAAATTGATAATCAAGGACCTTTTTCAATCTTGGAATTTTGCTTTAGTTTCTCTAAGGTTCATGGTCCTATTCTCTTTTTTTATCTTTTTATTTTTTTGGGTTCAAATCAGTAGTTTTCTTGAATCCACTAGTCATTTTCAGAACTCTATTCTATCGTTTTTTTTAAATGTTTTACTTATGCTAGAGTTTAATTATATTTTAAAATATTATTTGTTCCTTTAAATCTTTTCCAGAGTTTTGTGTTTAAAAAAAATATTTGAGAGGTATTTAAATTACACAGAATTCTTTCTATTGATCATCTTTATTTAGCTCATAGATGAAGAGAATTTAGGTCCTAAACTTACTTTGAGTTCTTCTACAGTCCACACCACCATTTCATCTACAATATGCATACCGGTAACGGACTTGGACAAGCTCTCCTTCTTGTGCTCTACTATCGTCAGTGAGTTGCTCGGAAATTTCATAGAAGAGATGAATTTAATGGACCGCATCTTAGGTAAAACTATTTTAAGTATTTGTTATTAAATTCTCTTACAAACATGACATGTGGAAAAATTAAAAAAAAAATCATGTGATGAAGAATTGTAAAATATATCCACTTATTACATTTATATTGGAGAACTTGACAACAAATATCTAGAAACTGTATCTAAGTTTTCATCAAACATAATCCCTTTTTTTTTTCAAACTCTTATTACTTGCTAAATTTTTTTATTTATGAAAAAGTTATATATAGATAAAAATAAGTTTTAAACAAATTTTAAATTTTTAAAAAAATTTTATCTTGCAAATGTCGCAGTCAAAGATCAACTTGATTTTGGTTGAAAATTTTTCTATCGAATTTTGTCTATTTTCACTCATCTATCGAACATGTGAAGCAAGAAAGCACTCCTTGCCCTCCTCCACATGTTTGCCTTGGAATGAAGGCATTTTTGCCTTGTTTGTAAAACTGAGAATTGGAACTAGATATTTTTCCAGAATATTTTAAAAATAAATCCTATCAACCAAATAAATTCTCCTAAATGCTAATCACAAAATATGAACCTGAACAATCAAAATATAAAAATACGACTTGTTTTGAGTTAAAATTCTGGTTCAAAATGAGGTCATCAATTGAAATAATGACTTAAATAAATTTTTTAATCTATTTTTAAGAACAAGAATTTTTTTAAAAAATGAAATGTTCACTAAGAATAAGAATAAGCTCATTTCTTAGTAGTTTCATTTCAGATCTCGTGTACTAGACAAATAAACAAAGGACCAGAAAGCATCACAATGGGACAAATGTGTAATAAATAATGAGTTGAGACTCCCCTCAGCCTTCGATATGCTCCTAGGCACAGACCTCATCTTCCCAAGTTATTGGATGGAAGATAAAAAAATCATATATATGCATAACATGGACTAAATAATGATATGCCTATTACCCATTTATTTATTTATCAAAATGTGATAGAGTGGTGTTGCAAATAAAAACATTGTACCAACAACATTATCAGTATAAGAAATGTGAATTCATCTAAGTTTCGAGGTAAACCAAACCGCGTTGAAAACATATTAAATAAGTTGCAAGTAGGCTTGTCTACACAATATGACAAGGGGACCAGAATCATCTGACCTTTCAAGTTGCTTTAATTCTACTATCACGACTTTATAATGTTTTATAATTTAATCACACAATAAAATTATAATAAATTAAAATAACAAATAATCTATTATATACATATATAAGTATACTATTCATTTGTATTATTTATTATATTGTATACAATTTCATATTATTAATGTAATGTTCATATATTATTTTTACATGGTTTATTATTATTATCTTTTTTTTTTAGTGAGGCCAAGCCCATGTTTTTTTTTTCTATTGTGAGGCTCATTTTTTTTTAATTTATAAATTTACAAAGGTTAATACTAGTATCTCAAAATAATAAAACGATTTGTTATTAAAGTACTTTATTTTCTTTTTTGGTCCAATTAAATTTAAGCTCAACATCAATAGTATAGGTACCCATCTTTCTTTTCCCAGTTGACTAAGTATCTGGATGCCCAGGTTTTTTTATATTTCATTTTTACTTGTTAGATTTTTAGTTACTGATCCATTTTGGCCAAAACATAAAAAAAAGAAATTATTCTCATTATTATTTATCGACCTCATCTAGACCCCACACAAACTAATTTTAGAGGAGGCTCCTTCGAAAATGAGAACTAACGCTAGGCATATGATGCTGTTATCTTAGCGTTTGCTACCCGACAAAACGTGAAGCGATCGAATGGAAATATGGAATGTATTTGAAAAAAAAAACAAATGTATAAACTGATAACAGCGTCAAAACGTTCAGCAAGTCCATTTTGTCTTAGAACGCCATCCCCTTCCGCCAAAATCTCTAAGCCATTCACTTTCCTTTTCGTTCAAAGCCCTAAGCCATCAGATTGGCCAAAACATTCACTTGTCGCTACTGTCTGAAGCTCCATCGAAGATTGTTGTCTCTCTTTGGTAGTTAAGGTTTGTCTCTCTTTTCCTTTCCTGAGTGAAAATCGATATATATACATATACTTCCTGGGTGGTATTTTTTGTTCTGCCTCTGTGTCTCTACCTCAATCTGATGTTAGTAATAGAAGCCATTAGCAGCCAAGTACTTCCAAGTACTTAGATCTAGCTTCTCCATCTTTGTTTTTATCTCTCGCTTCTTTTACTAGCTCTCATGTCTTAAGATGGGAAAATCTGGGTTAAGATATTGACAAAAAAATTTCTCTATAGACTATGTTGTTCTGTTTGTTTTAGAATTTCTTAGGCATTTTCAATGAGTCAATATTCCTTAAAAAGTTTTATAAGAACAGCAAACCTCATCTCCTGAATACATTGTCCCTTTTAGTTCACTCAAACAAGTGATTTGTGCATTGTTCCCATTCAAAACGAAAAAAAGGAGCTTAACATAGCAATGTTTCAGTGTCATTTTGCCTTCATGATCTGGGTTAAGATATGGCCCAAGAAAGAAACAAAATAGAAAGAAAGAAAAAAAAGGTTGTGGCATCTATGAAATAATGGTTGCTACATAGAGGAAGGGACATCTTGAACCCCTTTCCTATTATATAAACAAATACTCGTTATCTTTTAGCATATATACAAAAACATTATAACTGTCATTGCGGTTGCTGCTGTTTGATTGGTTATTCTTCTTTCTGCTTCATGAGATATCATTTTTATATGTATCCAAGAGCACTTATGATTTCATACTAACTTGCACTAATTGAGCACCTTAGGTCTCTATATCATCATTTGTCTAAACTCATTGATTTTTCTTTATTAATCTGTTTTCTAATTAACTTGTACTAATTTTATTGACTTTGATTAGTAACAAAATCTTTAAGTAGAAGGATAATTTAAGTTCCACTGTAATACTCTCAAATGTGGTTAAATAAATTTAAGATAATTTACTTCTCCTATGTGTATAAGCACGAGTTTGGGAGAATATGAATCTATAAGAAACTTCAGAGCTTGTAATAAATTGCAGTCTTAACTACTCCGTCTTCACACATATATAGATGGGGTATCTTAGGGAATGAAACAACAATTTTAATTAACAGTGAAGTAAAGCTAATAATGAATGGGGGCCTACCAGGTTATCCAAACACATAATGATGTGTTAGACTAGACTCACTAAATTAATTTTTTAAGTGCAGTATTAAAACATTTGCACTTTTGAAATATTTTTATTTAAGTTAAAAGCTATATACTTGTGACTTTCACAAGTAATTCATTTGCTTACAAGATTGAAATTATTGTGAATGCAATATATATATATATATATATGTTGATTTAATTAACGTTGAGGTTTGACCATACACAATATATGATTTTATAAATGAGACAATGTGATTGTGACGATCATTTCTTATGATTAGAATTATTTATAGGTTAATTTACTGGCTATATAACAATCTCTCCATATATTTTTCTGTTATCTATATATTAAAGGAGTTTCACTTGGTTCAGGTGTGCCTTTTAAATTCTTTTTTCTTTTAATTTATAAAATTTTAAACTTACTTGTTCCCTTTAACATAACTATGAATGCATCATTTGAAAAACTGGTCAAATTTCAAAAATCTCACTCATAGATACTTATCAATTTTTTGGGAACACATACTATAATTAATATATACTAATCAATAGTTACACAAGAGAAAATAATCTTCCTAACTAATTCTTTATTTTAAATGTAGTTTTTAAGTTAATATACTTTGTTTTACTAATTATTGTATAAATGAAAATATGGTCCAGTTATTCAATGTTCAAACCATCTTCAAATTCTCCCTCTGATTATCTATGCAGGTAATGGCTTAACCATTTTTTTTCATGACCTAATTCGAACCTCCCCTTTTTTGCTATTATTAACCAATCTGTGAGGCATATGCTATTAGGTATCAGTCCTAATATTTATTAAAATTAATATATATAATATATAATAGATTTCCCTCATAACTTTAAAATTTATTTGGAAAATATTTTATCTCAAATGTTATTGAATGTGTTTTAATTGTTAAAACGTGAATAATTTGCATAATAAGTAAATATATTTAATCAATTGAATTGTTTATTAACAAACTGAGCACTTACGGGCTTGGAACTTGTTTGGAAAGAGGGCTTTTACAAAGTGCATATAGAGTGGGATTCTCTTTTGCTTGTAGAAACTATTCTTAATCACTCATTGTGGAAATCATAACAAGCTTATCCACATGTTTGAAAAGAAAATGGGAGATTAAAATCTCCCATGTCTTCTGCGAGACAAATAGATGCGTAGATTTCTTGGTTAACCATAGTTTAAGTATGTGTGTAGGCCTTCATGTTTGGAAATGAATTCTCCTTTTTCTTAGTTTAATTTTCAATTCAGATGTAATGTGGCAATTCCATATTGGAAGTGGAGTGTTGGACTTACTCATTGAACATCTATCATTATAATTGTCTTGGTGTGATTTTTTCTCTTTTTTAATTTCAGCGCTATCCTGCTTTGACTTCTTGATATCATTTAATTTTTCTTTGTACCATGGCTTTGTGAAATTGATTTCAGACGCCAAATGCAATATTCCCTGCTACCAAGCGTAATGATTTTTTTTCCACATTATGACTATTTTGTGCTGATCGCAATATTTATTCATAGATAATCTCAATTAAGATATATTAAAATATTATTTATTTTACTCAGCCAAGTAATATTGTTTGAGTTTGTTATTTTTCCATTGAAATACATCATAAATTTAACTATTTACAATATAACTTTCTTCATTGTTTTTCTTTTTGATTTTGTTAGTTTACTATTGTTTTAAATATTATCAAAAAGAAACTCGTGCTATTACTTTGTCTGAGTTGATTAAACAATGAAAATTGAAAACAGCTACAAATTTTTTCTCTTTGACATGGCATAATATTCAACTTCTAAATTCCTAAATATTCAAGGCGGTAAGATAATTAGATAAGATAATATGGCAACAAAACGCCATGTCATATTTGGACATTGTATCTTAAACAACTTAAGACTTGTTTTATTGGCAGATAGAAAGTTAGGTATAAAAATAAAAGAGAAAAAAATGTGATTTTATAAATAAAAAATATTTATAATATCTTTATTTTTAATGATTAAATAATTATTATTAAAGAGTATTAAATAATAGTTATAGGAGTCAAATACTAAACATTTCATTACCTTCTTTTTATTCTTCCCTCTTTTCTGATAAACCGAATGTGCTGTCATATTGAATGTGATAAAAAAACTACTTTAATTGCTATAACTTTTATAATTTAGTTTTTTGACCAATTAACTAGTTGTTTTATAAACATGTTTTTTTTAACTATTTCCAACAATTTTTTCATTTAGTTTGAAATAAAAAATAATTATTCTATCTTTCTATAGAATCATGCATCAAAAAATATATTTTTTGATTTATACTTCCCATTAGAAATGAGAAAAAATCTACTTTATATATATATAAAAGTTGTGGTTTCAATATTGTTTATTTGTCATTGTCTATAGACGGTTCAGAGCGACATTGATTATTATTGTTCTATATTGTTTATACATTGTGTTACACTGTTTATTTGTTTTTATTATTTTCTTTTTTTTTAAATGGTGGGACTTATATTTGTGCGTATGAGGGTGTCTGTGGCCAACAAGGACCAAATAATCCGTACTTAAATAACCCTAATAAGAAGCACAATCGTAGTTTAGATTAATTAGTTCTGGAAGCTGAATCAAGACCGTTAATTATTTTATTTTATTTTATTTTATTGATATTTCAATAAATGGGGTTACATTATTTCGTTTATCTATATATTGATAATGTCTATTTAATTTGTTCTGTAAATAGAGTAATGAATCTACGAATGATTGCTAATAGTTAACTTTATTTCGCTCGTTACTCTTTCAGTGCCTTACCAAAATCGAAGTTTCCTTGGTTGCGATTTTCTATTTCCAGATTCTTCATCCGAAACATTTTCAAGTAGGTTAACATTTTCCTCTCTTTTTTTTTTTATTTTGGCTAGCTAGCACTTGTAACGGCATAATTTGTTGTTGTATTATATATATAAGAAATTTTCAATCTCAGGAGAAAAAGATTTTAAATAATTATAATTGTATTGTAGTTCAATCAAGAAAATACAATGTATGTATGATGATAATAAGTTAAAATTTCAAGTACTTATTAGCTTAACAATCATATGCAATTTAACAGGTATACGCGACTACTATTTTCCTTTACTTTTACTAATTTTTATGCTGTTTCTTTTCATTGTGTTAGTTGCTGATTGGTTAGCCAATGATATGCCCATAATTAGTAGGTGATTGTGATATCCATAAACTTTGTATGCACCCAGTTTCATATATCAAAGTCAAGAAATCAGAAATAACTGAGCCTTTAAAATGTCCTTCAAATATTTTCAAAAGGACCACAAGGCGTTTTAATGTATATCATCATCATGGTCCAACAAATTTACCTCTTTTGAGATAACATATAATTCTTGTTTGCTTCAAATTGCTGGGTTGCCCACACACGACATCACATGGGCTTTATGGTCCTCCCCAACATGAAGAAAATCTTTAAAAAGCTGCCTTGTCTATCATAATTAACAAAAACTCCTATCATTTGCTGTTCTTAAATATTGGATATGTATATGTACATACACTAAACATGTGTAGGTTAGTAATCTCAATATTTGTGTTTTAGATCAAGAAGTTTTTATGTTCACACTAAAAAAATAAAATAAGTAAAGAAATGTTTAGCTCATTTCCTCATAATCTTACATTTGCATAAAGAAAGTAACCTAAATAGCTTAACATGTTTTTACAAGAAAGTAACTTTGCTTTAGTGAAAAAGCAAGGACTTTTTTAATCTAGAACACAAATGTAGAGATAGTTAAGCTTTCCATAATTATTGTAATAGTTAGAATTTCCTATTATTGTTCCCCCACTTAGCTTAACCTTTAGAATCTTAAGAATTGACCATAATGATTGAATGGAACATACCTAGTCAAAATTAATTAACTTAATAAGGTCATGTTGGCCATTGGCCAATATGTGAATTATAACCTCAACCATCGATGGAAGAGCAAATAGACATATATATGAATAGCTCTTTTATTTTTTTTTCCTAAAAAAGTAGCTACAAACCATTATCGCTTGGTAGATGGATTTGTGATGATAACTAAATATTTGTTGGACCACTTCATAATTACTTGAAAATAGATTATTAGGAGATAGAATGGAGGCACCGGAAAATCGAAGATGGATGTATAACAGAGTAGATTTGAGCCATCGAAATTTTACAAGAGAGTTTGAGCAAAGTGTTGAGGAGTTTCTTGCTTATGCATGCCGATTGCCTTCCTTTTTATAGTCAGAGAAAATTAGGTGTCCATTGCCCGGTGTAAATGTAAGAACCATCTATGTCTTGATGAGGTGAAGGTGCACATTTATAGACATAAATTCAAGCCAGATTACTATATATGGACTAGTCATGGCGAAATGTTGACTGATTATCATTCACCCGTGTGTCCAATGTCAGGCATTCAACATTTCTCACAAGGGCCATTTAGGAACCAACTGGCACAATATGAGACCATGATAATGGATGCAGTTAGCCCAAGTTTCAGGGATAACTAAATACAAGTGCCGAAGATATGCCAAATCCAGATGTAAGAGCATTTTATGACATGTTGCATACTGCACAACAGCCCTTGTGGGACGGTTGTGAAGAGGAGTCTGAACTTTCTGCAGCGTGCAATTACTAAGTATTAAGGCAGAGACCAACATGTCACAACAAGGCTACAATTTAGTATCACGATTTATGCGGAGGACACAACCTAAAGACACTCGTATGCCTATAGACTTGTATCAAACAAAAAAGTTGGTGTCAAAATTAGGACTTGAGTATATGAAAATTGATTGTTGTGTAACTGGGTGCATGTTATATTATAAAGATGATGCGAATGCAACCCAGTGTAAGTTTTGTAGTGAAGCACGATATGTCGCAAGGAAGTGTCGTGGAAGAGAAAAGAAAATTGTAACTAAGCAGTTGTGGTACCTACCACTAATTACTAGACTTCAGATATTATTTGCTTTTGGAAAAATAGCAAAAGAAATGAGGTGGCATTATGAGAACCATCGAGATTTTGGCATCCTTACTCATCCATCTGATGGAGAAGGGTGGAAGGTGTTTGATAGCACATACTCTGACTTTACATATAATCCACGAAATATTTGACTTGGGTTATGTGCTGATGGCTTTACGCCATTTGGCCAATATGAGAGAAAATATTCTTGTTGTCCAGTTATCGTCACCTCGTATAATCTACCACCAGCAATGTGCATGAGACAAGAGTATATGTTCTTAACACTAATTATTCCTGGTCCTAACAATCCCAAAGAAAAAATATATGTTTATCTGCAACCACTAGTAGATGAATTAAAATTATTATGGACTGAGGGTGTGCTTACATATGATGCCTTGTTGAGACAGAACTTTCAGATGCGTGCTGCACTATTATGGACAATCAATGACTTCTCAGCATATGGCATGTTGTCTAGTTGGATGACAGCGGGGAGATTATCATGCCCTATATATATGGAGAATTTAAAATCATTTCAACTAAAGCATGGGAGGAAAACATCTTTCTTTGATTGTCATTGACAATTTCTTCCCCTAGACCATGCATACAGGAGAAATAAAAGCTCTTTTTATAAAAATAGAGTTGAGAAATCTATGCCTCCTTCACTACTAGATGGAGAGGAAGTTTGGCAAAGAGTATGCAATATGCTAAAAGTGATCGAGTTGGGAGAACTTGTACTAATTGAAGGGTATAAGGACACTCACTATTGGACAAAACAGAGTATATTTTGGGAATTGCCATATTGAAAAACTAACCTCATTCGACATAATCTTGATATCATGCACATTGAGAAAAATGTGTTTGACAATATATTTCATACTGTCATGGACACAAAAGGAAGACTAAAGATAATACACAAGTTCGGTTGGATGTGGAAGAATATTGTCGACGAAAAGAATTAGAACTTGTCAATAGTAGAGGGAAAGTTTTGAAGCCCAAGGCACAATACACTTTGAATATAGAACAAAAATGAACTATTTGTCAATTGGTAAAGAACCTGAGACTCCCTGATGGCTATGCATCTAATCTAGCTCGATGTGTTAACATGAAGGAAGCAAAGCTATATGGAATGAAGAGTCATGATTGTCATGTGTTTATGCAACATTTGCTTCTTATTGACTTTGGTACTTTATCTGAAACTATATGGAATCCTATAACTGAGCTTAGTCAATTCTTTAGAGAACTTTGTTCCACTACATTGACGATGGCTCAACTAAAATTATTGGAGTAGAACATTGTTGTGACATTGTGCAAGTTGGAAAAAGGTCTTTCCTCCTAGGTTCTTTAACTCAATGGAGCATCTGCCCATCCATCTTCCCAACGAAGCAAAGGTTGGGGGCCCTGTTCAATATCGATGGATGTATCCATTTGAAAGGTGATAAAGTCTACTACTATATGCTTGGAATAAATATATGTTTGAAAGGTAATAAAACTTGTTTACCTCTCTTATGTAGGTTCCTCCAAAGATTGAAGCAAAAAGTCAAGAACAAAGCTCGGGTGGAAGGATCTATATGTAAAGCTTACATAATTGAGGAAATTGCAACATTTTGCTCGCATTACTTTGAGCATGATGTGCTATCAAGAATTATGAGACCTCCAAGAAATGATGGTGGTGGAGAATCAAACCTACCTACAATTTCCATTTTTAACTATCCCGGAAGACCTGCTGGAGAATGCAAGTCTCATTTTTTGAATGATCAAGAAGTGGAACCTTATATGTACTAATCAACTGTGATGAAGTGCAATCTTATATCAAGTAAGTGATACTGGTTATACATCTCCTATTTGTATATGTTTAACACATTCCTTTGTTATGCAGTTTATTTGTGCATGAATTAACTTTGTCAAATCCTCAAATTGTGGATGCTGAAATAGAAGCTCGAATTGAAGTAAATTTTTTCTCATAGTTCCGAGAACATGTAAGTAGTAATATATTGAAATTAATTATGTCTTCAAACTAACTTTGACTCACAAAAAATATCACACAGGTTCAAAATCCAGCCAACAATATTCTAGATCTTTTTTTACATGACATTGCTCGAGGACCAAAGAGAAATGTTAGAACTTGGCCTATTTACTTTGTTAATGGGTATAGATTTCACATTCATTCACTGAGCCATCAAAAGTCAACAAATAAATAGTGGTGTATGCATGAAGGGGACTAACTTTACATAATCAGAAAATGACTTCTATGGCATTCTAGAAGAGATTGTGGAGATTGAATATACGGGGGTTCCTGTGAAGCAATTAGTATTATTCAATTGTCAATGGTATGATCCTTCACCTAATCATGGTACAAGAGTGCATAAACAATATGGGATTGTGGAAGTTCATGAATTAATGAGGTATAACAAGTTTGATCCATTTATATTTGCACAACAAGCGACACAGGTATATTATGCGAATTATCCTAATTGCCATCAGAAGAAAAATTGGTTAGCCGTAATCAAAGTTAAGGCTCATAGCATAATTGATGCTCATATGTCTGAAACAAACATAGGGCCATTTCAAGTCGATAGATTAGAGGTCATATTACCTGCGATTGTTCCGAATGATGAATTCCATAATCTAAGAGATACTGGAGGTTCTTATGAAGAAATAAACATGTCAACCACTAACATAGTTTGTAATGATGATGATGATGATGATGATGATGATGAAGACGATGATGATGACAGCGATGGTGAAGAAGAAGACGACGACGACGACGATGGTGATGGCATTGGTGGTGGTGGTGGTGACGTTGATAATGATGATGATGCAGATGATGCATGAATTAGGGTTGGGTTTGATTTAATTAAGTTTGATTTTTGTAATAATATATATATTTTTTGAGTGTGAATTTATTTACTTGAGACATGTTCTTTTTTTAATGATATATTTTCTATTTTTTTAGTGTGAATTTATTTTGTTTACATTTTTTATTTAATTTTTTGTCAACTTATGCTAACTCAAGATTTGTTATCACATATGTAGATGTCAAGTTCGTGGCTCTAGGCGAAGTCGTGCTTGATGGAGTACTTCTGCACCACCACCTCTGCACCCTTAGTCATCTCTTTATTCTCCAACTTCAACACCTGCACCAGCTCCTATAGCACCAGACGTATTCACTGCACCTGCATTAGCTCCAATTATGCCTGAATCATCTAGGAAACCTTTAGCATCACCTGTGTCATCCCCTCCAGAACCATCTCCTGGCTCCCAACACTAAAACCCCACTCCTTAGGGTCATTCTACTAGTTCTACATCAATGCCACCTATCCAACCTTTTGGCCATGACCCCATAGATGGTCGAACATGGTTGTATCCTGATAAGAATACGCAAGTCATTAAATTTATATTATTTTATTTGTTATTCAATTAACAACTTAGTGCCATTATAACATTTTCAATCATTGCTGTTAAATGATTAGGTTTAATCCTGTTGTTGTTGTTGTCTGGGATATTCTTCCTGTAATTCAAGTAAAATTTGAACATGCATGTTATAGTTAGTAACACTTCCTGCAGTCAGGCAACTATGGTTTGATGAATGGGCGGTATATATCTTATCTCATCATTATATATGTATCATATGTTGATATTCTTTTTTTTCTCATTTTGTCTCTTTTTTATTTTTCTATTATTTATGCAGAAAAAGTACAAATGACTGCCACAATATGACCAAGTTATCAGACGCAATTGGAATAAAAAGTGTGAGAACATACTACGAAATGCAATGCATAGAGTACGAGTAGACTTGGAAAAGGAAATCACGCCTAATTGGATCCCAGATAATGTAATGATCCAATTAAAGAACTATTGGGAGTCAAACGAATATAAAGCCATGTGCCAGATTGCTAAAAATAACCGGGCATCTATCACAGGAGGCATACAACACAAAGGAGGCAGCATTCCCTCAATTGAGCATAAGAGGAGGCTGGTAAGTATTTAAATTCACGTTTTATTAACATTTATTTAATGCATGAGATAACGTATATCAATAAACATCTATAGACTTTACAACTTGGAAGACCACCTATGACGGTTGAATTGTTCAAGCACACACATTATGATGAGACAACTGGTCAATTTGTGAACCATAGGACAGCTGAAGTCTATGTATGTATATGTTTATCTTTTCCTTTTTCTTTGGGATTGTGCTGACGGCCAAAGGCCTGACTAGTTGTAGTGTGAGTTTTGATTTTTTATTTTTATTGCCGCTAAATTTGTGCTAACGACTAGAGGCCTCGATAGTTGTAGTGTAAGTCTTGATTTTTAGTTTTCATTGTCATTGGACTTGTACTGACTACTGAAAGCCTGACTAGTTGTAGTGTGTGTCTTGTCTTTTTTGTTTTAATTGTCACTGGACTTGTGTTGATGGCCGAAAGCCTGACTAATTATAGTGTGTGTCTTGTCTTTATTGTTTTAATTATCACTGAACTTATGCTGATGGTCAGAGGCTTAACTAGTTGTAGTGTGAGTCTTCATTTTTTGTTTTCATTGTCACTGTACTTATGCTAATAATTGGAGGCCTAACTAGTTAATGTGAGTCTTCATTTCTTGTTTTAATTGTCATTGGACTTGTGCTGATGGCCCAATGTCTGACTAGCTGTAATGTGAGTCTTCATTTTTTGTTTCGATTATTACTAGACTTGTACTGACGGTTGAAGGCTTGAATAGTTATAGTGTAAATCTTTATTTTTTGTTTTAATTATTACTGGACTTGTGCTAACGGCCAGAGGTCTGACTAGTTATACTATGAGTCTTCATTTTTTGTTTTGTCACTAGGATTATGTGATCCTTTATTTAATATTTTTTACTTATTTAATTGCTATGTGGCTATTAACATGACCTATTCTTTCCATATATCTAATTGTGTAATTTCAATATTTCATACCTTTAATTGTAATAACTAAACATATTTGTAATTTTAAAATATTTATTCTTCATTATATGATCACACTTCATGTTAATACTATATGACAGAAAAGATATTTAAATATGTGCATACTTTTGGTTTTGGATGCACTGTCATTGTTTTCCTTATTGTAAAATTGTATTTCTTTATTTCCTTTAATAGGCTGATTACTTAAGACTTCATAATGCCAGAGCTTCTACTCAAGACTCAATAGGCATAGCGTCAAATGATATAGAAGATGATGATGAAGTCGCCTTATGGTTGGAGGTTGTTGGTGGTAAAAACAAGAAGGGTCGCATTTTTGGGGTAGGATTTAAGGCTCAAGATATTGATGCTGTCTGTTCTTGTGGGACCTATTCTTCCATTCATAACTTAGGACTCCATTTAGATTTTGAAGAGGAATTATGTAAGAGGATTGCCACAGAAACAACCCCTTTAAGACAAGAGAATCAAGAGCTTAGGGAGCAGAATCAACGTATAACAGAGCAGAATCAATGTATTACATAGCAGCATCAAGAAATATTGTCTCTACTAAACCAGCATCAGCAAACACTTAATAAGTTACAAGATCTTGAATCGCAGTTATCTCGTGCTCCGTCAGATCCTGATGATTGTCCTCTACCATAAACATGATTTTTCCTTATTTTAAGACATGTTTTGTTGAGAATTGTTATAATTTGTTTTAAAATGATTATTGTTTAATTAAGAATCATTTTAATATATGTTACTTTTTTATTGAATGTTATTGTACTTATATATTTTATTAGATAGAGAGAAATACTTAAACAAAAGTGAATTTTTATTATTCAATAATAATATTATTTTCAATTAATCCTATTTTATTATGCTTTTATTGTATATTATTGGATAGGTAGCACATTAATATTAAGATTAAATTTTAAAAAAATAAAAAATAAAAAATTATATCAGTGACAGACTATTCTGTCATAAATTCGTTGTTGATTAGAGACGGAATAATCTGTTACAAATTTGTCGGTGATCAGCGATGGAATCTTTTGTCACAAATTCGTTGCTAATTAGTGACAGAATATTCCTTCACTGATCTGTCACTAATTAGCGACGAAATATTTTTTCACTAATCCGTCGCTAATTAGCGACAGAATATTCCTTCACTGATCTGACGCTAATTAGCGACGAAATATTCTTTTACTAATCCGTTTTTAATTAGCGACGGAATATTCCTTCACTGATCTGTCGTTAATTAGTGACAGAATATTCCTTCACTAAACCGTCACTAATTAAGAATATGCTATTCTTAGCATTAGTGATGAAATTCTTCTTTGTGACAGAAAATTCTGTCACTCATTTGTGACGAAATTTTAAAATTCGTCACAAATGAATTAGCGACAGTGAAATTAACGACGAATAAAGTCCGTTGCTAATTCCTTCTCTAATTCATTTAGCGACGGAATTATCCAAATTTAGCGACGAAAAATTTCGTCGCTAATTTCCATTTTTCTTGTAGTGTATGTTGAAATCTTAGTTATTTCAAAGAATTTTGTTATATAGAGGTCGACTTCGAGTTTTTTTATTATTGGATCATCTTGAAATATATATATAATTAGTTTGTACAAATTTTGAGAAAATTCTAACTCAAAGAGAATTCGACTTTCTTTTTGGGAGGTTAAGTTCTTTATAACATTCTCCTTTTGCAAAGGAAGAAAAAAAGCACAATTATATATATACACATATACACACCCTTTACATGTAGAATAATATTAAGTCATAGATTTTATCACTTAACTGGGACATGCATGTCAAGTAGTTTCTTTATTGTTCTTCAAAAGGGAAAATATATTTTATCCTTATATATTAGCTAGAAGGGGGGAAAACCTTTATGTTTTATGAACTAATGCATCATGATAGGGAAACACAACCAATCACCATGTATGTGGACTAGTATTTAATTTGAATAGCAATTTCCTCTTTTAATTTTCATTTAATTAATTGATTTACTTAATGATATTATAATTTTCATAACCCATAATAATATTTGGAAATATATGCCCTCTACATTTTGAATGTAAAAAGACAAAAAACTATAGATGCATTCATGAGTCGCATTCAAAGGGACAAGCAATTATATATACACAAACAGGATTAACTTTATGCAAAGAGATCAAAGCTTAGGACCAAGAAAGGCCACTAATAGCAGATCATTGTCCTATATATACATGCACATGATATGCCTCTGAATAATCCAATAAAAACTTATCTTACAAAGACGGCTCCTAAAAAACCAAATAGAGTATCGTCGCTATGATCTTTAATTAGCTTTAGAGTTGATAGGAATGTGCTGCCTAAATTGTGTACTATTTGCAAATTCAAAATTGATTAATTATATTCTTATCTCATTCTCCTCTCAACTATACCCAAAATTCCAATTCAATAAAGAAAACAAAAGTAATAATTTTGTGATTCTTTGTTATGGTTAGATTATATATATATATATATATATATATATATATAATAACAAGACATAAATAGATAAATAAATATTTACGTTAGTCAAAAGTGGGTTGGTGAACCGTAAGGGTAAGCTTACAAAAGACATGTGGATAGGTTTGCCTCCTCATATATTTAGATGTGAAAGTTGGCAAGTTCCCTGAAAGTATTTAATTAGGTCTATTTAGATTGGTAGACCATTGCTTGGTGTACGACAGATTAGCGATGGGTAGTTGGCCAGTGTACAGATAGGTCTTCTGTATGGCAGACCATACAATAGTTGTGCTCGGCATCTGAGCGGTGGGCCGATGGTGGAGATCCGATTAGCCCAAGTTTTGTATCATCATGAGTTGTACTAAAAAAAAAAAATAACGCTGATATATATATATTTATTTAGAATCAAGACATCTTAAAATTTTAAATTAATTAAATGATTCCCCCAAACTTTAATGTCATTAGACAAGTCGGTCCATTAGTATAAGTTTTGTCTAATCCTCTCAGCATATACATATTAAATATGATATGATATCACATTCATGCACATGTAGTCTTTTATATATATATTTAAAGCCGTGCAACTGTAATGGGCTTCTCACTATATGTAGAGCTTTTATAGAATCTTTCAGCAGCAGCCTCGGCTGGAGCCTCTCTCTCTCTCTCTCTCTCTCTCTCATAATATGAAGCTAGACATGGGCAAAACACTGAGCTTTCTTACCTGCTCTCTCTGATATTAAAGCAGAATAAGCAAATCCGCAAATTTTGTTAGAGCTAGGAAGAGTGATCGATGATGGAGGTGTTTGCGGTAGTGAAGGTAGTTTGTTGGGTAGGTGTTGTGGGGATATTGAGCTGGATACTATATGTGTATAGTAGTGTGTGGGTGAAGTCGGAGAGGGTGAGAAGGAAGCTGCGAATGCAAGGGATAAGAGGGCCACCTCCTTCTTTTCTCTATGGGAATCTACCTCATATGCACAGACTTCAATCTCAGGCCAGAGCTGCTGCCCCCACCACCAACCATTCCGATCTATTTGTGGCTCACGACTACACTTCCACCCTCTTCCCTTACTTTGAACACTGGCGAAAACAATACGGTAACAACCCCCTTTTCTCCACTTTTCATACATACATACATACATAAATTTCTTCTTCCTCTTTAAACAATGAATTCCTTCAAGTTTAGTTTTAATAGTATATATATATATATATATATATATATATATATATAAGTGCTGCTAGTTAATTTCTGTAATTATTTGACATTTTAAATTAATACGATCATAACGAGAATTAATGTTGGATATCCGCAAATCTAGCTACAATCTCTATATTTTTATATTTCTGTATGTGTTAAAAATATAATTATCTTTTTAGTTTTAATTATGAGTACTGTATAAAAAATGTCTTCATTCTATGTTTTTAGAATTAAATAAAAAAAATTTTACTGACTTTAGCATAAACTATTATGTAGCTTTAGCCGAAAGCCTACCAAAGTGCATGTCTAACTGTGTTGAAGCACTTCTTTTGAAAAGACATGGAGGCCGGCACGACGATGGTGTTTCTGTGTTTCTCTGTATTATTTTAAATATTATTTTGAGGGAACATGGGGGAAAAGCTAGCACAGAGTGTTTTAAGTGCCACCTTTCGATTCCGAATTGGTTAACTTTTCGGCATGATAGCAGTCTTTCTGAACATTCCTCTTTGGTTTAGTTTCGGTGGTGTGAAAATTGGGATGGAAAAGAGGAAAAGCATGCAGATTTTCCTCAAGCTAAGGATGCCTAGGATCTTGACAAGTTGAAAAGATAATTAAAGATAGGTGCTAGTGGCAGGGGCTGGCAATCATGCATAGAGAATTGATTCTAATTTATTTCTGGAAATGATTAAACTCTCCTCAGCCATTAGTTTTTTTAGGTCAAGTCAACTCTTGCCAGCACTGGCCAGCTTACTGGAGAAACAGAGAGGTTCCATCACTCACTAACTCCAACGCCATATCTGGTATGATCGGAAAAAAAAATTTATATAATACTTATTTTATTTTTATAATTATTATTTAATTATTAAATATAAAATATTAAAATTATTTTTTATTTTTTAAATTATATTTTTTATATTTTTATTTTTATATCTAATTTTCTATATATTAAATGAATTACAAATTCATTAGTTTATAACATCTCAAATTTAAAAGTTAGGAATCAATTAATTCTATCTTTTTATAAAATTAAATTAATAATTTAATCTCTTAAAATTTATTTTTTTAAAAAATAATGTTATTTAAAAAAATTTACAAAATTAAGTGATTGTAAAAATAACACTATTTTGAAATTTTTTTTCTTAAATAATATCTTTTTGGGAAAGTAAATTTTACAAAAAATGTTATCTAAACAAGTATAAGTTATGAGTTAACAATTACTTTGACTTTTGTTTATTAATTGAAAAAATTTTGTATAATGAAGTAACTTTTTTTTTAGGGATTAAACTGAGATATTTTTATTTTTATGAAGAATTAAATTCAAAGTAGAGTAACTTTTCAATGATTAAATTATTAATTTATTTTTATATAAATAAAAACCTTTTATTCAATATGGGATAAATTTTTTCTTTAGATATTTTAAATGCAAAAACAAAAGTCATTATTGTAAATAATTATAAACTTCTACATACTACATTGAAGGTGAGTGTTTGATGCAGATTTGTTATTGGTTAACTCAGAAGAATTGAAAAAGAAAAAAAGAAAAAGAAAAAGCATTTCTGAGCTATTATCAGAGAGTACAACTTACTGCATATTTTATAGATGACGTAGTACAATGACAAATAACTTAGGAAATATCACCTTTACAGCTGTTGTTGCAATTTTGGATAGTTATGGCCTAATGGGCGGCATATCCTTTGAAGGAGCTTGTATATATTAACGGAGCGAGCTAGGCAATGGTTAGAGCATTACGGGTCATTTCAATCGGGCCCTATTTGATAAATGGATCCATGTCAAGTCTCTGTCATTATTATCATCGATTCATCGTATGAAAATTTATATTACAAAATATTTACAATCAATGATTAGGTAACATCTAGCACGTGCAACATGACTTGCAGGTCTACTGTACACTTACTCTACAGGGATGAAGCAGCATCTTTATGTGAACCAACCAGAGCTAGTGAGAGAGATGAACCAGTGTATCACTTTGGATTTGGGAAAGCCCTCTTACATAACCAACAAACTTGCTCCCTTGCTTGGAATCGGCATTTTAAGAGCCAATGGGCTTAGTTGGGCCCACCAGAGGAAGCTTGTTGCAGCTGAGTTCTTCATGGACAAAGTTAAGGTAACATAATTAGCCATAATTAAAAATATATATAATGAAATTTTAAAAAATTTTTAAAAATAAAAAATTTGAATTACACCAAAAAATAAAAATTTAGAATTTCAGATAAAATTTTAAACTTTTCAGAGTAATTCTAAATTTTAAAATTTTTAATATAAATATCTTTATCTTAAAATTATAAATTTTAATTTTTCCTAGTTAATATTATGTATATCCCACCGCCACCCCTGTCTTTACTTTTGTCGTGTCCATTGATTAGATTATATATCATGACAGAGGAATTGACTGGAAATTAATATAATAATATTGATCTTCTTTTTCCTAGGACAGTTCTTTTTTTAAACAACGTTAGTTTTCAAATGATGACAAGTACCTGTCACATATTTTTTTTAATATAAATTATTTTTAATAAATTTATATATTTTTTAAAAAATAATTATATTTTTAAAATTTTTAAATATTATTATATTTTTTTAACTTTATCCTATAATCAAAATAATTATTGTCGTTAAATAAAAAATTTTTAATACAGTTATTATCATTAAATAAAAAATATTATAAAAAATAATAATTATTATTAAATGACTTATATTTTAAATTAATTTTTTTTAAATGACTTACATTTTTAGACTAGAGAGAGTTTATCCCTAAAATTTTATCTTTAACATATTTAATTTTTTTGTTTTTATGTTAACTAACTTCGTTTATATATATATATAAACATATATATATATATATATATAAACTGTCATCACTTATTATTTTATATAAGGAAATGTTACAATGAGTTCAATTTTTTAAAAGTTATAATTCTTTAATTAATAGTTGTATTTCTTTAAAATTTACATAAAATAATTTTCTATATAATTATATACACATTTTCTGAAATAATTTAGTAATAAAAGCAGGCTCTTTGTAACAAAATTCTTTTATATATTTAACCAATAACCTCTCAAAAACCCTTACCCTTTTGGTCCACTAGCTTTATCCTGGCAAATTAAATCCAAACAAAAAGAATTCTTTTTATGAGCATCATCTGAAATCAAGCAGAGGAACATAATTGCAAAAATATTTCTTCATACTTTCTAACTACGTACTGTATTTGTTGCTTATAGTGGCTGGCTCTATATCATATACTTGGAAGAGTATCATTACTTTTTTTTTTTCATGTAAGCAAGTCTAAAAATGCTGTGTTTGACATATAATAATAATAATAATAATAATAATAATAATAATAATAATAATGTTACAATATATATTTATGCAGGGTGACAAGTTTATATTTGTCCACATCTGACGTAACAAGCTCAATTAAAGACAATTAAAAAGTCATCACCCGTTCTGTACGAGCTAAGCATATGATGCAAGTGGCGTGTAAATAACACTTTTCTAGTTGGGTCTTTCATAATTTAATGATATGAATGAGTTGATAGATGGAAAGAGACGTAAACCTATCGTTTCGAATTTGATCATGAGGTACGTGCCGGCCCCCACTGCACCTTGCAGTGCAAGAAAGAGTTAATTTAGCTGGCTGAGTCCTATTATAAACCTAATAATAAATTATCAAACCGAATGATCAAGGCCCTCCATATATATATATATATATATATATATATATATATGAGAGAGAGAGAGAGAGAGTGTGTAAATTGCACTTTATTTTTTTGGCATTTGAAATATATTACTATTTCTTCTTTACAATTTGCAATGTGTAGGTTAACTTTTTATATAAGAAGAGTTGCGTATATATATTAATGTTTTGTTCAGTTGAAAGATATAATGATAAAAAAAATATAAAATATAGATAAATAAAAATAGATAAAATAAAAGATAATTATTTTTTTATATTTTTATAAATATAATTTAATAGATAAAATAATAAATATAAGGATATAATAGATATTTTATAAATTATATAAAGGAATTATGTTTACATTGTTGTGAATTAAACGGAGCCTAAATGATAGAAAAAATCAAATATAATTTTAAAATAAAAAGAATGTGAGATGTAATTTATACAAACTCTATAAAAAGTTAATATAATTTTTTCATATATGTATACACACACTTATATATAAATATATGTTGGTTAGATTTGAGAAGAAAAAAAAAATGTGGTAGGAAGGACCCATTGCATTTACTCCCTAAATACATTTCACTTTTTTTTTTATTATTTCTTGTTAAATTTATCCTTTATATTTAGGATGATAAATGCAAGGGATCTATACACATTTTTAGTGAAACTCATGGATGCGAGCATATTTTGGCAGGGTATGGTGGGGCTTATGATAGAGTCAGCGCAACCTTTGCTATCAAAATGGGAGCAATTAATTAATGAGGGTGGAGGAGAAGGAGGCGCCACTACTTCTGTTGAAGTTAAAGTTGATGCAGATTTGAGGGGTTTCTCTGCTGACGTTATTTCAAGGGTTTGTTTTGGCCATTCTTATTCTAAGGGAAAAGAGGTTTTCTCAAAGCTTAGGAGCATTCAGAAGGCCATGTCCAAGCAAGGTGGCTTCCTTTTCGGAGTCACTGGTTTTCGGTGAGCCAATGTTCCTCTCCAACTATTGCTTTCATATACTACTTATAACAAGTCTGGCCAAAAAAAGATATGCTACTTATAAGACACTTATATTTATATATAAAGGTACGTGATGACTCGGTTGATTAATCTCAGGTCACATGAATGACTAACCTCTAAACAAAAAACGCATACATCAACTGATAGGTTAACCTTTAAACATTAGACAGTTGCAATCTTTAACTTTGCAATAAAAGATATGCCTTTAAGTTTGATTTTCATTCGGTTTATTCTCTACTTTTCAGCTCATATACCTTATTTAAAAGATCACTTATAATAAAACCACATATCCATGTGATTAAAAAATGTATAAAATTGTGTCTAGTAAATGAACATTTTGAGCAGAACTATAAATTAAGGCTAGCTTGGCTTTAATTGGTCTTATCTAAATTGATCCTAAGGTCATATAAGGTTGGGTCTTTTTTTTTTTTTAATGAGATGTCAATAGAGTTTAGAGCTTTCTATAAGGTCTTAACTTTGTTGGCCTTAATCTCAGAGATTGACCTTAACTTCTAAGGTTAACCCTAAAAGTTGGCTCTAGTAAATTTAAATTAATTCAATTTAATTTAATATTGTAATAAAATATATTTTGGTGAATGAGTGTGTGTACACACAAATATATCTAGTTTTGGAGTGATTTATTGTGGAGGTGAGAAGAGTTAATAACCTATCATTTAATGAAGATTATATATATCTATTTTTTAATTAAAAAAATTGATAAATATATTATGTTTTTCACAATAAAATACCTTTTTCCCCTCAAATTTTGTTTTAATTTACACTATAAGTTATTGCAAATTTTTTTTTTTTTTTTAAATTGGACTTAAGGACCTAGCCCAATCCTATCAAGCCTTAGGGTCAAGTAAGGTTAGGCCAACAAAATCTTATTTAAAAATAAGACGTCATTATATTAGCCTGAGCTTATTTATTTTTTTAGGGTTGAATAGGTTAGCCCTTCAAATCTAATTTATTTTGATAGCTCTAATCTTAATTATTAAGTAAAGTTATTTATAAAGTTAAATTTGAATAATAATTTTTTAAGGACTAAAATAATAGACTTTATTTTTGGAAGACTAAATTAATAGAAGAGTAATTTTTAAAAAAACTAAATTAAAAAACTTTTTTCAGAAAATCAAATTGAAAAGAGAGTAATTTTTTAAAAATTGAATCATTAATATACTCTAAAATTAATATTTATATATACTGACTGTGGTGTGTTATTTTATTTGATGTTCGTAAATTTATAACTCGTTCTTCAAGACATCACCGGATCGAGCTTATTTGTAAAAGCTTTGTAGATATTACTTTGTACAAAAATATATACACTAATTAGTCAGGAAGAGGTATATATATGTTATATAGACTTTTTAATACGTCTATTTTGTAGATAGGCTAAGAATATCTCTTTAATTAATGTAGTCTAAGCCTGATTGTGATTGGGGATGGCAGGGGCATGGTTAATTTCTGGACAAAGAAGAAAAACGAGATAAACAATTTGGAAAGAGAGATAGAATCACTGATATGGGAGTTAGTGGAGGAACGCAAGCGGGAATGCTCGTCAGAGACAAACTCATCTGAGAAGGATCTGATGCAGTTACTGCTGGAAGCAGCCATGAGTGATCAAAGTTTAGGGGAGGAGTTTTCCAAGAGATTCATAGTGGATAATTGCAAGAACATATACTTTGCTGGACATGAAACCACTGCCGTTGCTGCCTCTTGGTGCTTGATGCTTCTTGCTCTACACCCTGAATGGCAAACTTCCATTAGGAAGGAGGTTGCTCAACTTTGCCCAAACGGCATACCAGATGCAGATTCTCTCCCCCACCTCAAAACGGTACACACTTTGATTTTGAGAATGTATACTATACATCTAGTCATCTTATGTAATTTTGCTTCTACTATATATTTTTTTAAATCTGTTATAATTTATGAAGAGCTAGTAATATTGGATAATCTAAAGGGATTAGTTAAATTGATAAAAGAAAATATTATTTCTCTTTATCAACTTAAATTTTGATTTCTTTTAAAAAAATTTTTGAAGTAAAATTTTAAATATATGCGGTCAATGCGAGGGCTTAATATAAACAAAACTTGAAGATACTTCTGACCATAATAATTGAAGGGAAAAAAAAAAAACTTGCCCAGCCTGATTTTCAAAAGCTTCAATTTGGTTAAGGGCATGGATTAGACTGAACAACCCTAATTAAAAACTCTAAAAGTTTTTATCTAATGAGAGCTGAACATTGTCTTTTTATCCCTGGTCACCCTTCTGTTATCTAATGAGAGCTGAACATTTCTAATAAAAAAGTTTCCTATATATAGGTGACAATGGTGATTCAAGAAGTGCTGCGCCTGTATCCACCGGCAGCCTTTGTGTCAAGGGAGGCATATGAAGACATCCAAATAGGAAACCTTAACGTTCCAAAAGGGGTTTGTCTATGGACTCTGATCCCAACGTTGCACAGAGACCCTGATA
Source organism: Erythrophleum ivorense (assembly GCA_026724425.1). Taxonomy (NCBI): domain Eukaryota; kingdom Viridiplantae; phylum Streptophyta; class Magnoliopsida; order Fabales; family Fabaceae; genus Erythrophleum; species Erythrophleum ivorense. Next base: position 503,597 of record JAIUCV010000268.1, read on the forward strand.
TCTGGGGACCAGATGCCGATGAGTTCAAACCAGAAAGGTTCAGCGATGGTGTCTCTAAGGCTTGCAAGTTCCCACATGCATACGTGCCCTTTGGATTGGGTAATCGCTTGTGCTTGGGGAAGAACTTCGCAATGGTCCAATTGAAGGTTGTGCTAGCACTTATCATCTCCCATTTCAGTTTTTCTCTTTCACCTAGTTATAAGCATTCTCCAGCATACAGAATGATTGTAGAGCCAGGACATGGCGTATATATCCTCATTCAGAAGATTTGATATCCGAGCGCTGATATAGTAATTAGATGAATTAGCTTTGTGCTTCCATGCTTTTTTTTTTTGTAGGTCTCAAATTATCTTGAAGTTGTATATCCCCTAGTATGATTGACATATATGAGTTCTGATTCTTAATTTCTCTATATTTTTTTTACTATTAATCAAATATAGGAACAATCAAATCTGCAATTATGAATCATCAAAAAAAAAAAAAAAAGGAATGAAACCTATACATTATGAAAAGAATACCTGTAGAAGAAGAAAGAGAAATGAAGAAGAGTTCCTACTTCTAGCTAAACTTTTGCAACAAGGCCAACCTAACTTAAAATTAATGTGTATTATTATTCTGAGAGCAAAAGGATAATAAGCTCAAGTTAAGAATCAGGGAGTAGTCCGTTATTTTATTAGCCTTCTTATTAGACTTGGCCATAGATAAAATAAAATAAAAATTAAACTTGATCTCAATTTCAATTGAAAAATTGAAGTCTTTTTATGAAAAAATTTATTAACTTCAAATTCAAAATTTTTAAAAATTAGCAAAAATGAAGCCTTTAGATTTTAGATTTTACACATGAATTAAACTTAGTGGGTGAAAATTAATGTTATAGCACAGAGAGAGAGAGAGAGAGAGAAGAGAGATTAGACAACTGATGAGAGAAATATGAAAAGATTTTCTTTATTCCGTGAATAGTATATACATATTACATAGATAGCTAACCACTCATAACAAATCAAGTAATAGTTGTGCTAACTACTGCCAGCTAGATTTAGCTGCCCCGACTATTGCAACAAGCCTGATCAACCCTCTCCTGTAAACTGGCCCTCCTCTTCCTTAACTTACTTGTTCCAAACGCTTGTCTTTTAGCAGAAGCTCGAAATAGCTTTAGTGAGACCATTTGCAATGTGTTCTGTTGAAGGAATGTGTTCAATTTGCAACTCTTCTTGAATTGCCTTTTCACTCATAGAATGAATGTTTAGCTCTATATGCTATGCGAGAACGGAGTATTGGATTTGCAGTCATCAAAACAGAGGATTGTCACATTGTTGGTATCAACATTCAGTTTGTGTAGTAGGGGCTGGATCCATTCTATTTCTGCTACAGCATTTGCCATTCGCTCTTACGCTCAGCTTTCGCCCTTGACCTTGACACTGTATGTTGCTTGTTAGACGTCAAAGAGAGCAGCTTATTGCCTATGTAGACACAGAAATTTGAGGTGCTTCTTCTATCATCCAGATCTGATTCTCAGTCAACATCACAGTAAGTTGTAAATTTTAGGTTTTTGGGTTTTTGCAGATGCATGCCATTATGAATTGTTCTTGCCAGGTATCTCAGAATACGCTTCACTGCTTTCAAGTGGATTTCAAGTATCCAGTATGAACTGACAGGATTTATTTACAGCAAAAGCAATCTCAGGTCTGATAATTATTGTAGCATATTGCAAAGCTACAACAATTGGCCTATATAAGGAAGGTTTGGCAACTAGATCACTGCCAAACTTCAGTAAATTTTTTTTTAATTAATAGTATGATTATCTAATCAATATGTATACCAAAGATGTGTAACATTCATGCATAAAATAAAGAAATTAAAGCAAGGAGAAATAGAAACAAAAGTATCTACGTTATGGTCTCGTCAAAAGAAAAAGAAATAGAAAAAAATGAACCTAGACGTTATGAAAAGAATACTGCGGATGGTCTTTGGCACAGTAAGAAGAGTTCCTACTAATTTGCATGTCAAGGAAAGATTTTGGACAAGCTACCCCAGCCCAATTCAAGATGAACGTATAGTGTTAATTTGGGAGCAAAGTAAAATTAGGCCCAAGCAGTTAAAATCGTGGGAGTCCATGATCGGTTTATTACCTCCCTTTTTTGTTCTAAAAAAAATCCTCCTTAAAATGCTTCATCTCAGTATCACGGAATTATGTAAAAATTTAAGTTAAATTATTCTTTCAGATACTCAACTTATACGTTTATTTTATTTTATTTTAAAAAATATTTATTCCTTAAAATTAAAATATAATTAATATATTTTTAAGAATAATAATATTTTTTGTTCAAGATATAATTTTTTTAAAAATATACTTTTTTAATTTTTATTTCAACATTATTTATTTTGTATTAAAAATCATAAATTTAATTTATTTTAAAATTTTATTCAATTTACAACAGTACTTGTATATATGTTGTTTTTAAAATTAAATTACTATATATAAATTAGTTGAATTTAAAAAATATTTTATGAATATATCCTATATTTTTAATAATTTATTTTTCTATCATATAATTTTATAATTTATTAAATTTATAAAATTAATTATTTTATATTAATCAAATATATATATACAATATTTTTTATATTATACAATTAATAGATATAAAGATATTTTAGTGAAAAAAATATATTTGTAATTTATTATTTGTTATAGAAAAAATAAGTGTAATGCATATTTAAATTTTTTAAAAAAAGATTGAATTTTTTTAAATAAAAAATAATTTTATAATTTAAATATTTTTTTAAAAAAATAATCAACCAAAAGTTTATTAAACTTAAGGAAAAAAAAAACAATCATTCCATATTACTCATAGAAATTAAAGTCGGTGGGAATTGGGTTGCCACCAAAATATCAATTTCATTTCATCCAACTTCACCTCTCTCCCACGCACAAACACCCATGGACATGGCGGTAACGGGAGTTGCAGCTCGCATGAAGATTCAGATGCAGTTAGAGAAACAAATGATGAAGGGTTTTCAGTCCAAATCCATGGAGTTAAGATGGGTCAGGAGAAGAAGCAACAAAACTTCACAAAATGGAAAGCTGTTAAGCCCGGCAATTAGGTCGCCTTTTCCAATTTACATTTCTACGGACCCAAAACACATCGATCCTCGCGAGCTTCAACAACTCTATGCCAATTGCAACCATTCATGCTATAGATTCCCCAATTACGTGGACTCCCATGGCCGCGTCGAACCCGTCGATATCCACAAGCTCCGCGTTGCTCTGTCTCACAGCGCCGTGCTTGTCTCCGTCTTCTGCAAACCTCACCATATTGTTGATGATAATGGGGGTGGTGATTTCACTTTCACCGCCGATTCGTCGTCTTCGATTATGGGGATGACGGATTTCTTGCAGTGCCTGACGCCGGTTTCTCCCTTCGACGGTCAGTTGGTGGGCTTCGGCCGTGCCATTTCAGATTGTGGCCTTACTGCTTCAATCTACGATGTGATGGTAACGATCACAGATCTTCCATCACCAAAGTTCAAACACGCGTGTTTTCAAAAAAATTTCTCTGCGAACGTTTGATTTTGAGAAGTAGTTTGATCCTGTGCAATGCTTCTATTAATTAATTTCTGGAGTTTATGCTGTAACTTTTTTGACAACTTTTTAGTCTTTCAATTCGCTTCAGTGAATTAATAAAACATATGTATAGCGAAATAAATTGATCTGTCGCTTCTTGGCAATAGAGCCTTTATTCAGTACTTGAACAACACATGACATAGAAGAAACTGCATTTTTTGTTTCTCAAATGAGTTATTCATCTGGCAATCCAACCATTTTAGTTAACATGCATGAATCAACGTGCTTCAGTGCCTTGCAGGTTATTCCTTCCCTGCAGAGAGTGGGAATTGGTCAATTGATAGTTAAAAAAATTGTGAGGTATTTTTGCTCTCTTCTCTACGATCGTTTAATGTTAACCTGGATAGTTCCTGAGATTGAGTTGCTTCACAAATCACGCACTTTCAATTATTATCACTGCATGTCTGACTGCTTGTTGACAAGCTTCAATTGTAATACCTTAGCCTGTTGCCGTGTAGATTGTTGGTATAAAATTTTTGTCGGCATCACAAAATATGAGCTCCTTCTACTGATCACATCAATCTCCAAGTTGCCGCATTTTGAGTTATTTAATTTGAATATGCCTTCCTTGCTGCGAAAAATGCAAATGAGATAATATTCTGGCTGTAACCAAGCAAGTGTTTGTTGTCTCTTGGCTCTTTCCTGTTTCTCCCTCTCGTTTCTCTCTGGCGATCAAACTCATAAATCTCCAAAAATCCTAATATGACCACGTCCTGTCTGTAGGATGCTTACAAATAAAGACATTTATGACATAGCTGCCCTTTGCACAGAGAATGAGAGGTAGTTAATTGATTCTTTTGGAGTGCCTTATCCTATTTCTTTATGGACTGCAATTTATATGCAAAACTTCTGTCAGGTTATTTTTTAAGGCGTGTGGATTTGGAGGTGACATTCTGGGCTCTACTACCATGATGTATATGAGGGCTACTTCATCAACGACCCACCAAGATGAATACGACGTTAGAAGTGCAGGCCGAAAGCTATTGTTGGTTCCACCTCTTAAAGGATCCTGCAAATCTTCAAGGACAATGATATAACGAGGGAAGCCTCACGACATGAACAGAAAGCAAAAACAAGATTATTACAGCTCAATTAGAAAAATGCTTGATAATTGGTATCCCTATTTCTCTTTCTTCTTCTCGGCAGGTGTAAATTAAAGTCTCATTCAATCGAGAACTGGGAATGAGTAACTGCAAGTAGAAGGAGCCCCACGGTTCAATGTAAATGTGTTGGGAATTGTAGCTTCTTGGTGAAACTTCTTTGTACAGCGTTCTTACAAATTCCTTTACGCATGACCGATTTAATATTCCTATTTACAGCGGGAACAGATTCCTGCCTCCTCTGATGCATTTAACGGGAAAAGAAGTTGGGATGTAGCTTTTCCTGACAGCGCTCATGTATAATAAGAATTTTAATTTTCCTAGCATCAAAGGAAAGTAGACTTTGAAACAATGCAAAACATATTCTTTCTCTCTTTTCCTGTTCGAACCTCATCAAAGGAAGAATTTTTGGAGACAAAGATCACTTTAATATCTTGTTCTTTTCTTCTCTGAGCCTTCTATGGGGAAAATCTGGATTGAGATAAGTTTCATATCTGCTCGTGGGCTCGGGCATTCATCCTCACTTTGGAAGCGTCAGTGGTTTGCTGTTGGGTGGATTGATCCTAACAGCAAATACTGCACCAAAGTTGATGCTTCTGGGAATGAAAATCCTGTGTGGAGAACCAAGTTTGCCATTCTCGTTGATGACTCAGAGTCAGAGACGAACCTCCAAGATCTGGCACTGAACGTGGAAGTTCACAGTATAGACCCCATATTCCTCACAGAGAAGATTCATGGCTCAGCAACCGTTATCATCAAAGAGTTTCTAGCCAAGAAGGTTCAGAATTCTGTGGTTTCTTTAAAGCCAGGGAATGAGGAAATTAGGAGCTACCAATTACGAAAGAAGGATTCCAGCAAACCACGAGGCTTCATTGATATTTCAATTCGTATTTCCGAGGTAAAGGAAGAGCAAAATTCGAACCCAGGTATAAATTTGACAATTTTTTCCTTCGGCTCCAATGTAGCTAAACTCTGGCTTTACGTTTTTTAGGAAATTGTCCCTAAAAAGAAACATCTTCAATTATGTGATCTTAGATTGTCATTTTTTCACGATTTAGTTGTTGACAACTTTTAATTTATTGCTCAGTCTTCGTCACTCAAAAACTTAGGAGTTAATAAATAGCAAGTAAAAAAATTTGAAAAACTGAATCAGAATAAGATTCAAGATTTGAGGCATGTATTTTTCGGATGTAAAAAGTTCCGTTTTTAATTTTTAAAATTTTAAATTTTTTATCCTTCTTCTCAAATCCTACCTGCTCTGAAGCTTTAAGTTTGTTGTGTAGGAAAGGAGGGAGTAAATGTTGCCCTGGATCGTGGCAATAATAGCTGCTTGACTGCAGAGAATGGTTTAGAGGAAGTCTATTCACAGCATCTGCCTCTGGCTTCACTCCATCGGCAGAAGAATGAAGCACAGACAAAACCAATGCAATTCTCTGCAAACTTCTCTGACACTGTGCCATACGAGGGTGGACCAAGTTCTGAACGATGTAGAACTCCTTCTCCACCACCCCCACCTTCAAATGTTGGTTATATTCCCACTTTTCTCCCCAGAAATGATCCCTTACCATCATCTGGGGCTAACCCTAGTGAGAATGTACCTTCTGGTTTGGCAATGGGAGCATTAGCAGCTGGAGCTCTAATATTTGGGGATGACTTCATGTCTGGATTTGATGTTCCTCCAGGCCTTGGAGATGAACCTCCTTCTTGAACATTGAACAAGCATCAAGCAGCTTCTGCCGTAAATAATAGTTGTTCTTTCTTGGAATTAATGCGAGTTTATTAGCCCAGCTTATAGAAAAATTCTCGCAAGAATGATCGGCAACTACATTCAGTAAGCTCAACTTGGTGTTCCAAATCTGATCTTTAACACAAAAATGTCGGTGGATTGATCATTGATATAAATAAGGCAAGGATTGAATCCTGGCCAGTCTTTAGGGAAAGCGCAAACAAATCAATCAAAATGAAGCCATCGAAAATTATAGGACATATCCCGTCTCCCCCAATTCGCTGTAATTTTTATTGAAGTATTAAAAGACACAGATTGATGCTACGTGCCTTCTAAAAGGATAAAATAACCATCAGGACAAACTATAGTTGGTAATAACAAACGAGCGAGGGTTTTGTTAAATTGTCATTATACGACATCCTTTATTGTCCTTCACATCCTCATGAATGAAAATGCCTAGGCTTTTGCGGGCCTACTGCCCTGAGATTGACCACGAGGCTTTCCTACTGTCAAGGTTGTGACAAAACGATAGGCTTTTCGTTGCATATCGAAATTCCCGTAATTGAATTCCCAGCTAAGTGATCGGATCAGACGGCATCACCTTTGAATTAAAATTTAGACTCTATATATATATATATATATATATATATATATATATATACACATTATCGGTGTTCTCCAATACCGAAACTCTGAACCCAACAGAAATGGAAGCCCTTTTGTGCAGAAAATTGGGTGATCCAACCGTGTCTGCACAAGACAATTCTAGCCCAATATTTGTCTCGAAAAATCACCCTCTACCTGAATTGGATTCTCCCACCGCTGTAAGAGTTAGAATCAAAGCCACCAGCTTGAATTTTGCAAATTACTTGCAGATACTGGGCAAGTATCAAGAGAAAGCCCCTTTGCCATTTATCCCAGGTTCCGATTTCTCTGGCTTCGTTGACGCCGTAGGCCCCAAAGTTTCCAATTTCAGAGCTGGAGACCCTGTTTGTTCCTTCGTTCCTCTGGGGTCTTTTGCAGAATTCGTTGTTGTAGACCATACCCAATTGTAAGATTCTGCTCAAATTACTCTTTTGCTCTTCATCGTGTTTTAATTTTATTGTTAATTTTAGAACTCTTCTGCGTCACGTGTTTAATGTTTGTTAAATTTGAAGGTTTCGCGTACCAGAAGTTTGTGATCTGGTTGCTGCCGCGGCTCTTCCTGTGGCTTTTGGTACTTCACATGTTGCACTCATCCATAGAGCTCGATTGACCTCTGGTCAGGTATCTTCAACTTGACAAAATTTTTAGGTTGAACCATTTATCAAAGATCAGGAGACCAAACTAATCATGATATGTCTGTGTGAATTTATACGTATCTTTTGGTACAGCAGCTTTACCTATGAATCTTACAACCAACCTTAATTTTGTTCTTCCTATGGTTTGCTTCAGTCAGTATAGTGTTATAACCTATTCCTTTTTACAGTTTTGATTGTTCTGTGATGTGTCTGATGGTGTGGTTAAATGGATGATGGACCTGTAGGTATTGCTAGTTTTGGGTGCAGCGGGGGGCGTAGGCCTTGCAGCTGTGCAAATTGGAAAAGCTTGTGGTGCCATTGTCATAGCAGTCGCTAGGTAGTGAATTGTTTATCTAGTTGCTGATAATATGACAGTTGACAAGCATTTCTACATCTATTAATAGCACGTTTACCTAGTATCCCTTGGAGTTGAGTTTAGTTTTTTTTTTAATAACCTGGTTTCAGGGGAAGTGAAAAGGTGCAGCTCTTGACATCTCTTGGTGTTGATCATGTGGTGGACTTGACTCATGAAAATGTCACTCAGAGTGTCAAAGAGTTCCTTCGGGCTCAAAAGCTCAAAGGGGTTGATGTCCTATATGACCCAGTCGGAGGCAAGCTTACTAAAGAAACTATGAAGCTTTTGAACTGGGGAGCTAACATTGTGATCATTGGGTTTGCAAGTGGAGAAATTCCTGTCATCCCTGCTAATATAGCTCTTGTCAAGGTACCTCAGGAACAAATTTTCAGACTGAATTTACCCTGTCAAACTTGTTCATTGGATAACTTGGTGCTTGTTGCTTGTCTGATCATGCTTTATCAAACATAAACAGTTTGAATTCTATAATCAAATTGTGCAAGGAGGAATTTGAAATCTGCCTGAGATATTGGAGGGAAGCACGTCTTACAAATTGCAATGAAAATTGATCTTACCCTCTTTTGTTCATTTCTTTCCTTTCCTTCTTCCCATATGGTCACTTGATGTATTATTCTAGCTTCTGTTGTTAAATTGCTAGCTAAGGCTTTAAATTAGCCTGAGTTCTCCTGTCCTGTGTGTTTCTTATCTTTTCTGTGACATTATATAATTGTATCTGTCATTTATTTGCATGTGTTAAGGGAAACATGGGATGGCTTGGTATGATGAGCAGGATAAGAAATCTAGTAAATTTTTTGTTTTCTTATAATGCAACAATTTTGCAGAAGATTATATAGTATTATAACTCCTTGCTGGGTCTGGCTATATATTATGTCTACTAATCTTGGGGGAAACTTTCAATTTGTCTCTTGCTGCTTCACATTTACTACATAGTTTGGTTGCTTTAATCGCATTCTCTCTATCATATCGACAAAACCTTACAATTGCATATATTATTGCAACTAGTACTTTCATTTTCTTTTCCTTTCAAACAATGGTGGTGAAAAGCATTGTTAAGTACAGCAGTTACTTTATTTTATGGATCTAAAGCGGCACAAAACTAGATATCAAACTTTCCAAACAAAAAGGCATTAACTTTGCCATTGCACTAGTTCTTCTGCCTTGTTATTGTGAAGTGCTTTTGATTTGAACACAAGTAAACATAATATACATATACATCATACTTATGTTTTTATGTGTCTGTGTGGGTGGGTGAGTGGAATCCTTCATTTTTAGGTTATGATATCTTCTATTTAATATCATTATGACAGAATTGGACAGTGCATGGTCTTTACTGGGGTAGCTATAAAATACACCGCCCTGGTGTTCTTGAAGATTCTGTAAGGGAGCTACTATCCTGGTTGGCAAGAGGCTTGATTTCTATCTACATTTCTCATTCTTTCCGGCTGTCAGAGGTCAGGATTCTTTTTTTTTTTAAAAAAAAAAACAGTTGTTCTTTTAATTTGACATCTAACCTTGGCTGAATGGGGTCTATCATCCTAAATGTTGTAAGTGGCGTCATTTGATCTTCCTAGGTTATACTAACAAAGACATTATTACAGATTGTAGAGCAAATATCGTTAAAAAGAAACTTGATTGCCAGATTTGTTAATTAGTGAATTGCTACTTAAACCCCTAATCAATAACAATAAGTGAATTAGGATAGGAGTTCAAACAAAGGAATTATTTGATTTTCTTCTATTGGCAAGGTAATTGAAGACTAAGAGAAGTTTGTAAGTTTTAACTATAATTTTTTGCTTTCGTACCACATGTCTATTAAATGGCTGATGTTTCAAGGAAAACTTTTTTAAGGCCAAAAAGAGATGTCAGCATTTCTTCAAACTCCTTATTCCTTTTCCCCTCTCTTCTCCATCTCATCTAGATGCGGTAATGTGGAAAATAGTACTTTTGTTATTCATAGCAGCACACACAATGTATTATGGACATGGCACCTGGTGGCAAATTGAAACCCATCAAGCTACCCGCGCATGTATATAGTGCAATCATGTCAAGATAAAACTATAATAATAGCATTGGTGTAGTTTTTGAAGTCTAGACAGTATTTTTTGCATTAAATCTGGAAAAGTATGAACTTTTTGAAACATTGGAAGGTATACATAAATGTTTAATCCCGAAGTTGAATGTTCATATTCTTGGGATTTATTGTTTCACTAGGCTAAATTAGTGAGTGGTTAATAGTTAGGACCTTAGGACAAGGTTATGGTAATTATATCTTGCACAGAAGATGAAGATTGAAGAAGACAAAGTGCATACGTATTTATATGATAGACATCTTGTAATGTCAATGAACATATGATAATTTCCTGTAATTAGGTTGATATCAATCTATACTGAGTTGTTTGTAATATCTAGTTGACTTATGTCATCACTACGAATGTTATTATTACATTATTCTGTTATTTCTGTAAATTGGTTGAATTTAAAATTAGTGTTATATATTTTATCATATATACAAGAAATATCCATGCATATATTTTTTAAAATTCAACATTTGGCACGTCTTGTGACCATCACTGCTTCGTAGATGAACCAAGGTGTTGAATAGAGCTTCATGTGGGGGGCTAGGTACTCTATGATCTGAACAATTATTTGTCCTTGCAGGCTAACCTCGCCTTTGCTGCTATCAGAGATAGAAAAGCTATTGGGAAGGTGATGATTGTTTTTGATGAGAAACGTACCATATCTAAGCTGTGACTCTGCAAACATTGAAGGGTTTTGCGTAATTTGTGGTTCCCTTTGATGTGTGGAGAACATCATCCAATAAATGTTAGCATGGAAGGAGGGGAAAAAAAGGGAGCTATAAGTACAACTTTGCTGCATCATTGTGTATATTTACTTCTAGCCAACAGATGTTACCTATGAAAGATGTTCATACCTCAGCTTTAGTTATCGTCTGATGAAGTCTAATTTCTCTTATTGTCTCTAGTAAACATCATCAATATGATTTTACGTCACTTAACTGCTTACCAGTTCACCTCCCTTTCTGTGTTTGTGACGATAACCTCGTGGGACAAAAAAGGCGTTTCAATGGCAAACAGAAATAACAAAAGCTTGTCATATGGAAGGCCCTGTTACTGTCGAGGGGACATATCTGTATGTTAAATGTTATAATTCGAATTGCAGGCACCATCGTGCACAAAACTTTTTCTAACTTTTCTTAGAGCAGTCAAAAAATGAACACAGAATTACGGTTCTGTGCTTATAAATTACCTTTATGCCTCCCAAGCTTTTCATTAGCTAAACGTACGGTGTTACGGGAATTGTAAGGGTTGAATCCGGTTGAACCGCACTCCAATTAAATATTTTCTTGGCTTAATTAAGATTTTGGTCTCTTAATTAATTTATTTGTTTTAATTTGAATTTGAATTTTTTTGTTTCAATTTAATCCTCTAACATGTGTCATGTGCTTCATTTTCTGTCAAATCCATTCATGATATTTAATGGAAGCCGTTAACATTTATGTGGCATCTTTGATAGACAAGCGTTATTGTTACAGTGCTCATTTAAAATGGTCCATCAATTTTATTTAGTGTTTCAAAATGGTTTTTTTAGCTTTTTTCAATATTTTAAATAATTCATTAATTTTACTCAGTGTTTAAAAAATGATCTCTTAAATGCATATGAATTTCTTACCGTTCTAAAAGTAGACCATAAGGAACCAAAATTAACCGGAATCAATGAAAATAAATCATAAAATAAAGCCAATGAAACAATACTTATTCTTGGTTACAATACCCCACCGCACTGACATTTGATTGGGATAATAAGGGTCTCATATGCATTTAAAAAATCATTTTTTAGAAAATTAAAAAAAGTTGAAGGACCATTTTAAAACACAAAAGGAGGAAGTTAAAGGACCATTTTTAAAAGCAAATGGGTATCATAACAGGAGCATTTGCTTATCTTGGTTGTCATGTACACAACATTAACAATGTTCATTAAATATTTTGACCAATGTAACAAAAAAAATTAATATAAATTAAAATTTAATGAATTAAATTTAAAATAAAAAAATAAAGAAACCAAATTAAAATAAAGAAATAAGTTAAACGAATTAAGTCTTTTTTTCTTTTTTTTTTAGTTTTTCAAACTTTCTATTCTTCCAAATTGAAGTCTACATCTTTTGAACTTTGGCAAACAATCAACCCTTGGTAATGTTAATGAAAGCAGAAACAAATCTACCTGTTACTTGTGATTTCTGATTCGAATTCCACCGTCCCTCTCGTTTAAATGGATAAAATAACAATGGGACAAACTTGAAGGCGTTAATAAACAAATGGTAGTCAACTTAGTTAGACTGTCATTATATGACAACATTGCATTTTCTTGTCATTTTCCATCCGCAATGCATAAATATAAGCTTTGTCTGACTGCCCCTTCCATTCTCCACTTTTGAATTGAAATTTCGATTACATACTGAAACACCCTTCAATAGAGGAACTCAGACGTCAGAACCCAATAGAAATGGAAGCCCTGTTGTGCAGAAAATTGAGTGATCCAACTGTGTCTGCGCAAGACAAAGCCACCCCAATATTTTTCTCAAAAAATCACCCAGCCCCGTTTGGTCGCATTTCAAAAATGGAGAGGGAAATTGAACATAGAGATAAAATTTATATGCTAAATCGAAAACTCAAAGGAAAGGAAAATGTCAGTTTTATGTGATTATATATTAGAGCCGTATATTAACTTTTGTGATCCTATAAAATATCCATTTTATGCTTGTATGATTGTACATCAGTTTCAACCTCTAACTCCCTCTCTCTTTCTCTCTCTTTTTCCCTTTATAATGCAAGTATTCTTCAATTCTAGTAGTAATCATTTATGGCTCAACAATACAACCAATACAAAACTTAAATCCAACAAATGTTAAAGAACATATGATAAGAAGTGGTGATACAAGAATCCTAATCTTCAAAGTCAAATCCATGAAAGGTTGATTTTTCCCTTCTCCATTATACATTGTTCACCCTGATGGTCTAAAATCAAAAACTAGAAATACTAGAAAAAAAAGTGTAATAAAAAAAGTAACAAATTGTAAATATTTATAAAGTATAATATAATATTTTAAAATTATTAATTACTTATAATACATATTATTTTGTTACCTAAAAAAATAATTAATAATACTTTTGAAAGAAATAACAAGAAAAACTATTTAAAAATTTAGAAAAATATTTATATAAGTAATTAATAATAATTATGCTTTAAAAAATAATAAGATCTGTTATTTGATATTAAAATTGAGATATCTTTTGAAATTATTGTTTTATAAAAAAAATTTAACATTGAAATATAAAAAGAGAAAAATTATACCAATTGAATATCAGTTGAAAATGGATTCAATCAACTAATCTTTGAAAATTTCTGACTAACAGTTAGTTGAAAAACAGTGTTTTCAAACTGATTATTAATTGAAAAATTCTTTTCCTAAGTTATTTTTTTAATTTTAATTGATCTTTTTTCCTTTTACCCTTAACTACTTTTCATTCTATTCATATTTTATCCAATCAAATAAAAACACATAAACATTTTTTTTTCAATTTTAATCATATCAAACATAATTTTTTTATTATATTTCATTTAATATTCACTCTCCATTTTTATGGGAGAGAATTCCACCTATCGAACAAGCTTCCAATCTCTGAATTGGATTCTCTCACTTCTGTAAGAGCTAGAATCAAAGCCACCGGCTTGAATTATTCAAATTACAAGCAGATACTGGTTCTGATTTCTTTGGCTTCATTGATGCCGTTGGCCCCAAAGTTTCCAACTTTACAGTTGGAGACCAAGTTTGTTCCTTCGCTCTTGTTGGGTCTTTTCCTGAATTCATCATTATTGACCAGAACGAATTGTAAGAAGATTCTCTTTCTGCTTCTGTCATAGTCATCGTTGTCCTTTTGCTCTTTATAATGTATCTTTAATGTTTAATAGTGTTTGTTTTGTTTTTAGGTTTTTGGTATCGGGAGGTTGTCATGTGGTTGTTGCCGGCACACTTTATGTGTCATTTGGCACCTCCTATGTTGTCCTCGTCTAGAGAGCTTGATTGAAATCTGGTCAGGTATATTTTCAACTTCACTAAAATTCGTATTTCACCCGTTTTATCAAAAATTAATGGACCAAATTAAATATGTAAAAAAAAATACATAATATATTTGACAAATCAGGTTTGCTTACGACGGTACTGTTATTTATTTATTTTTCTGGGAGGTGCTGTTAATTGAATGATGGAATTGTAGATATTTTTAATTAAGGTTTGATTATAAAATTGATATATAAATTTTAATATGTAAAAAAAAATTCAATTTAGACTAAAATAAAATTTTAAAATGTTAATTAAAATTATTCGCAAGAGGTCATATGATTTTGATTCTTGTAACAATACTTAACTTAGTTCAATAGTTGAATTTACAAAAAATTCATTTCCTGTTCCAAAATTAAGGTAAATTTAATGTCTTTATTTGTCATTTTAGTCAAAGTTCAAGGAGTGTTATTGTAAAATTCACGTACTAAATTTATAATTAAAACTTAGATCATGAGATAAAATGTAATTTGTTTGTTCACAATTGTATTGTATTGTTCATTTAGTTGCTTATAATATAACCGTTGACTACCATTTCTACATGGAGTTGGAAGTCCGATCTCTCATTATATCTGGTTTCAGAAGAAATGAAAAGGCAGAGCTTTTGAAATCACTTTGTAGTGATCATGTGGTGGGCTTGTCTCATCAAAATGTGTCTGAGTGTGAAACAGTTCTTTCAGGCTAGAAAGCTCAAAAGGGTTGATGTGCTGGGTAATCCAGTCGGGGGCAAGCTTACTAAAGAAACTACGAAGCTTTTGAACAGGGAAGCTAGAAGGAACACAAGGATGCTTAATTTGGAATCCTTCATTGTTAATCAGGTTATGATGTGCTTTACTTGGATATGATTATGTATGGCAGCATTGGACAGTGCATCACCCAGGTGTTATCGATGATTCTCTCAGAGAGTCACTGTCCTGGTAGGCAAGAGGCTTGATTTCCATCCATATTTCTCATTCTTACACCCTTTCATAGGTTGCCAATTTCGTTATGCACATTTCTTCTTTTTATTATTCCATATCTATCCTTTCACTTTTTCTCTAATTTAATACATATTCTACGAGTTATGCTATTCAATTGAGGAGATGTTATTATCACTGTTTTGGAGGGAAAGATTAACCTCACATCGGCTCAAGCAACGTGCATGACTAAGCAAAATCTCTTCTACCTCTGTACACAAGCAAGATCACAGAATATTTCAGAAAATTTCCCCGCCAGATGGTATTAGAAACAAATATTCAACCGTTTGTGATGCAGCTTGTACTATCAGTACTCCGTTCTTCTAATTTTCTTAGTTTTTATTTAAAAAAATATACACAATATACGATAAGAAACAGCTATATATCTCAAAATCCTTCAATATGGGGGCACCCTATTTCCACTGGATGACGAACATGATCATGCTGCAACATTCCTTCCCACACACTGGATCAAAGCTGCGGGTGTAGAAACTGACACCAGGGGAAAAAGAGGGGATGAAGAAAATGTGAGAACCAAGTTCTTTAATTAATCTTGAAGAAGCTAGAGAAGTAACATAATAGTAAATATTGCTATACATTAAAAAATTCGACTTCTAAGAAAACATACGTTCAACTACACAGAAAGACCTTTTCTTTTTCCTTTTTTTTTTTGGGTCCCCGCCCCGAGGGGGGGGGTTATTTAAGAATTTAAAGATCACATTTTACACCTCCAATCAATAAATGAAGAAGCAGCTGCTGAAACTTACTCTGCCATTGGAAGTTACTCCAAATTAAACATTATTTTCAATAGGCATGGATCACATAGATATTAGGTTTAACCAAATTTATTTTGAAATTCTAAACATCAAGGAATTTTATTTTTAAGGGAGAAACGCACTAATGAACAGGAACAGTAAGAGACATACCTCCCATCCATGTCAACAATTATGACATTGTTCTGGGATGTAAATGCCTCAATGAATTGTGTGTTTTTGGGCAAGCGGAACGGTGGAGATGACAATTCGGAGCTAAAATATTTTGGTACAACCCCTAAAATGTAGTCAAAGAGAAGGAGTAGTTAGCAAAAAAAAAAACGGAAAATACGCGCGTCCATAAAATAGATTTAATGGCACTAAAAAAACATGACTTCTGCTAGACTGTTACAGAAGGTGACGTTGATGCCTAGTATACCTAGAAGTTCACATAAGAAACAGGAGAATCAGATGCTTGATTAGATGTAACTCAAGTGATGCCATCGAGCTTCCATATTTACAGTGGTTTATTAAAAACCTATAAATTGACGTTTTAAAAGGGGGGAGGGGGGGAAAGAGTAACTACTTGAACATAATGTTTGAACAGTTAAACTAAGGAAAACAATTCAATCTCCAATTTGCATTAATTCCAAGTGCTTCGAGTTGGGAAAAAGAAACAGAGGCCCCAAATCGGGGCGATTCATAGTTTCCAATCCGTGACGGAGGAAATATTTCTCGATATGTTGAAACAGATGAGCTCATATGAGATTAGGGAGAAGCTGTCAGTACTTGCTGCATTCAATAAACCACAGTCGACCAAGATATGGAAAGTGAAGTGTCACAAGGTAATTTCTGTCAAAACATAAAAGAAAATTTTATTGATATTACTTGAAACAAATTACTAATCAGGCTGTCTAAATGTTGCAACAATGAAGGGGACAATAAAAGAAGAGGGAGGAAAGGAAATTATACGCAGCAAGTCAGCAACCATCAATGATGACCATTCAACGTGAACAGTTTGGGTATACCCCATGCTTCAACTTCTTATTGACTAGTTCTTCAGTGGATACTATTAAACAAAACATATTCACATTTTTACAGATACCTGTGTCAAGATGCCAACGTCTCAAATACAGCCTGAAAGATGAAATAAAAACCAATTTTAGTTGTACTTGTACAAATACCTTGGCACTGTTATCTTCGTCCTAAATTTTTATGTCCCTCTATGTCTATCTTCAAAGAAAGAAGATTCAGAAAAATTATAGTCCCGTAAACCCATCCATGAGCCTTGACACTGAACACAATTATTCAATTGGAAGAATAACAACTTTATGTTCATGGAAAGTATTCCACTTAAACCAGAAACTCAAGTGACAAGATCCACATGCACCTTTCCTACTCCTTTTTCAGCAGCCCTTTCCAGCCTCATTTTCTTAGACAAATCGCTTATAGTAAACTCTAATTAGTCACAGCCTCCTCACCACAAACAAAGTATTTGTGTACCAGTCAAAAATTCATTGCTAGGGTCATTATTTATATGTTCCTTGAACGTGCATACCTGAGAATCACTACTCTACTACCTTGCAAGTCCAACCACCTAATTAACTCTAATCCATGCTTCAGTTCCAGCATCACTAGAACCCACGCCTGAGGACCTTTGATATTGACTTTGATAAATTTGTGATTTTTCTTCATTTTCCTTCCTGTCCTACATCACTTACCTTCCCAGGTAACTATTTCTACGATGTACTTAAAACATTTAAGCAACCTTAAAAAAGACAAAAAAAAAGGCAAATTTAAGATGATTTGTCCAAGTCAATATGCCCACAAAGTGTAAAGGACACCTTATTGGGTAAAAATTCAAGATCATTACTTCAATCATAACATCTTCCCTCATGTGTATGTCTACTGTTACCATCTCAATCATGCACATACATATAGAGACACACCGCGTTTGTATTGCACAAACGGTATAGGCAAAAGCTAACGGAAGGAAGAAAATTATATGATAAATGTGATTCAAGTAGCAAAATACCCGGTGGAAACAATTACTCGTAGCGACGCTTAAAAAAAAAAAAAAAAAAAAGCCTCACTCTCCTGTTTGTACTAATAAATGAAGTACAAACTTTAAACAGAGTACCCAATATGTAAATTATGGGAACTAAGATGTAGCTATCAAAATCAGCCAAGAATGAAGCAAAAAGTTCATCGGCTTGCGAAAATTGAATTTAAAACGTAGGAATTGAAAAAATAGGCAGCCTAAGATCAAGTAATGAAATTTATAAACTTATTGGGGGAAAAGTTCATCAATACATTCAAACACAATGAGAATACTTTTTGAATTGCGTTTGATCTCTCACCGACGGCGACAAACTTCGGGTTGTAATGGGGTCGAGTACAGCAATAAGATGTGCTTATGTGACCCCAGCATACACGTCTTCCGAATTCCTATCCCCGTTTGTTGAGTTCCGATCGCGAATTTAGATTTTCTGTATTTAAAAAAATTCAATCTTAAAGTAAAGTTAAAATAAATTATACACTCTTTTTTCATCATTTTTTTCTTAGCATTTTATAGGCTTCACATCTCAAAAAATCTAATTTCAATCCATACACCAGTTTAAGATATAAATTGATAGGTCTAGGTACATGTAAAAGGCAGTCAGCTTATGAAAGAGAGAAAAAGAGAGAGAGAGAGAGAGATGGGGAAAAAAATAGTAGAGGAAGGAAATAGGTATGAATGAAATTAATTTCTTTTATTTTTACTTACTATA
The DNA here is from genome assembly GCA_026724425.1 of Erythrophleum ivorense. Lineage (NCBI taxonomy): Eukaryota > Viridiplantae > Streptophyta > Magnoliopsida > Fabales > Fabaceae > Erythrophleum > Erythrophleum ivorense. The sequence continues at coordinate 522,319 of JAIUCV010000268.1, forward strand.
TTTTTTTGATCACTTTCTAATTAAATTATACGTATACTTTGTACAATTTACAATTATAATTTTATTCTTAGCATGACATTAAAAATAATTAAATTAATATTAAGTCTAATATGAAATTATAATTTTATTTTTATAAAATAATAAAGACAATTAAATGATTTTATTATTGCAAGAAACTCATATTATGTTGAAAATAGATTTATTGATAGAAAGTAAATTGAAAAAACATTTCAATATTGTTTTCAAAATAAAAAGAAGTATTAAATGTAATTTAATTATACATAAAAAATTAGTATAATTTACTTGTAATTTCATCATAATCAACTATTGCAGTGATAAAAAAAATATAAGGAGATGATATTATAGGTATTTACAATCTAGTACTTAATCCTAATTTAGATATAATAATAATTCTATTAAAACTGTGAAAAATATTAATACATTTTAGTTTTATATGTAAAATATAAAGATAAATTTATATTTAATATGAAAATTTTGCAAAATAAATTTAATGAAATATCCATCTCTTTCCAAGAGGGGGAAAAAAAAGAATTTAAATTATGCATCATGATTTAATAATCTCAAAAACTGCAAATTGGAAGCACTTCCAAATTTGTTGATTTAAATATATTACCATAGTCAACTTACGCCTATATGCATCCAGATCCTCTGTTGTTGGAGAGCAATAACATGCAGGTTCTGTTGGTTCGATTCATGCCATCGAATGCATCAAATGGCTACAATCTCTCCACGTCAGATGAAGTACTTGAAATGCACCATTTTACTAACCCAAATAGTGCGTTTTGACAGGAATAGGAGGTAAAGCATCTGAAGGTGAAAAATGCTCTAATTTTCTGATTGTGATTGGCAAAGCACTCTATCAGCAACATTCTGTAGTATGGCAAAGCAGGGTAAAGAACTTGTTGAAGGGTCACTCAATTCTTGAATATAATAAGGATCTACTTGCTTTTCTCCAAAAAAAAAGCTCCTTGGATAGTGAGGTAGTTATCAAGGGATGTTTTAAAGACCTAGGTTTATTTCCTAAAGACCAAGAATCCCTACTACCTTCCTTGTTGATATGTGGATGGAACTGCATGATGAAGATGGCATGAGTGCAATGGAGAAAATTTATGAATTGGCTACTTGCAACATGGTTGATATTGTTACAAAATATGCTTGCAAGCTTTCGAATATTTTGGTATGCTATGCTCTACAATATTCTAGTGAGGCCAGTTAGTATATCTATAATTTTCTGTTAAGAAAAATGATTTTGTAAATCATTTGGAAGTGAAGAGAGGGCAATGCACAAGTCCACCACAATCCAGGATTAGGTTGCCTTTAACAACTAAATCCTCTTGAAAAAAAATATAATGTGACCTAAAAGTTGAAAGAATTTATGATATATAATTTAAAGGGAGGTCAATCATCTAAACAAAACCAGTAGTGAAGTAGTTAAATTGAAGCACCTTACCATTAATATCTAACAAACTTTAGTGCCATGATTGTCAAATTCAACAATCTATAAGCAAGCTAATTGACAGTTTGAAACTTTTTTATTTATTATTGGGCAATAAATCCTTTTCATTGAGCAGGAAAATTGCAAGTGACACAGGTAACTGTAATGACCATTTTAGGAGCTAGCTATCCATCAAATTAAGTGGCATAAAGGAAAAGACTTATTATTAACATAATTGGAAATGAACTTCCCAAGTGGTGGATTATACAAAATGAGTATCATATAGTTGCTTACATATTTTCTATAACAATTGGTTTTTACTCTATCTCTAACTCTTTTGATGCACTAATATATTATGAGAGTTGCAATAAATTATATATCATTAATCCCTCTCTCCAACCCCGGAACCCTTGACTTTATTAAATCTTTTTGCAAATGAATTATTCACTTTAGATGGGTGCAACCTTCTAGTTTTGAACCTTCAAGGGAATAAGTGCACCATACCAAGGTTCATAGAGAAAATGAATAAACCAAAAGTTACGTTAATCACAAATTATGGTTTCCATCCTACTGAGTTAGAGAATTTGGCATTTGCATTATGAAAGTACATAAATGGAGACAAATATTGGTTATCTATAATAAAATGGTTAGATATCTCAGTAGTTTTTGTTTAATTTGTCATTATGCAAAATAACACATCTAAGAAGAAAGCTCCTCAGGCAATAAAGGAGATAAGAATAACTCTTACCTAAGGTGAGGCAAAACATGCATGAATATAATTTCAATAATAGAGTACAATATCATTATATTACTATAACAATTTTAATCATTTTTATGATTAAATAGCATTGTAGTTGCAATATTATAGTCTATATAGAGTTGAAAAGGCCTTAACTAAGTAAAACTACTTGTGCACTAAAAGATTACATTTTCATATTTGTAATCAATAATCATTTTTCATTTACTTTAATCCTAAAGATAGAATTTCTTTAGTGATATATATATATATATATATATATATATATGTAGTAATTTTTGTTCATATAAGGATTTTCCTGAATTTCTTTAGTGACATATATATTGTCATTTCTGTTCATATAAGAATTTTCCTAAAACCAATTGTAACTATCATATAAAATTTAAAGCCAAAAGTAGTGGTAGAAAAAAAAAAGTCTTATATTTGCTTGTAAGCCAATGAATGGTAAGTTTGTTATGGTAAATTCTTGTAGTGGCTTGATTTATTTATGTGAATTTGTTAAATTGTGTATGATAAAAAATTATATACTAAGATTTTTAGCATTGAAATTTTGAATATAAGAGATCATTGGCCTTATGGTTTATATTAGCTGATAATTTTTTTTTCATAAGGATGCTACGATATTAATGTATCACTTTAATAGTTGCTTTATAGTAGAAAGCATGGATTCAAAATTAAGATGTGTGATAGTCAAATTTAATTTGAAGCAATTACTTATATTCCATTCATTTCTCTAATCTATGCATACATGCATGCTTGTTAACGCAAACATGATGTTCTGGTACTAACAAAGGGCTTTAACTGCATGTGTTTTATGTGATAGGTAGACTTCAGAGCTTCTACATTCAAAGATGAAGAAACATTATTCATGAATTAAAAAAAACCATTAGTGCTGCATGTGAGGATGAATACAAGTGGTGATGTGTTGGAGGAGTATAACTCATAATTGAAGAAAAAAAAGTAAGGATGGATGGTGTTTATGTAATATGTATATTTTGGAGTAGAAATCTATACATTTAGAAATGACATTGTAATCTTGTACTTGAACATATGATTCACATGATTTACTTCAACTTTTCAATCTAATATAACATGATTATGTCAATCCTCTTTGATTGAAATACCATAAAGATGTACAAAATAGGTGCGCAAGAGTGTACTAATAATATACATGATTAAAAGAAATTCAAGCAACCTAGTCATTGAAAAATTTGGTTTCATCTCAAATTTTTAGGCCTCCAAGTGACTCTAAAAGATGTTCATGGGGCCCCTATATTACAAATTGAAAATGTTATTATTTTAAATGTATAACATGATATTATCATTATTTTTAATAATTACATAGCAACAACATATTTTTATGTGATTTTTTTTAAATGGACACACCATTAATAATTGAGTAAAATAAAGTTGCTAGTACTTATAAGCTCCCGGTGGTACTAAACATGATATTTTAGGTTATATTTGACTCAAAGATTCATTACCCTGCATGGAAAATGAAAAATAACTATTATTTTCTAAAATATAAGAAGTTGTTTTAAGCCAAAAGATTAAAAAAAATAAAACATATATTTTCATACCATAGATTATTGAGTTTGTGAGTTTTCAATCGTTTGAGCCTTTCTTTTTTGCTGTACTTTAAACTCAACACAACTCTTGCGCATTTATTTCTCTTAAAATCAAACTTTTTTCATGAATCCTTTAACAATTGCAATTGTCTCACTTACTTGTGCATCTACAGATGGATCTCCTTCATTTGTGCTCAAACTACTTTGCCTCAACTAAATCTCTTTTATTTGCTTGCCAAATGTTCCACAACTTTTTCAACAAACAAGCATGTTTCTTCATTGCTAAAAACCTCAGTTGCTAATTAGATTAGTTTAGGGCAAAGTCATTTTAATCTAGGATTTTCTTCCACTTTTTTTCCCCTCACATTATAAACTATGCCATTTTGAGCCCCTCATGTCCGCCTCTTTAGGATATACTTATCAGGAACTAACTTAACATCATTTGCCTTGTATACCTTCAAAGCATGGCTACGTAGTATCCCGAAAGTTTTGAACTTTCTACGACTACAACATATAGAATTGTTATTAAGATCGAACAAAACTTGCCATTCACCTTCTTCACCTACCAAGTTGACAACATATTGAAATAATGGATGAACTTCATTTCTTTACTTTATGCAAATAGCCAAGAATAGACAAACTCCTCTTGGAACAAATCAAAAAGTGTGGGGGTCAAAGCTTGTGAAAGTTGTCAAAATATTGGCGAGTTAATTGACCTTAACCTTGGTACTTTTTTTTGTGACTCAAACTTACATTTAAGCTCATTATACTATTTTTCCTTAATAATACTTTCAAAAAGTTTAAAGAATTATATAATGTTAACATCCAAATTTATACATACTTTTAAATCTACATTCACACTTTCATTAAGCTATGTGCTCTTCATGCCAAAAGTGAAAGCTTGCTTCATGTAACATGTAGCCATTTTTTTTATGTTGTACATTGATCTAAGCCATTCATTTTCTACAACATCATATTGGAGCAACAATTGGCTCTAAGCCATCTCAAACTGTGATTCATTCTCATATTCATATATACACTTCTTGAAATTCATCAAGAAACAAGATCCACCTTTCATCAAATTGCCTAAGTGTCAAGTACAAAGTCCATTTCAGGTATCACCTTTTATAGCGCTCTTGCTATTACTTTATCTTGATCAATGAAAATAGTTTAAGACTTTTTTTGACAATGAGTTTTTAAAAATGTTTCAAATAGCCACTTAAAGGACTCCACTATTTCATCATACAACAATGCGACTCCAAATATTGCTACACCCTTGTGATGATTAAATCCTAAAAATATAATAAGAGACAAATGTTCTTTATTAGTACAGTAAGTGGTGTTAAGAGAAACTACATCACCAAAGTAGCCATAGTCGAAAAGCATTCTTGCATCAGCCTAAAAAATATTAGTTATTTGTTCATATGTATCCATCTGATATGTATAATAAAATGATGAATTTTCTATTAGCTGCTACTGAAAATATTGCAAAAGACGACATGCTTCTCCATATCTCATGTTTCGTTGTCTTCTAAACCAAATATAAATCTTTACACCTAATCTTATATATCCAAGATGGGCTCTATCTCCCGCATTTGTAATCATTAATTGAAATGATAATCTTTGTTGAAGTTTAGAATCACAGGCCATATTAATCTCTTGTGCCTAGACCTCAAATATATTACATTGACATCATAACATATGTGTTGTTTTTGGGAGATGAAAAATGTGATTATATCCCTCCACATATTCATGCAAATAGAATTTCTTAATCTTGTTTATCAGTGTAATTCTTACCATATATCCAATTCTAGTCTCAATCTTAATATCTCTTTTATCTTTTTCACGATAATCTTTTTTACAACAAACAAATCTACACAAAGACATAAAGCCATCTTTCTAGTTTTTGTTTTGTCATTGTTTTCTAACTCCTAATCCAACCTTCACACCATATTCACACCAAAACCTCCAAGTTGACTTTACACTATCAAATTCCTTGCCTATTTTAGGCTTCCATTTAACTCCTAAATTGCCATCTCCAATCAATGGAATAATAGCAACACCTAATTCTCTAAAATTCATCAATAAAACTTGCTTTAAAACTATATAAACTATTTGCCTTCCTTCCTTTAATCTCATGAACAGTCAAAAATATTTACTTTGAATGATTTATTGTTACTTCATACTTCGTATCTTCCTTCAATTTTGTATATTGTAAGTGCACAGTTCTAAATACTTCTTGCCTATCAAACATTTCACAACCTATAGCCAAGTCAAATACCAAATCAAATACTAAACAATGTCAAAGGCAATATTTATTGAAAACAAGCATATATATATATATATATATATATACATATACATATATATCCTTCTTGTTAAATGAGTTCTTTGTGTTGCCATACTTAACTTCCAAAATTTGTATTTCCAATAAAAATTATAAATGACATATAAAATTTTAAATCCCTAAAATTTGTAAAATTTTTATCTTTATCAAGGATTAAATGAAAATTCATTTCTTCAAAAAACTAACAATACATTTAAAAATTTCTACAAGATTTTAAAATTTTTATCTTAAACAAAGATTATAAATGACATATAAGAATCTAAACCCCTAAAATTTTGTAACACTTTTATCTTTATCAAAGATTAAATGGAAGTTCATTTTCTTCGAGAGACTAAAAATAAATTTTAAAATTTTTATAAAATTCTGAATTTTTTTTCTTTAGCTCAAATAATAAATAACACATACAATTCTATTTGTAAAATTTTTATCTTTCTCAAGGATTAAATGAAAGAAAAACACTAACTTAAGGATAGAAAAACACAATCATGATTAATTTTTTATCTTTACATACACATAACAAGGCATTCTTATAATAGCTTAAGAAATGAAAGATATTAACTAAAATGTTGTGTTGATACACTTCATAGCAGCTCAGGAAAAGGCCGTTCAATGAAGACAAATGCAAAGCATCAATGGTACAAAAAATGACAAAAGCTCTCTTCTTGTAAAAGTCATCACGAGTTTGGCACCAATATCCCCAGCTTTTTGTGCAGCTTAATCAATGGGAGTATTAGATCGTAAAACAATAAGAAAATTCACCTCCAGATACATAGCTTGCTATTCCTATCAAAACATATATACCATTTTGGGTAAATAAAATGGTGTGTTTTAAGTGCTTTCTCTGGCATGGAGAGACTACAACTGTTCGATGCATATGATGATGTGAATCGAACCAACAAAACCTACATACTGTTGCTCTCCAACGATAAAGGATCCACATGCACACTTATATATATATATATAAACAAAATAAGTATTATAAAACTCTTAAACTTTTAATCTACTTTTTCCACTTTGATTTATTGTTATTTGCCATTTATTATCGTTAGAAGAATTGACAGGAAAAAAAATTCTATTTAGACATTTCAACTTTCTAAAAATTTATATTATTTAATATGACAGAGTTAACAAACTAGTTCATCTTAAACTATGCTTTTTCCAAACTAATCCTAATATTTTATATGGAAAATAATTTTAGTTGCAAAACACTCGATATTTAAATGTGACAATATTTGAATTTACCTAAATCTAATTTTAAAAAAAAGTTTAAAAGACTATATCATAGGCTTAAATACACAATTATCTATAACTGTAAGGGTTGTAAGGTTTTTTTTTAATTAATTTTAGAAGTATTTTGTTTTGCATATGTAATCAAATCTGTATGCTTCATAAACTTACTTTCTTTTTCTTTTTATAAGGCTTTTGTAGCAATATTAAATACGTGTTTAGAATCTTTCAGTATGTGTGCTCCCAAACAACATATATAAACATTAAAAAATACTAATTAATGATAAAATTAATACTAAAATATGGAGCATCAATTGAAAAGAAAATTATTAACATGGAACACTCCCACCTCCTCTCTTGCAAATATGGAGGTGAGTTATAATGTTATCAAATTTAGCTTTTAAAATAATAAAACAAAAATAAATGTAATAGATTGGCATAATGAAAGTCAAGCCACTAATATATACTTCTTTCAGTTTCATATATAAGAGGCTTTTTTAAAATTTAATTTGATCTAAAATATAAAAAATAAACTACTAATACTGGTATATTAATTATAATATTTTAATTATATTTTTTATTAAATAAGTCTTTTAAATTATGAGCAGTAGTTGTCAATAATTTCAAAGAAAAAATACATACATTAAATAGAGACATTCTTAAAAAATAATTTTTATTTAGAACAAAATTAAAAAAATTAATTACTTTTAACTAACTCTTTTAATTTTCATAAATTAGTTATTTGTGTCTTAATTGGAGGTAATATTATTTATTAGTTGTATGGACTTAGATAAAAATTTCCTATAACTGGTTACCTAGAATATAGTCCCTGTTCAAGTGGCTGTGAAACTTTCCTAGTCCTGATTTGGATGCACCTGGTCATATATGCATTTTACGATTTTTTTTTTTCGCTGCACATATAGTATAATGTAATGTAAGTTGATAGCATTCAATGATTTATTGGTTTAACATTTCTTTTTTTTTTTTACAGTAAAAATATCTTTGGTTCAATAAATTTGATTTTCGACAATTTAACAGGGTTTTTTTTGACATCAATACTTGTTAAAGAAAAGTTTAATAAAGATATTCAGCCTTCAATTTTTAAAAAATATTTTTTAAAAATGTGGAAAAAACTCCATATTTTATTTTTATTTTTTAAATAAAAAACACGGAACTAAAATTTTTTTTTGAAAAGGCACCATTAGTCAATTCACAACTTTTATTAAAAAAAAATTTTTACAGAGCGTGAAAGGCTAGGTGCTGGGGAGGGGGAGGGGGAGGGGCAGGATCAGGAAGACGGGGTAGAAACATAGGTTTATATAGATATTACATATAATATAAAATAAATATAATATATTTAGTCTTATTAAGAATCTTATTTAAAAATTATCTTAACTTATTTAGAATAATAGATTGTCCTAGTCAGAAAACAAATGTTTTATTCTATCAACAAAATAATACACTTAATTTTTATTTTTTTTAATTTGTAAATACATATTCTTTTAAATCCCTTTAATTTTGTTAAATATGTTCTTTCAAATTAATATTTTTATTTTCTTACTTTGGAAATAAACGTTCTTTTGAACACATTTAATTTAAAATTTCATAAATTCAAGATTTAAAAAATTATATATATATATATATATATATATGATATTGTTGTTTCCATTTTAACTTAATACACTTTTGGTTTTTCTAATTTTATAAAAATTTATATTTAATATTTTAATTTAAAAATAAATAATATTGTTCTCTTGTTTTTAAAATGATCTAACTTTGTTTGCTTGTCTCACAATTTGTTCTAAATTTAATGTCAAACTTAAGAATATGAGGATTTGAAGCTCAAAGAATCAATTAAATAAATAATGTTTAGGTTATCAAATTATTAAGTTTAATATTAACATTTTGTATGAATTATGACACAAAGGGGCAAAATTAGATCATTTAAAAAAAAGAGAATAATATTGTTTATTTTTAAACTAAGAGACAAAATTACAAGTTTTATGAAATTAGAAAAAATATAAATATATTTAATCCTTTTATTTTATATTGATTTCAAATAAGGGTGATTATAAGTTTTGTTTGATGTGGTTTTGAATTAAAACTAAATCAAACCAACAACAACAACAACAACAACAACAAAGCCTTTTCCCACTAAGTGGGGTCGGCTACATGGATCAATCGACGCCATAAACATCTATCATAAATCATATTTTTAGATAGACCATTTAAATCTAAATCTCTCTTAATAATTTCTCCTATAGTTTTTCTTGGTCTTCCTCTACCTCTAGTTATTGGACTATTCTCCATCTCATCTACTCTCTTAACTGGGGCTTCTATAGGTCTCCTCCCCACATGACCAAACCATCTAAGTCTCGATTCTATCATCTTTTCCACAATAGGAGCGACTTCCACCTTCTCTCTAATGCATTCATTTCTAATTCTATCTCTTCTAGTGTGTTCACTCATCTAACGCAACATTCTCATCTCTGCAACATTTAACCTATTTTCTTGTTGACTTTTTATTGCCCAACACTCAGTTCCATACAACATTGCAGGTCTTATAACTGTGTGGTAGAATTTACCCTTGAGTTTGAGTGGTACTCTTCTATCACAAATAACACCCGAGGCACTCCTCCATTTCATCCACCCCGCTTGAATCCTATGCTTTACATCTTCTTCTATTTCTCCGTTATGTTGTATGATAGATCCAAGATACTTAAATCGTGTGACTTGTGGTAGGATATGTTCTCCAATTTTTACTTCTACGCTAGAAATGGTGTGCCTCTTACTAAACTTACACTCCATATACTCCGTTTTACTTCTACTTAAACGAAATCCATAAGCTTCTAAAGCTAGTCTCCACCTCTCTAACTTCTCATTCATTTCCTTTCTCGATTCTTCAACTAGGACAATATCATCTGCAAAAAGCATGCACTGTGACACCGGCTCTTGGATATGTTCAGTAAGCACATCCAAGACTAAAGTAAAAAGATAAGGGCTCAGAATTAACCCTTGATGTAAACCAACAATTATCGGAAAATCTTCTGTAAGTCCACCTTTTGTTACTACGCTAGTTGTAACCTTATCATACATGTCTTGGATTGCTCGAATATAAGCTATACGAACTCATTTTTTCTCCAAAGCCTTCTATAGAACCTCTCTTGGCACTCTATCATATGCTTTTTTTAAATCGATAAATATCATGTGTAAATCTCTTTGATTCTCTCGATATCTTTCCATTAATCTTCGCAACAAGTATATTGCTTCCATAGTTGACTTTCCTGGCATAAAACCAAATTGATTCTCCATCACTTGAGTCTCTTTCCTTAACCTTCTCTCAATTACTCTTTCCCATAATTTCATAGTGTGGCTCATGAGTTTAATTCCTCTATAATTTGCACAATTTTGAATGTCCCATTTACTCTTATAAATAGGGATTAAAGTACTTTTCCTCCACTCGTCTGGCATTCTTTTAGATCTCATAATTTCATTAAATAACTTTGTGAGCCAACTTATGCCTTTCACTCATAAACTCTTCCATACCTCAATGGGTATATTATCCGGTCCAACTGCTCTGCCATTCTCCATTTGTTGTAATGCTTCTTTTACCTCTACCTCACGAATCCTACAATAAAAAGTATAATTTTGATCCTCTTCTCTAATGTCTAGTCTATCCAATTGTAATAAAATCTCATGTCCTTCATTAAAAAGCCTATGAAAATAATCCTTCCACCGTTCTCTGATATCTTGTTCCGTTACTAACACTTTCCCTTCTTCATCCTTGATGCATTTCACTTGGTCCACATCTCTTGTTGTTCTTTCCCTACTTTTAGCTAGCTTATAAATACTTCTTTCTCCAACTTTAGTACCTAAAGATTGGTATAATCCATCAAATGCCCTTGCTTTCGCTTCACTCACTGCCTTCTTAGTGTCTTTTCTTGCTACTTTATATTTTTCTCAATTTTCATTACTCTTACATAATGACCACACTTTGTAACACTCTCTTTTAACTTTAATCTTATTTTGTACACTCGCATCCCACCACCAAGATTCTTTATCCCTAGGTCCAAAACCCTTTGATTCACCTAATATTCCCTTGCTATCTTCCTAATTTCTTTAGTCATTCCATTCCACATATCATTAGCACTTCCTTGTATTTCCCAAGATCCTTCCTCCACAATCTGTCTCTGCAAATTCCTTTCTTTATCCCTCTTTAGTTGCCACCACTTAGTTCTTAACACCCTATCTTCGTCTTTGTTTTTTATTCTCCTCTTAACTCTTACATCCATAACCAAAACTCTATGCTGAATAGTTAAACTCTCTCCAGGGATAACTTTACAATCTATACAAAGTTTTCTATCTGATTTCTTTATAAGAAAGAAATCAATTTGAGAACATACCCTTCCACTTTTGTACGTAATAAGGTGTTCCTCACGCTTTCTAAAACAAGTGTTAGTTAATATAAGATCGAACGCTAATGAGAAATCTAGAATAGTTTTACCCTCTGCATTTGCTTCCCCTATGCCATGTCCTCCATGAGCACCCTCGTACCCTGAAGATACCCTTCCCACATGACCATTTAAATCTCCTCCTAAAAGAATCTTTTCTCCGAATGGTATTTCTTGAACTAAACATTCTAAATCCTCCCAAAATTTTACCGTGTGATATTCTTCTAGCCCTACTTGTGGTGCATAAGCACTAATAACATTAAAGATTTCCTTTTCTACTACAAACTTTAATTTAATGATTCTATCTCCTAACCTTTTTACATCCACTATCGCATTTTTCCAAAACTTATCTATAATTATACCTACTCCATTTCTAAATTTAGCCTTACCAGTATACCAAAGTTTAAAACCTGAAGTGTCTAATTATTTCGCTTTTTCTCCTACCCATTTAGTTTCTTGTAAACACATAAAATTAATCCTCCTCCTAATCATAGTATCTACTATTTCCATAGACTTACCCGTAAGTGTACCTATATTCCAAGTGCTAAAACGAATCCTACTCTCATGAACTAGCTTCTTTAGTCACATTCGTTTACGAAAATGTGGGAACCTTTGCTTATTTTTCACTACATCCAGGCGTCGATGCAGCGGCTCTTGCTCACTTCTCACTGTACCCGAGCTATACAGCGCGTTACTTACAGGCAACGACCTAACTTTACGTTTAATATATCGATTGTCCATGTCATAAAGATTCGATAAAGTTTTACGTTGGCTGTCGACTGCCTAACACAACCCTCCTCTTTTTCCCGGGCTTGGGACCGGCTATGAAAAATAATTTACATGAAAGTTCATCATAGGCAGAGTTTAAAGGAATTTATTCAATTTTGGTTGTAATCAATTTAGTTCAATTGGGTTAATGCTTACAAGGATTTTTTTTAATTAAATCTATATTTTTGAAATTTTTAAGCCTACTTGTATTTTCTTATATTTATAAGACTCAAAATCATACAAGATAGTGTTAAAAAATTTAAAACTATTATTTTATATTAAATAATCAATCCTAAATTTTTAGTCAGTAATTTAACAATAATAACATTATCTTTGATATTAATGAAAAATTAAAAAAAAAATTCTATATAGGATTTTGGTTCAATAAAAATTGAATCAAACTATTGAAAACTAATAATTAAACCAATATAATTAGTTTTAATATATTAAAAATTAAACTAAACCCATTTATTTCAATTTTTAGTTGGTTTAGTTTGGTTTTGGCTACTTTAATTAGTTTGATTCAGTTTTAAATACTCTTAATTTTGAGTGTAAAATGTCATTCCTAATCAAATTGAATTGAAAATTTTTTTAGTAAATGAATTCATTTCAGTTTAATACAAGTTACAAAATTAAATTTATTATGGAAGATTTAAGTTTAAATTTTAATTAAAGTCAAAATTTTTAACAGAAAATTCCATGTTGTTTGTTATTTGACTAAATCAATCTATTCTTTTAATTAATATACGGTAATTTTTTAATAAGATTCTTAATAAAACTAAATATGTATTTTTTATACAAATAAATTTGAAAAATTAAATTAAAATTAGAAATATAATGTTACTAATAAAATCATAATTTATAAATGTATTGTTATTAACTATATTTTATTATTTTATTTTAAAAAATAAAGAATACATAACATAATATATTTATTTGATATAATAAAATTATATATATATATGTAAAATATTATTATATGAAATATCTTATATATAGTATATGTAAACCTATATTACTACCCCTCCCATGGGAAATTAATTCCCTACACTTGCCAAAAGGAAAGTTTAGATCATATTTGTAGAGAATGTATTTTTGACTTGAACAGTTTAAATCAAACCTAAATGGTTCAGATTTATTTTTATTTTTATTTTTTAAAATTTTAAATTATTATTATTTTAAAAGATATAAAATATAGAATAATTTTTTTTAATTACAAGTCTTTTAAAAAATAATAATATTTTTAAATAAAAAATAAATATAAAAAATTTTAAATTTAAATCATTTAAATCAAATCTCAACCGCCCAGGTTACTCCTCCAAAAAGTACGGAGTGCTGGGGATTTGGAAGCCATCCCATTCCCTCCACCTCACCCTGCCCCTCCCCAAACCTCTAGCCCGGCGTTCTTGTAATTTTTTTATTTTTTGTTTAATAAAAGATGTGAATTGACCAATGATATTTTTTCAAAAAAGATTTAACTAAATGGGGAAGATCTTTTTTGTTGGCATTCGGCGTTTTTTATTAAATAAAAAATAAAAAAATAGAATGTAAAGTGGCTCTCTTTACATTTTTTAAAACAAAAAAATATTTGAAAAAATAATTTTGAAAATTGAATATTTTTGTTAAAATTTTTTTAATAAGCATTAATGCCAAAAAGCCATTTAATAGGCGTAACTCTCACATTAATTAACTTGATATATTCAGAATAAAATAAATCTCCTTAGCGCCCCCCCATATCTTTTGATATTGAAGTATTAGAAGATATATAATGTTGATGCTTACCATCGTTTTTTCTTACTTTTCAAATTATATGCTCTTTTGTGAAAAAACAAAATGATGATAGCATTGTTGTAGTTAATTGTTAATGCGTCAACGTTAAATGCTCGCTTACGCAACTAAGATTCCCATCCATATATATATATATATATATATATATATATTAATTCCAAATATTGTTGTAATAATCAACCAAACAATAAGACAAATATATATATAATCAACAAAACCAAATATATATTAGCATCACTGAAACGACAGCTTCTGTTTTAGGCAATTCTTTCATTAAATACAGCTAGATATGCACTTGAAGCCCTGTGAGAGTAAAAAATGAGAACATTACTTTGAATAAACTAATATAAATGTATTAACTTACACAACAAATCACTAGACTTCCTCCGTTTTCGCTCTTTTTACTAAATATATCTTTCACTTTTTCCCACCAAATACATTCTTAGTTACTAATTACTGATGGACATGCTAATTAATTAATTGCAATTTGATTCTCTCTTTTGCTATACCTGAATATTTATCATACACATAACCTATGTGGCTCTTGATATTTGAGTCCATTTTAAATATTGTTCCTTAATTTTCCCTTCTTTTAAGGGAACTTCTACCTGTATTCACAGAGACACAAATTCAGAACCCACTTGAAGAAAATAGGAACTTGAGCTTTTTCCAGAGTATATTATGATTTCATTTTGTCAGTACCGAGCCACATTTTGAACGAATTCATATTTCACGTGACTAATAGTGGTACACAAAAAGACAGAATCATTAATTGTTGGGTTAACGTTAAGAACCCAGAATCCATTATCAACACAACGTCAGTGAAAATTGCGCAGGTGCAACTTCTCGAGGAGGTGTCTGCTGAAGCCATAGGGAACTTTTACAAAAATATAGTATATTTATATTAACTAATTAACCTATAACAGTATACCAAAGCCAGGAGTGTGGATAACTTCCCCTGTTCAGTAACATGCCTCGGAAAACGAAAGAAAATCAGATCAGGAGTTCTTAGAGCGCGCTTCTCTCTCTCTCTCTGTGTGATATATATATATGATCTGAGTCCGTAAGGATCGATCTGCTTCAACTTCTGTCTTCTGATCAGGGTTTATATAGCTCTACATATTATGATCTCCTCCGCACTCAATTATCATGAATATGCAACAAGTGCCACATATTAGAAAATATAATGAAGTCCAAAACCCACACTTCTGATCATATGAGGCCATACGTCGGTGATCAGCAAGATAAGTATCTGTTTAAACTGCCTTGGCACGACAAAAAGTCAAGGCAAAACGAATTTGATACTAATAGTCCTGTGAATTTGACCCAGACAAAAAAATATATAGACCGATTATGCCCCAAGGCCTAAATTTTGCTTTTCCATGCTGCCCTAGAAAAAATATAGAGAGAGGGGAAAAGGATAAAGCATCATTGTTGCGAAAGGGAAGTAGCTAGCTACCTAGGAGATACACCTAGGTGTATATCCAGCTTCCTGAAATGTGTGTTAAGTAACAAAGCAAAATTATGATCATCTTCACATGTAACTTTTGAAACTGTTCATATATACATGAATGGATCATTGATCTAGATTAGCTCAGAACTCTTGCAAAGATTGTTCTAGTATAAATGGTTAATTTATTTATTTTAGTACTCATAGTTTTACTTAACTTTTAATTTAGTTCATATAATTTAAAAATTATTAAATCTTTGTATAAAATTATTATACTAGTCAATATCATCAAACTTCTGTTACTTTTCTACAAAGTTTTACAAATATAGTCAAATATGTATTATTCTGACATATTAAACATATATGATTCAAACCAATTTATTCAAGTCAATTAGCATAGTTTTATTACATGCATGTGAGATAAATTTCATTTTATTATTTACTTTTTTCTAACATAAATTATATATATTTAGAAGTGTGCACATGCAGTATAGTGACGAAAGTTTAATGACAAAAATTAAATTAAAATCTATTAAATTAGAAGGACTTTATTACAGTTTTTTTTAAAGTTATAACAACTAAATTAAAAATTAATTAAAACTATAAAAATCAATCACAATAATTAACCTACATAAATTGCTAGATCAAGAAGTGTGTGTGTGTGTGTACATAAATAAAATAAGGGTACAAATTATGGAGGGTGGGAAGAGAAAGAAGGAGCTCCCTTCAGTCCAAGCACAGAAAAAGAGGGAAGCAAAATATCTCCTGCTTCATTCACACAATTACAGTAGCAAAACGATCTCGTTTAATCCCTACTGAGTATGTGTATGAATGACTCAGCAGTTACTTCAACAACCCTCTATTCCTCATCCATGAGTGGGCTGAAGGAAGCTCCTATTTTTCACCATCTGATCTCCTTCCAAATATACACATATTCATTTTTTTCTTAACCTGTCATCATGAAAGGACAGTATGAATTCATGATCAGCTGAGTAATTTGCAGGCAGAGAGATATATAATAAAAAAAAATCTAATATCAATTCAAAAGGCTCAAATGAAGGCCCATTTTCTCTTGTATGAAAAATTAGTTGAGAATAAACTTCACGGAGACGTTGAAGGAAAGATTTTATGGAATGAAGACGGGTTATAAGAACAACAACAGACTAAAGATTTTAAAGAAAACAATGACTTTTTTTTTTGGGTAAAAATGAAAACAATGACTTTAAACTTAAGTATAGTTGGACTGTTATGAAATATTCTGAATTTACTTGTCAATTAATTACCCAGATGACAATGGAGATTCCAAAAGTTAGAACTATTCAAAGATTTGCAAAAAACCACCTGCTTATAAACATGAAAATATTATACAAGAAAAGCTGGAAGAGGTATAAATAAAAGGAAGCAAGAAAGAGGAGGTCTGGGGGCACCAAGAAGGAAGGAGAACAAGAGGGCCATACCAGCTAAAACATTTTGTTATGATCAACTAGCTAACTGGTGAAAGCATATCAATGCAAGTTTATGACCTCAATATTCAAACCATGCTTTTCTTAAATAACCCTTTCATAAAAATCGGTACCCCAGGAAATAAATATACGAAAGCACACAACACTTTGACTTAGCAAAGGAAACCCTAATTTTGCGAACCGCAGGAAGATGAAGACTAACGGATTATTAATCTTAAAGCACCGGACAGGCTTACCTTGGTAACCAAACTAATTAAGAACTTTTGAAAGACAACGAAAGATAGATCTCCATATTCTCCAGGGTATGCAAGCTGGAGCATCCTAATTAGAGTTTGGGAGACAGAAGAAAACGATATATTTGAAGTTGAGCAAGTCTGAGAGCAGAACCTCAAAAGTCAATGCTGCCAGAAACCCTAATTCTGGTATGCTTCTAATAAAAATCTCCGCCGGAGCCTGAACCGAAGGTGGAAAATGAGAGATATAAAGAAATGAAAACTGTGATCTGTAAAGACCAAAAAGGACGTGCAGCTCAAGGATGGCCATTGAATTTTTAATTTTTTTTTTGTTTGAGATCTTTTTTAAAACCCAAAAAAGAAAATTCAAAAGGGACATGATGATGATGAGTCATTGTCGTCATGAGAGTCAGAGACAGGGAAGTGAATCCAGGTTGTAATCTAGTGACACAACCTTTATGGGGTTAGGGAGAATCGGAATGACAGTAAAATTCACTATTTATGTGCACAGAGAATTATTCTGCAGAAGCAAGCAGGCAATGGTCTTCAAAGATAAAAGTACAAATATTGGAGAAGTGTAATTAAATCGAGGAGGGACAAAACTAGCTAGGATTTGGGGGTCAGTGAGGATTAAAATGAGGTTTGGTTTGATTTATGATGAGTTTATTTGGTTATTATACAGAGAGAGAGAGAGAGAGAGAGAGAGAGAGAGAGCGAGAGAGAAAGAAAGAGACAACCGACACCTTCACATCATTTTCGAAGCTACTGTTCAAGCGTATGCTGCTTTCTCCGCAACTTGAAAAACCTTGTTTATAATATATTACAAAATTACAAATACAAATATAGCTGTGATCGAAAGACGTTGAAGGGCGCGTTAACATTTTTTTTCCGTTTTTAGTGGACGGTCGAAAAAATAAAGAATTATTGAGGTTTTATTATGCCATAAATAATATCCAAGAAATACATCATATAGATCATGCATGTATATGTTCCATAATGAATATGAAATCATAAAGAAGTTAGTTTTAGGGATGTATAAAAACTTTCAAGATGTATTTATACTAAGAAACAAACTTTTAGGGGCATTGAAGTTTGTAAATGCTATATATATCCTAATCATTGTTATTTATTATCATTTAAGAATCTAACCATCCCAAATATAGGATAAAAATGTATGAACAAAATCAATTTCAATTTTCATATATAATCTTTATTACAAGTTCCAAAGAGCAAAAAAATTAAAATTTTTCGATGATATATTTTGAATTATATATAAACACATCCATTTTATCATCTATATATTCATCTTATCTAATTTCCGCTACTCTGCAAAAGTCAAAAATAAAAATTCATTGTCATGAATTTTTCATTATCAAATATCAATCTCATCTCCTCCGCTCAATCGAGATTGACGTCAGCCACCTAGCACGTAAAATTTTAAATTTATATAAATATTTGGATTTTGTTTGATTGGTTACATTGCAAACATATTTTTTTTTATATAATTTATGTAATATTTATTATATTATTATATTTATTATTTAATATATCAAATTATTTTTAAAAAATAAAATAAAATAATTATTTCTTATCTTATCTATCTCTATTTGCTCAAATTTTATATTCTTTTTATTATTATATCTTTCAACCAAATATACTAATAAAGTTTTGGTATAGTTTTAATTTTAAAAAGAATATAATAATTGCTCTTTGAATAAATATACCTTTGTCCTTATTGATTGATGAATGCGGTGTTGAGGCCAAAGTGCCGCTCAGAAATAATAGAAACGGGTTGGGAATTATAATAAAAATTATTCATAGACTTTTAAAATAGTCTTTGACATAATATAAAAGTTTTTATATATAATTAAAAAATCAAGAATTGAATCTGTCATTTTTCATTCTTTTGATAGAAATTAAAGTTTAACACAAAGTATAATAAACTTGTATTAAGACTTTTGTATAAAAAAATCAAATATTATAATAAAAATTATTTATAAACTTTCACTCGATAATTTTAGCATTTATATTGAATTTATCCTTGATAAAAAGCTGCACAATATAAAGTGGTTCCTTAACTGGTTGCGGTGGATATCCATTCATGGAGGCCACCCCGTAAATGCATATATCGAGAATCAGCTATTGCTTTTCTTAGTCTTATTTCCCATCATCAATATACTCTGTTCCTTGTCAGTATACCTTGTACCGCCATTATATCAACCCACATGCATTCTGCTCCAACTCCTCCTCTCTTTTCTTCTACATTGACATGTAAATGTTTGAGTGGTGGCAGATTACAACCATTTCGTCATTGGCTCTCTCACTGATAGCAATATGGTCGAAAACAATATAACCATAAGGTTAGCTTCCAAAGAAAGAAACGAGAAATTTGAGGAAGGATAAAGAAAGAAACGAGAAATTTGAGGAAAGATAAAGAAAGAAAAAAAGGGGGTAAAAAAATATGATAATCTTCGATCATCCCGTATTTTGAAGTTTTAATTAATTTAGCGAGAGATAAATAAGACTAAGAATAATATTTTTTTTTGTCTATAATTTAGAGGGAGATAAACTTTAACAAGAAAAGAAGAGGCAAGAGATTGGTGCTCCTTCGTTATTTTTTTTTTCCTAAAAAAAATATTTGCCTTTTGTTCTTTATTATTGTACTTTCTTTTAAACATACTTTAAATATTAAGTACTTATTTAAATGGGTGGTTGGATTTCCCAAACCACATTTTAAATAAAGCAATAATTTATTATTTTTAAGTATTGCAGTTTAACAAACATAATTTTTAATTTTTTCACCGTCAAACCAAACACACTCTAACTAGTTGCCTTTTTGGGTATACTAAACTGAATAAATTTGAAATGAATCAAGGTGAGTAATATAGATTAACTACATCTTGCATAATTGGATAATTAGTCTGAATCAGGAATGAAACTGAATTGGTTGTTATATTGATTTAAATTGAATAGTAATTTAAAAAGTAATGTCTTGCATGTTCCATGAGAGAAAGATTGTGGTATAATAACAAATATAATTATAGTGTTTGTAATGGAGAATTGATGAAAAAAAAAAACATATTCACAGTAACTTATATGACAGCAGAAAAAAATAAGACATGAAAAAGTGACTTTAAAAAAAAAATGTGAAGATCCACGTGCAACTGACATAAAAAAGTGAATTAAAAGAAAAAGAGTTAAGAGTTTAATTATATATTTTTGAGCACTGCATTTTATTGCCGTCACGAAATGATTAATTAAAGAGAATGAAAAATGAAGGCCATTAATTAGATGTAAAATAAGGACACTTAACTCTTTTTACATATTAAAAATAAATTAAATTATATAACAAAAATATAAATGACAGTACTGTATAAATGCCAAAAATAAACTCCTAAAGATGCAGTAATTAAAACAGGTAAGAGGCAAGCAAGAGGGATGAAGCACAAACAACCTGAGAAAGGAAAAGAAGTTATAATAAAAAGGAGATGATGGGGGAATCATAGGAGTCAACACCCACGAGCAAAGGGCATAATGGGAAACAAGAATGGACCACAAAAGATATGGGTTTCATAATTTGAATCCTCTCCAGATTCTGATTAGATTTACTTCCCACCCATTCACTTACTCTCTCTGACTTTTTGCACCTCCATATATGTAGTGCTTCCTGCAATTCAACTAATAATGACACTTCCATTCACAAAAATGCACAAACACTGCCCCCATTTATATTTATTTATGTTTCCTCTATACAAATTTGTAAAAGCTAATTCAAAATTCTAAGTATATTTTTGCTGAGATTTATAGTCTAATTACAAAGATTTATGTCACAATTTTATTAACACTATAGTACAACTCTCTACTGACATTTAAGCAAGAATATATTCAATAGTTTTCTTTTTTTGGTTGCTCTTTAGTTTTTATTCAAATTAAAAAAAAAAATTAAGTACTTTAGTCCCACTTATTGGTACATATAGGCACAACTGATCTCGTATAAACTTTGTCTTAAATTCTGATACGCAAACAAAATAAAAATCTCAAGATGGTTATATATACATAATTTCTTTTAATATTTCTAGTTGTATTTACATAATAAAGTTAATGTCATCCTACTCGCTAGAAACATATTTATAATTTGCAAAAATAATAAGATAACTACTTATAATATTAAAAATTAAAAATCTTTGTAATTTGAATATACCTCGATGCTTGATTAATTCCCCAAAAAATGACAAATGCAAGACATAATTATGCTAGATAATTACTGGTCTTTTCCCTTTTTTGTCTTTGTTTACCTCCAGTCACAATGTCGTTAATAAAAAACAAAAGCCCAGAAAAGGGGAAGACGTTTTAGATCGCGGGAATTAAAATCAACTAGCAATCCTAGCCCTTGAATCATTAATAGGCATAACTTATTTTACCTCAGGAGTTTAAACCTAACTGGTAATGCTAATTGCCTTGTCTTTATGCGGCAAAAGTTCATAAGACTTGTTTGTTGTATCAATAATTTAGCAGCATGATTACAAGATACACATGATTAATTAATTAGTGGAAGCCTCATTAACACCAAAAACATCCAAAACCAGATTTCTTGTAATATAAAACAA
The DNA here is from genome assembly GCA_026724425.1 of Erythrophleum ivorense. Lineage (NCBI taxonomy): Eukaryota > Viridiplantae > Streptophyta > Magnoliopsida > Fabales > Fabaceae > Erythrophleum > Erythrophleum ivorense. Next base: position 544,434 of record JAIUCV010000268.1, read on the forward strand.
TTTCAGCACTTACAAATGCAGCAACGAATTGATTAACATATTTGCACAAAGCCTGTGAAAGCAGATATATAAAACAAAACCAAGAGGCGGAAGAGAGGATGAAAATTTCAAAGGGATGCAACATTATGAACAAATTTGTGCTCATCATAATTTTTGACAAATGAGGAAATGTCAGGATAGTGGATCCTTTCGTTTGAGTATCTGGTAGCTAAGTAAAACCCCTTGCTCATCAAACCTCATTACAACAAGCAAACATGTGTTTAAGCCCTGAATGTGAGCCATATCTAAGGATGCTTTCCTTCAATCTGATTTTTGGGGCAGCCATTGATGAGAAAATTTCCCAAATTACAGAACCAAGCATGAAAATTTTCAGGTAAATGCAGGGTCAAATATCATGATCATTCAACCTGGAAAACATTTGAGATTTTGAGAGTTTAAAACAGCTGGAAAATTAGACTTGTCGAACCATCCCCAAAGGTCCGCAAGTCGGCAGGTTTTACCAATGCTCTGCATAGTGGGCAAGTCCGTTCTCTCTCAAACCTGAAGAGTAAGTGCCTTTTTGTTGGTCAAGGACGGAGAGATAAATATGATTATAAGTAAATTACAATCTAATTAAAATATATCTCATAGTCACATATATTTCCTTATAATTGCTAAGCATTTAATGAATATCTCAGTGGCAAGAATTAAAACTTATCACCAAAATTGAAGGTCCATATTCTAGGTAGCCTGGACACTGACATGAACATGGCACCAACACAGACACAGTGACTCAACAAAATTTGAAGTGTCGTGTAATATCATGTCATATCCAATACAAATATCCAATGTGTATCTAACATGGACATGGCTCTATTTCTTAAGTGTCCGTGCTTTGTAGTTCATATTCAAAGGAAATCATTAGGTTAAAAGAATACCTTACTTGGATCCATAATAATATAAATAGCTACTTTCTTTTTCTTTGGAGGCATCTACATGTAGGCCCGAGTGCACTTTCCAGAAAATTCCAGTCCCTTTAACTATCCCCCACTATTTTTATTTTTAAGCAAATAGTGGGCAATGAGCAATGGAAACCCTATCTTTCTCTAATACCCACTCTCGTACCAGTCAATTATTTTCCAAAATTACCAATGTAATACTCATGATTATAAATATCATAAAGAAAGGGGGGAGGTCCCTGTAATTTAGCTCTGCCTCAAAAAGGGTGGCTGTAATCGTTTTAAAATTAACAAATAAACAACCAAGATTAACACATTCTGGAGAATTAGGGGAAACACTTGTACCTAATTTATTGTCTACCCTAAACAATTATTATCTATTGGCTTCAAAAAGCTGATGTTATTTCTCTTTAACTTGTGTAATTTTTGCTTAAAAGTTCTAGATGAGGAACAGAATTATGACTTACCATTCTGCTACACACTCCTCGCAGAAAATGTGTTTGCAGCGCAACAAAACTGGAGCATGCATCTTCTCTTGGCATATAGCACATAGGTCGCCAGCAGCATTTACCTGCATTTATATTTCAGAATCGTAAATACAAAGACTGCCAGAAAAAGTACTTTGATAATACTAAATTAATATAAACACAGTTTTGTTTTCCTTAAATGTAAAATAAGCAGCTTTATTAGGTAGAAAGGACTAGAAGAATACAAAGGCAGAATATAATGTATCCTCTTTCAAAAGCAAATCAAAACACCAACAAGAAATAAAGCACACTAACAATGCCCGCCAACCCTACTGTATATCACATATTTAAAATTTAAAAAAAAAAAATCATGAAAGTGGCCATTGTCAAGCACCATAAAGAAGCTAAGAAGACAACTCTGTCCTTAAAAATTAATCTTGGGAATGAACAAGTACCATAGATAAGTCAGCAATTAACCATTGAAATTTGTAATTCTCTTCAGCCAAAGAAATAATAAAATTGGAAACTAGGCACATTGTCAATTGGCAACAAAGCTCTTCCTGCCTTACTCTGGTAAAACCTAAGAAATGACACGTCAGAATTTGCACCAATTTTGCAAGTCAGGCTCAAGATTCTCAAGAGACACCACTACCAATAGACTTAAATATAGGTGTACATAAATGCAGAGAAATAAATATGGTTGTGCAAACCACAAAGTAACAACTATGGAGAGTAGAAGAAAAGAGAAACAAAGAAGAGCACAAAAGATTCACTGAAATGCCATGTCCCTCCTTCTCATGCTAACTTTAACACCCTGGGATACATCTGAATTTTTTACCAGTTTAAAGATTAAAAAAAAAATACAGGGTTGAATAAATGGAACAGGCTGACATAGGAATTATTTCCTAAGATCCTTCTCCATGTCATTCACAAAAAGGACGCTCTGCTTAAGCTTAGCATACGCATAAACACATGCAGGAAACAACTGGATAAATTATTAGAATGCCATGAGGGCACATCCAAAACTTTCCAAAGATTTATGTTAACCAATTAACTGAGCCCTTAGGTGCGGGAGAAGGGGAAAAAAAAAAGGCAGATATCCCTCACCTCTTCTTTATTTAAAAAAGAAACTTCAATTTTAAACGTGTGTACTTTATCCCCCTTTCATGTGGGTCTTGTTCCTCTATCCTATATTGCTGTGGGCATTGGGACCTCACTATCATTCAAATGAGTTGTTCTCAGATGCAGGACTCATACATTTTGTCAGATCAAATACATTGTTGCCAACCGACCATGCTGTAATACACATAACTAGATACATTTTCATAAAGCATGACAAATAGGCATGTTCTTTACTGTAAAAAGTTTATTTAAATTTTGCCTCTAGCCCATTTTCTTCAAGTACAGAAATCTATTTATCTGGGTTGACACTAGGCAGTATCAGCAGCAAATCCTAATATTAAGGGTAAACTAGCTGTAGACCTGTGGTTTAGAAATAGTGTTAATTATCCGCATGAATACATCAAAGGTCACCATAGGGTCAGACATTAATAAATAACAATCATCCCACTATCAACTCTGTAGATTCTCATGCATGAATTTCTTTTTAAATAGTATTATTCATTGACTTCATAACACATGATTGAATCTTTAATTGTTCATTTTGATACTTGGTGCTTCTTTTATAATGCAGGATTCATAATTATAAGTAGTAATTTTTATTACAGTGGAATTATAGACAACAGCTGCATCAACGTAGATAGCTTTATTCCTGGATTGATGCAATATATTATTTAAACAAAAGAAAATGGCTAACCACATTGAATTATTTAGTTCACTTATTTAAAAATGGAGGGGACCTGTCATTATCTTTAGGATCTGCAGTTTGCAAACCAAATTTTTAATAATTTTATGCGTTGAAAGAATAAGAAAACTCTAATTTTCTAAAAACATAATGGTGTATAAAAGATTCTCCATTTCTCTGATGGATAAATTGATAGAAGCAAAACACTGTAGCAAAGGAGGGAGAGAAGTGTTAATTACAATTAAAATTACTCGGTTCCAGACTAAATGAATGCAGTTTACAGAAATGGACATATTCACCTGTTCCATTGTGGCATAAATTCCATAATGAACTTCCTTTCTTGATAATGCTTTTAAGGCAGAAAAGAAGCATTGGACCTAATAAACACATAGGAAGTTGAAGACAATGGAATAGGTTAGCGTCATACCCAAATATCTTCAAGTACAGAACTAGGAAGCCTAATCTTAAGAATGAAAATATACCTTCTCAACAACAGATGTCAGCTTGAAAGTTAAATACAATCCTGTAGTCAGTGATGAAAAGAGACTTCCATAATCCTTGTTTAAGAAAAACCGGTACCAAACCGGTGTTGGCAACAAGGCACGATACAACAACAATGAGTACTCAACCAGAGTTAACATTTGACCCTTGAAATAATTTAGCAACTTTCAGTTGGTTGCGGAGGCATAATATAGTTGAAAATTATATGCTTGTTGGAAATAGTAAAGAAGCTATTACTCACCTGATGACGGAAGTTATGGCCTCTTACACTTTTGTAATATATAAGCAGCAAACACTTGAAAGCCATTGCTACTTGCCGCACCAGTGTATCTGAAAGCCATTAAATATGGTGACTAAATACCAACAAAAATTGAATAAATTTAGGCTACAAAATTATCAATATTAAGGGATAGGCTTGACACAAAGAAACAACCAACCAATACAAAACTAAAGCATAGAAATATAACTTAAGAGATTCAGAAAAATATTGCTCTTATTTACATAGCCGAACAATATATCAAACATTGAAGCAAATAAATAGCTGAAAATAAAAGGTTATTAAAAAAAAAAAAACTAAAGTATGATGCTAACAATGTATCAAACATGTGTATACACACTGGAATACCCACAGGCATATTACAACAACAATAACAACAACAAAGCCTTTTCCCACTAAGTGGAGTCAGCTACATGGATCAATCGACGCCATAAGCACCTATCGTAAATCATATTTTTAGACAAACTATTTAAATCTAAATCTCTCTTAATAATTTCTCCTATAGTTTGTCTTGGTCTTCCTCTACCTCTAATTATTGGACTATTCTCCATCTCATCTACTCTCATAATTGGGGCTTCTATAGGTCTTCTCCCAACATGACCAAACCATCTAAGTCTTGATTCAACAATCTTTTCCACAATAGGGGCGACTTCTACTTTCTCTCTAATATATTCATTTCTAATCCGATCTCGTCTAGTGTGTCCACTCATCCAACGCAACATTCTCATCTCTGCAACATTGAACTTATTCTCTTGTTGACTTTTAATTGCCCAACACTCAGTTCCATACAACATTGCATGTCTTATAACTGTACGATAAAATTTACCCTTAAGTTTGAGTGATACTCTTCTATCACAAATAACACCTGAAGCACTCCTCCACTTCATCCACCCCGCTTGAATCTTATGTTTTACGTCTTCTTCTATTTCCCCATTATGTTGTATGACGGATCCAAGATATTTAAATCATGTGACTTGTGGTATAATATGTTCTCCAACTTTCACTTCTACGCTAGAAGTGATGTGTCTCTTACTAAACTTACACTCCATATACTCGGTTTTATTTCTACTTAAACGAAATCCATGAGTTTCCAAAACTAATCTCCACCTCTCTAACTTCTCATTCATTTCTACTCTCGATTCCCAAACTAAGACAATATCGTCTGCAAATAGCATACACCGTGGTACCGGCTCTTGGATATGTTCAGTAAGCACATCCAATACTAAAGTAAGTAGATAAGGACTCAGAGTTGACCCTTGATGTAAACCAATAGTTGTCGGAATATCTTCTGTACGTCCACCTTTTGTTGCTACACTAGTTGTAGCCTCACCATACATATCTTGTATTGCTCGAATATAAGCTATACGAACTCATTTTTTTTTCAAAACCTTCCATAAAACCTTTCTTGGTACTCTATCATATACTTTTTCCAAATCGATAAACACCATGTGTAAATCTCTTCGATTCTCTCGATATCGCTCCATTAATTTTCGCAACAAATATATTGCTTCCATAGTTGACCTTCCCGGCATAAAACCAAATTGATTCTCCGTAACTTAGGTCTCTTTCCTTAATCGTTACTCAATTACTCTTTCCCATAATTTCATTGTGTGGCTCATGAGCTTAATTCCTCTATAATTTGCACAATCTTGAATGTCCCCCTTATTCTTATAAATAGGAATTAAAGAACTTCTCCTCCACTCATTTGGCATTCTCTTAGATCTCATAATTTAATTAAATAACTTTGTGAACCAACTTATACCTTTCCCTCCTAAACCCTTCCATACCTTAATAGGTATATTATCCAGTCCAACTGCTCTGTCACTCTCCATTCTCTTTAATGCTTCTTTTATCTCTGCCTCACAAATCCTACGATAAAAAGTATAATTTTGATCCTCTTCTCTAGTATCTAATCTATCCGATTGCAATGCAATCTCATGACCTTTATTAAAAAACCTATGAAAATAATTCTTCCACCGTTCTCTGATATCTTGTTCCGTGACCAAGACTTTACCTTCTTCATCTTTAATACATTTTACTTGGTCAACGTCTCTTGTCTTTCTTTCCCTACTTTTAGCTAATTTGTAAATATTTCTTTCCCCAACTTTAGTACCTAAAGATTGGTATAACCCATCGAATGCCCTCATTCTCGCTTTGCTCACTGCCTTCTTAATCTCTTTCTTAGTTATTTTATATTTCTCCCAATTTTCATTACTCCTACACAATGACCACACTTTATAACACTCCCTCTTAACTTTAACTTTATCTTGCACGCTTGCATCCCACCACCAAGATTCTTTATCTCTAGGTCCAAAACCTTTTGATTCACCTAATATTTCCTTTGACACTTTCCTAATTTCTTTAGCCATTCCATTCCACATATCGTTAGCACTTCCTTGTATTTCCCAAGGTCCTTCCTCCACAATCCGTTTCTGCACATTCTTTTCTTTATCTCCCTTTAGTTGCCACCACTTAGTTCTTAACACCCTATTTTGGCCTTTGTTTTTTATTCCCCTCCTAACTCGTACATCCATAACCAAAACTCTATATTGAGTAGTTAAACTCTCTCCAGGTATAACTTTGCAATCCATGCAAAGTTTTCTATCCGATTTTCTTATAAGAAAGAAATCGATTTGAGAACATACCCTTTTACTTTTGTATGTGATAAGATGTTCCTCACGCTTTCTAAAACAAGTGTTAGCTAATATAAGATCGAACGTCAATGAAAAGTCTAGAATAGTTTTACCCTCTGCATTTGCTTCCCCTATGCCATATCCTCCATGAACACTCTCGTAACCTGAAGATACACTTCCCACATGACCATTTAGATCCCCTCCTAAAAGAATCTTTTCTCCTAATGGTATTTCCTGAACTAAACATTCTAAATCCTCCCAAAACTTTACTTTGTGATGTTCTTCTAATCCTACTTGTGGTGCATAGGCACTAATGACATTAAAAATTTCCTTTTCCACTATTAACTTTAATGCAATGATTCTATCTCCTACCCTTTTTACATCCACTATAGTATTTTTCCAAAACTTATCTACAATTATACCTACTCCATTTCTAGATTTATCCTTCCCAACATACCAAAGTTTAAAACCCGAAGTGTCTAATTTTTTCACTTTTTCTCCTACCCATTTAGTTTCTTGTAAACACATAAAATTAATTTTCCTCCTAATCATGGTATCTACTATTTCCATTGACTTACCCGTAAGTGTATCTATATTCCAAGTCCCAAAACGAATCCTACTCTCATGAACTAACTTCTTTACCCACATCCGTTCACGAAAATGTAGAAGCCCTTGTTTATTTTTCACTACACTGAGGCGACGATGTAGCGGCTCTTGCTCACTTGTCACTGTACTCGAGCTATACAGCGCGTTACTTCAGGGCAACGTCCTAATATTACGTTTAATATATCGATTGTCCATGTCATAAAGATTCGACAAAGTTTTACGTTGGCTGTCGACTGCCTAACACAACCCTCCTCTTTTTTTCGTGCTTGGGACCGACTATGAAAATTAATTTGCATCAAAGCTCGTCATAGGCAGAGTTACCCACAGGCATATTATTGTAATTAATTTATTTCACCTAGACTGCATAATTTCAATTTGTGGTGTTCACTAAGGAGATGATTTTCTTACTTAATCATAAACTATGGACATACATTTCATGCCCACTATGTATAATGATGTTTAGCATAAATCCAGTGTAACAATGGAACAACAAACAACTGCATGCTAATTTTTCATGTGGGGAAAAAGCTGAATACTGGTACTAAATAAATTTATACCATTAACCAAAACGATGAATATAGCATGCCAGAAAGGAGGCGCTGATTTTGAAGGAAGCATGACCAATGGGTATAAAAGATCATCATTTTGATACCACCAGTAAATGCACATCACGTAAAGCATGAAGACGGAAGAGATACCAACAAGAATAGAAACTTTCCTATCTCCCTGCAAAATAGAACTTGTATTGAGCCTCCTTTTTTTTCTGTACAGAGGGGAAGGGGGAGTTACAAGTAGATAATTAGAGGAAAAAAAGTTTGAAGGACTTGCAAAAATCTGGGCAAAGCACCTTCAGTGCCGTCTGCTTCTTAACAATTTCATTTGATTTGAACATCACAGCCGAAATCCAAATTGTGACAAAAAAACCTGCAAGTTCCCAGAAGTAAATATCACCATATTATATAGAAAGAATCAAAAGTACAAATTTGGAACATGACAGTGACGCCTCCAAGTAGGATAAACAATAAATAAAAGGCAGGTGCAGACCAAACTATCCTCAAAAACCTTCTCTCCTAACCATTTTTCGCTTTTCCTGCCCCCACCCCACCCCCTTTTTCCCTTGGTGATTACATGCAGTTTAAACCTAAATATGATGGGTTGCACAGATATTAGTGTATAGAAATTTCGTAGTTTCCATCACTCCCAAAGGCATGCAAGCTTTCTGTCCTGCCATTTTTCTCCGAAGCACATTCCCTGAGAACAATTAAGATAAGGCTTCCAACACAGCCAAGTTGTTTGAATATGAAATCATTAAGAACACCAAGCAGAAAAGCATACCACACACAAATTATCTATGAATTTGGTCCAACCATATCATCGAGTTTAGCATATCTTATCCATTAGTCACAATTTGTACAATGGGACATAGCATATAACGAGTAAAAACAAATAAGGGAAACGCATATTTCTCTCAGTTTCATTGAAGCACTCTAGCAGCATGAAGCCAAAATAAACATAAAAAACATAAAACAGGGGAACAAGAATAGTACCTTGCAAATGCTGACGAATGAAAACAACCAACAGCAAGAGTGAGAAAGGAAGAATCTGCTCAATCCACTTAGCAACCTGCTGAATATCATACCTCTGGTAAGAGGATGAATCTCTATTGTTACCTTCCAATGCATTCTCAGTATCTTCATCCACCTGTCCACTAGCGGTCGATGTGGATGAAGACACTAGAGGGAATCTTTCGCTGCGACCCTCAGCATCGTCATCCAACGCGGGCATTCCTCCTCTATTTTCCATCAAATCATCATGATCGACTTCTCCAAGCAGATTCTGAGAGGGAGAAGAAAAAGAACCTAACCCAACACTGTTTTCTTGTTCTCCAGCTCCAATGATCCGTATTGAAACTTCCCCGGTACTGCCACTGCACGCGGCAACAGAATCGGAAAGCTGAGAGCGTATTTCCGAAGTGGTAACTCCGTTGTTGACTGTCACATTCTCCGAATCGTGGGTTGACGAACTTGAGCGGAGAATGCCCGCATAATTCAACAGAAAAGAAATTGGATAACGGAAGGGGCTGGCAGGGGGTAACCTCATCCCATACCAAGTTTCAGTAATGGCACTGCTATTACTGTTACTATTATTTACACCAACGATAGATGATGATGAGGAAGAAGAAGAAATGGCGTGTTGTTCTGAATTAGCACCCGATGTTTCCATCGTCGTCGCAAAATTAAATCCTGATCCTCACTTAACCTCCTGTTTGATCGTTCTTTCTTTTTCAGCCTATATTCTATTTTAGGGGTTCTCCCCGGGTGATCACTGATATAGAAAAATAAAAATAATTTTTTTGGTTGATAATTTACCCTGGGAAGAGAATAGAATTTATGGGGAGACAGAGTGAAAACCACATTAAGGCTCAAAAAGAAGAAAAATCCAAAGGAAACCGATAGAAGGAAGCAATAAAGGAATAGGGATATATTACCCGACGAATGAAGCAATAGAAAACAAAGCAGCGTTTGGCGTATTGAAATATGAAACAGGGTTAACGCCGGAGAAAGGATTTCAGCTGAAGCAGAGACGGTGGCAGAAGAAGAGGAAAAAGGAGAAGTAAGGAAGAGGAGAAAAGTCAAAGTCTCAGGAAGCTGTGAGCCTGAAACCTTGGCTTTATTTTATTTATTAGGGGGGGGGGGTGCTTGTCTGTGTCTGAGTGAGCAGGAGAATAAGAAGGGAAATCTAATTAATGTACGTCGCGAGGTGGACGATAAAGAAACGCGTTTAGAGAGGCATTTTCAAGCTCTTTTCTCCACTTCGTCATTTCAACGGATGCAGAGCCATGACCTGCAACCTTTCCCTTTTGTTTTTTTGTTTTTAGTTTTTTTAAATATCTTTATATATTTGCTAATTGGTCATTAATCATTGGTTTATTTTTCTTGTCACGCTAGGTTATTTATTTCAAAATAATTAGTTCAACATATGAATATTGGTATTATTATTTCTTTTTTGGTACAGGTACGGCCAATTATGTAAATTAATATCAGGTTCGAACCAAAAAAATTAAATTCAATTATCATTTTAATCTTTTAATTAATTAATTAGTTAATTTTTATTTACTATCATTTTTCTTTTTTTATTAACAATATCATTTTTCTTTTTTTATTAACAATATCATTTTTCTTAGTTCAGTTTTTTAACTCTTAATTTGTCTATATTCATATATTTTTATTATATTCAGATTATCTTTTAAACACCAAAAAAGTTAAAGAATCCGTATGCAATAATTTAAAGAAAAAAGTTAAAAAAGTATTTCAAAACATTAAATTAAATTAAAAAATAAATATAATACAATTAAAAGTTTAAAGATTAAACCAAAAATTTAAAAATCAATTTAAAACAAATAAAATGAAAACATTTACATATTCTCATAATACTGAAAAATTTAAGACTAACTACCATATATATTTTAACAAAAAAAAAATTTAACTTAAAATTTAATATCCAACTCATCATAAAAGTAAATTAACCCCTCCAAAAACATAAATATGACAACTCATTCACATTTATTATTTATGAGTTGCCGAATATTGACCACAGAGGCGCGTAAATTACAAAGGACCTTATAAATTACATATATTTTCTATTATTATATTAATTGATTAATTGATTGTCTGTCGACTTTGATGTCACCGCCGCTCGTGACTGCGATATGCGTTTTGCCACTAACATCTACGTTTGCTACAAACCCTCATTTCAGAAAGCAAAGACACAACAGAATAAGAGAAAATAATAAAGAAAGAAGCAGGCCATTCTTTTCTTTCACTTTCCCAGTCTCACGAGAATCATAGATTAAAACGAAATATTGCAGGGCTGATGCCAAACAGAGAGGAGAAAAGTATGGATTGCAAGTTTAGAAGCAAATGACATGAGTGAAACGGAACATCTTACTTGTTTGGACGAACCAACATAATATATATAGACCACAGGGCTAATCAAAATCCACACCAGTAATTTGATGAAAAGCATAGGAGACTGCTGGATGCAACACATATATGTCACATGATTTACATTGCCTCGTTCACACATACGGACGGAAGAGAAAAGGAAAAAGGAATGCATAAGTACGCAGTACTATAATTCATTAGCCCTTCCAGTTGTCTTTCCGCTTCCTTATCTCTCTTAAAGCTTCAACAGGAGACTTGCACCCCACCTTCTCCTGAAATGGTTGACATTTCGAGAAACATTTCTGCCTTTAGATGTCAATTTCATGTTAGAATTTAGAAAGACCAAATGAATGAAAGGCTGTGATAAGTAGTAGGTATTTAGCGTATGTAAGGATTTCATTGAGATAAGGAAGCAGCAGTATACTCCTGGATATGCATCTGCTAAATACATCTATTCCATTCCTCCTATCAGAAAACAAATCTTTCTCTCTTCTTTTTCGTCTTCTTCTTCTTCCCTTCTTTCTTTTTTTTTTGGGAAAAAAAATTCTCTTGGAGGGGGGATGGGAATCAAGAGCGTAGTGACAAACCTGAAGCCCAGGTAGATCGACCCTCATGAATGGATTGGTTTCCATCTCTTCCTCAATGGTTGAGGGAATTGTTGGTTCCCCAGCTCGCCGCTGATTCTGAGCCCATGTTAATTTTTGTTGTACCCTCAAATTGTCTGGCTCCACCGTTAAAGCAAATTGCAAGTTCTTCACTGTGTACTGACGGAAAACAAATTTAAACTATTATGCTGATGAACATTATAAGAACGCTTTTCATACTCTAAATAAGCAAGCAAGAATTTAAGCTATTTTGGGAGTATATTGCAGATTTGCAATAGCAAAACTCATAGCAAAACAGCCTATGATTACTCGTTCCCTCCATTAAGATTGTTTTTGACACCTTAAACTGCGTTATCAATTTCATCTAAATTAGAAACTTCATATATTCAACACAAGCAAAGAACTAACGTTGCATAAATGAGCTTATAGTGGTTACTCACAAATAAGAATCTAGCAATCCACTCTTTGTCTAATCATAACTGTGCATCTGGCTCTTAGATATTTCAAATCCCAATGTGTTCTAAACAGAAGAAGGAAGGGTCTGCTGATTGCCATGCATGAGGATTGTGGTAACAGAATGCTAGCTCTTAATTAGAAGTATATGTCTTCATTTTAGGCACACTGATTGACTGATTCCAGCATAACAAATTCGAGAAAATGGTATTCATAAATCTTTAATGGCCCAAATTTGAACAAAAATTAGTTTCTGGAATAAATTTTAGTAAGTTTCTTGCATTATGATTAATTATATTCATATCAATCTGACTATTTTACAAAACGTTTTCGGGGAACATAAGCCTCAACAACCTTGACATGCCTCTCCATGTAAGACATAATGCATTATCACATGCATATATTGGCCCAGGATGGCAGGATGTTTATTCTCTAGTATGAACAACAACTTCACAATCGACCATTTCCAGGCAATGGCATCTACACATCACATCTTCATCAGCAGTAGAATAATTTGGGATTCTAATATATATTTGCATCATTCTTTGTCAGATCCAGCAGGAGATTTTTTCAACAAACTCACTCTAATCAAAACAAACCATTCCCTTTATCTCCTTCCATTTATGAGAAAAATCAACCTCACTCTTCATCTTAAGCTATGAGAGAATGAATAGCATATCCTTCTAAGAATATTTTAAGTTTAAAGGGTAATGTTTAGTTTAATTGTGTACCTCATGGCCACAGTAAACTCGGGTTGGCTTTGGCAATGAACCCAATGTTACACAGAGTGACTGGTACATCTGTTCTGCAGTTCCTTCAAAAAATTTCCCACATCCAGCAATGAACTGTAAACAAGAAATAACAAAATAAATCTAGAGACTTAAAGTATAACTCTTTATAATCCATACGTAAATGCACATGGAGAGATATATAAAGATAGTCGTGTACTCTGACTACAAGCTCCTGGTATAGCTTTTAGAAATTAGAATAAATTCATTAGATGCTTTCACAAAAGCTCATTTAAAAACAAGATGAGATTGATCAGTCAGCTTACCAGTGTATCTCCGGTAAAGACAGCTGGGTGCTCATCCTCTTTGCCAGTAACATAATAACTTATGTGGCCTTTGGTGTGGCTGAGCAGGTCAAAAAAATCACTTACATTAACAGAAGAAACGGAAATGTGTCTGGAGAAATGGTGAAGTGAGATTCAACAACTTCGAACATGATTTGTGACTAATTTTTGTCAAATAATCTATTTTATATTAAAAGTAAAGTCAATTAGTACTTATATATACTTATAAATACATAAGCAATAAAATACTTATAAATACATAAGCAACACAGAAGAATGATATTTGAATTTTGATGAGGCCAATGAGCCGAAATAATGCTTTTCTGGGGTTATGTTACAGTGTTACACAACTCAGAGCATCTATTGGTCTTACCGAAATAGATTCAGCTTCAGCAATAAGAAGCGAGAACCTCCAACAGAGGATGAGAGCAATTGACAATTTAACAAAACAAAATGCAGCAAGCATTACACAATTCTTCAGCTAAACATTCTAAAAACATAAATACATTACAAAGGGCATCATTCCCTTCGTTCATGGATGACATAATATTCACCATGATTACAATTTTCTGCATTCAAACATTGTGCTTAGCAGTTAGCAAGTTGATGACTTTCCCAGCATCGCACTATTATGATATACAATGAGCAGTTAGACTGTTGCCATTTCACTTGAAATTAAGGGAAGACAAAAGAGGTGCAGTCCTTGTCTAGAAAAGCAATGCACAAATCACAAACCCTCCTCTTTTAGGATTTTTAAAGGGAAAAAAGGGGGGGTGGAGGAGTCCAACAACAATCTGCAATTTACAAGGCCAATTACCATACCAAGGTGTGTGTAGGGACAATATATTAATATCAGCCCCAAGGGAGACCTTATCACCATTGTCAACTTTATCAGTGCATCCCTTCACGTTATCAACTGAACCACCATAAACCTTGATTCCAGGCACCAGCTGTTTTATCTTATCATTTCCACCAGCATGATCCCTGTCATATAATAACATCACAATGAGAAATTGAGTCTACTAAGATTCTGATCTCTTTTTATTAGCCCAAATATAGTTGAAAAAAAAAAATCACATATCATCACTCAAAATGCTACAACTGAGCAAATAACTAATAAAAGCTACTCTATGCAACAGCTTTAGATTAACAACTTAAATCCATTAAAGAGCTGAAACCTAACACAAAAATGAACAATTGAAGAGCTTAAAAATGAATGTAGCTGGGCTAAGAAATGCTGATAAAATGTGAAGTATGCTTATCCTAGAAGTTGATTGCAATTGTCAGACAATTTTGCCGTTCCCAATTTGACAAAGTCCGTTCCCAAGTACTCAATTTCTTGAAATAATTGTGGATTCGACTTTGGGGCACAGTCCTTATAGGCCTGCGGTTATCTAAAATTAAATTACATCAAACAAACAAAAAATCACAAAAAAAGACAACTTTTTACATTAATTACTATAGCTTCACACAGCTGGTATAAATCGATAATTAGTTCCCAGAGTAGACACATTAATAGCAGTTTCAAAGAAACTATGCAAATATTAAGTGTTAAACAACCCAAACAAATTATATCCACTGACATTTAAAACTCTTAAATTTGCAGCAGGAAATCTGGAAGTATGCTTAAAAATCCCCTACAAAATATCCATAATCCATTATTTAACATAAGCAGGATATATGCTCAACCAGATAGATTTTTTTGTCTTTTGAAAAAAAAAAAGATTAGTTGCAGTACCAGTGATGGTGCGTCGTGAGGACGAGCTTGAGATTGACCCCATGTGAATCAGCAACTTCAAGAACCTTCTCCGGCTCTACGGGGTCCACTACTGCGCCTTCTTTGGTACTCTCATCAACAATCCTGCAAACCCGAATTCAAAGATTGACAAAAAACAAAAACCGAAAAATATTCATTTGAGAACCTTAAAATCAGAATCCTAAAGCTGTGTGCATATTAGTTAGGATTTTAAGCAATAATGGGAGAGACTGGATGGTGTTTTGAATTGGACTTACAGGTACGAATAATTGTCTTCTAGACAAGGAACGTGATAGATTTTCATCGTTTCTTCGCAGAAATTGCACGGAAAATCGCAAACCCAGCTTCGGGCTTCGGGTTCTTTGCAGCAGTGGAATTGAGAAGAAAAGGTGTTGGAATCGTGGAAGGAAGGACCGACGTTGTGTGGGAATGTTCGCTTGCTGCCAAAGGGAGCGATAGCGACTGGTAATCTTAATTGATTTTTTTTTTAAATAATTAATTAGATAATGGTTTATTGAAATATATTACAAACTCAAACATGGATTTAGATTTTAACACACGTATGAGTGTAACTTTTTTGTCGCTCAGCTCTGATCAGTAACCGCCAGCTCTCAAACGGGGGTAGCCTTCTTATTTTTTAATGTCTGATCTCAAATATTAATAATTATTTTGGTTCAAAATATAAATTTTTTTTTTAAATTATCTTAATTATTAAATAATTTTTTTAAGTACTTTCAATTAAATA
This sequence comes from Erythrophleum ivorense, assembly GCA_026724425.1. Classification (NCBI taxonomy): domain Eukaryota; kingdom Viridiplantae; phylum Streptophyta; class Magnoliopsida; order Fabales; family Fabaceae; genus Erythrophleum; species Erythrophleum ivorense. The sequence continues at coordinate 560,235 of JAIUCV010000268.1, forward strand.
AAAAATCATTAAAATTAATATAATTTATAAAGAATAAAGGTAGACTCTTTAATTAGAAATAAATATATAAAAAAATTTGTTTTGAGACAAATTTAATTAGTTAAACTATCTTTAATTAATTTTCTTAATATCTATAAAATAGATATTGGTAACTTATATTTGAGATTGGAGGAAGTATTTTTTATTTTTCATAATATGTGTGAATGTTATGTGATGTAATGGAAATGGATCCTTTCTATTAGGATTTTCATCCTGTTTGTGCCGTTTGTGCTGCTGAGAGAACAGGAGAAAGGCGGAGTATGTTTTGATTTTATTTTTTAAAAAATTAAATTTATTTATTTTCTCTTTCCTTCAATTCCTTCTAACTGCAGCAACAGACACATGATCTACTTCCATTATGTAACACAAGGGCTGTAGAGTAAACAATTCACGTACTATTATAATTTGTCATGCATAGTAAATAATTCGTACACTATTATAATTTAAGTTTAATTAGTGATTAAAAATATATATATTATTGAATTTTATTTAAATATGTAATGGGAGGATTTTATAAAACGTTATATAAAAGAATGTTAGATCTCTCTTACTGTAACCTATGGATTAACTCTATTAAAAAGTGTTACAGAGCCTAAGATAATATATGATAAGACTCAATCTATCAATACAGTTATGTTTTAAATTATTTATTTATTTTTAAGTATAACTATATTAAAATTACTTACTTAATTAAAATAAATAATTTACAACAACAATAATAATAAGTTTTTTTTCATTAAGTAGAGTCGATTACGTGAATCAAACGACACCATAAAATTTTATTATAAATTATATATTTGGATAAATTATTTAATTCTTAATCTTTCTTAATGATTTTATCTATAATTTTTTTTGTTTCCTTTTACTTTTAATTATTAGATTACTGTCTATCTGATTTACTTTCTTTATCATGGTTTCTATAGCCTTTTTCACACATGTTGAAACCATCTAAAACGTGATTTTATGATATTTTTTACAATAGGTATGACATTAATTTTCTCTCTAATATATTCATTTTTTATTTTGTTTAATTTAGTATGTTCATTTATCCAATGCAATATTCTCATATATGCAATATTGAACTTATTCTCCTATTAGTTTTTTATTGCTTAATACTCAATCTCATATAATATTACAGATTTTATAGTTGTGTAATAAAATTTACTTTTAAATTTCAATGCTACTCTTTTATTTATAATAACATTTGAAATATTCTTCTATTTCATTCACTCAACTTGAATTCTATTATTTATATCTTTTTTTATTTTCTCGTCATGTTTAATGATAAACTCAAGATACTTAAATTGAGTGACTTGTGGTATAATGTGTTTTTTAAATTTTACTTCTATGCTAAAATTAGTATGTCTCTTATTAAATTTACATTCTATATATTCTGTTTTATTTTAATTTAAACAAAATCTATGTACTTCTAAAACTAGTATTCATATTTTTAATTTATCATTTATTTTTTTTATTTTTTAACTAAAACTATATCATTTATAAAAAACATACATTGCGACATTGATTTTTATATATATATTCAATAGACACATTTAAAATTAAAATAAAAAGATAGATATTTAAAATTGACCCCTAGTACAATCTAATAATTATCAAAAAAAATTTAGTGAACCCATTTTATGTTATCACACTAATTGTAATTCTATCGTACATATTATAAATTAAAATAAATAATTTAATTATTTAAAATTAAATATAGTTATGCTTAAAATTAAGTAAGTGATTTCACTTATTTTATTAAAAAAATTATGTCCATTTCAAATAACTAATATTATTTAGTCAAAGACATAGTCAGTTATTATTGATCAAAGGAAAGTTTAAAATAGTCAAAACATGCTCTTTTCTTTTTGATTCATTATAAATCAATGTTACGAGAAATCCATAACTCTCTCTACGCTAGTCACAATAGTATTCAACATTCTCTTTAAATTCGTATCTCGTATCCATTTAAATATAGTATGCTAATTATTTGGCCTGCATATTTGTTGATAAAAAAATGGATTATATATATAATTTTATCTTTTTTTTAAATTCCTATCTCCTTTTTAGTCCATAAAAAAAATTAACACTATACAAATTAGCCTTTGTAAGGTGTATATTCAATACACCGTAATCCTTTCATCATCTTAAATCTAAACAAAGATGTTGAGTCGGCAAATTGAGTGCCCAATTAACACGTTAAATTCCACGGTGGCATTGTGAAACCCCTAGTCAACAATCCAATCATCATTTTCTCCAATCTTTTACTTTCTCTCTCTTCTTCCTCCTTTCTCCTCTTGAGATGCCAACTAAGGTATTCACAGTGCCACAGGATTTAATGTGTTAGGTTAATGTCTCCACTAAGATTAATGTGGGCAGATAACAAAGGAACTAATGTGTATAAGGTTTAAAATTTATAGGGACTCACTTCTATAATTTTAATATTCCAGGAACTAAAAGAGATGAAAAAAAAAATTAAAGACCATTGCAAATTATGACATAAACGACTGATTATATGTTAAAAAAAAAAAAGAGAAACCTGATTAGCCCAATTTAGTATGTGATTGGATCATACTTAAATAAGGCATCGAGATAAATCACAAATATTATTATCTCATTTCAAATTTTGTATATAATTTTGTATGTAATTTTTTTAAAATACTATTTTGCAAGTTTCACAAAAAAAAAAAAATTGATGTACGAGCAGCTCACCCAATTATTCAAATACTAGTAAAATTTGAACATGCTCGCAAAACTCTTGTGAATATAATTAAAATAATTAAAAGCAAATGAACTATACATAATGAAGTTCAATTAAAATTGAAGGGTTAGAGGCCAAAAAAATTGAGGGGCAACGAAAACTGAAAAAATGTTTTATAATTTATGTATTGTGAATAGATAACTTGTTAATTATAATGGCTTAAAAATCTGTAGGAAACTTAAACTTCAATGTTATTATTACATAGGAAACAATATATTTACAGCGTGACAATAATGGTCGAAAATCTTATAGTTTTATTATTATCAAACAAATTTTATAATCTATATATTAACATTTCTGATCTTATATTTATTATTATTATTATTTCATTTATTTTTAGGTATACTCAAGTCCATAAATTTAAATCACACATTACATAAGTTCTTTTTTAAAAAAAAATTATATGTAATTCTTTATATTGTTATTGTTAAATTTTTTAATTAAAATATGATAAATGTATAATTATATAATATTATTATAATAAGTGTATAGTTTTTATTAATAATTATATGATTGTTAATTAAATTATACACATATTATATTATTATCAAAAAATTATATATTTGTCATTTGATTAAAAATTTAATAATAAAAATATAAAAAATTATATGTAAGTTTAGAGTTTCTGTTTTTTGGGAATGAAACATGCATTAAGTAGTCGAGGCCATCTTTAGGAGCTCTGAAGTTCAGGTTTGGGCCTAAGCAAGCCCATCCATGAAGATCCGATACGCGAGCATTCATCAGAAGCCCTTTTTCATTAAAAAAACAAAAGAAAAAAAAGAAGAAGCGGCAGCTTCTATATAAACATTTTAGGGTTTATTGTCTGTGCCGCTGCAAGACTTGAATCCAACGCGTCCAGAGAGAGACTAAGCAATGGGGAGGCGTAAGCATCTATGTCTCTCTCAAAATGTTTATATTTCCACCATGTTTAGTTTCGATGTTCACCTATGCCATGTGGATTTATCTGAATCGTTTCCCCTTACCGTTTAATTGTTATTGTAGTTTCAGTAATTATTTTTTTTAATTTGATGTAGTAGTTTCGGTAGAAATGGTTTAAATGAATAGGTGGCCGTGCATGCGTTTAAATTATTCTGCATTTCTTATTTTGTTTGAGTTTTGCATTTGGATCTGGGAATATTAACGGTTTTTAAGGTTACCCAGATAGTTGTATTTTCTGGCATTCTCTTGATTGAAGTATGCTTTGGACAGCTAGATATGGCAAAATTTTTCTCAAATGAGGAAAACTTGAAGCTCTTTTCGCCAGCTTATGGAGAAATGGAAGATATGAATGTATAAGATAATGATACTGCCCACTGATTTGTGGTTGCCCATAGATGCATGATCTTTATTTATTATTATTTTTAATTAACAATGAGATTAAATGACACGGAAAAAAGGGGTTCTGGATTTTCATCAAGTCTGCCGATAAATTGTTATCTTAGTAGGTTGACCTAGTTGTTTGAGACACGATAACTATGAGATTGGTTTACTTTGAGATATAGATTCAATGCTTCATTCATCAAGGTGGTAAATGCATTTTTAGATGATGTTAAAATCCTTCACATAGCCATATCCTTTGTTGTTCATCAGTACATGTGATCACAGGCATTGTCTGCAAGTCATATCGCCCAAATATTTTCTGGACTACCCTTATGAGAAGCGAAATTATATGACACGTTCTAGTGGTTTCTGTATTTGTAAGGTTGCTCCTGGATTTACCGCTTGAGTTCAAATTTGTTAACTTTGATTACTAGTTTTTGCTTGGATGATGCTTCATAGGCTATTATACTTGTCCTCTTCATACTCCTTGAAAATGCACTAGCAGCTTATATACTTTGGAATTTGTTGTCTTACATTGTGTTGGATTTGTTTTGCAGTGGCAATTTGTCTATCAATTGCTTTATATGTTGTCGTTCAATATTATTTTATATTGTAAACTGAATTATTATTGTCAATTTAGAAAGTTCTTAAGGTATTTTTCTGTTTAAAATTAACATCTCATAGTCTTTTATGTTTGATAGTTGTATGCTATATATCTGTTGGTTCGTGTAGTTCCTTGTTATTAGTGAAGATGATTCTGAAATGAAATTTGTAGCTTTTGAATGGTTTATGTTGTGATGGTGATGAAAAATTATGTAGGACCTGCAAGGTGTTATCGGCAAATAAAAAACAAACCATACCCCAAATCACGCTATTGCCGTGGTGTTCCTGATCCTAAGATCAGAATTTATGATGTTGGAATGAAGAAGAAAGGTGTTGATGAGTTTCCTTTCTGTGTCCATCTTGTTAGCTGGGAGAAGGAAAATGTTTCAAGTGAAGCACTGGAAGCTGCTAGGATTGCTTGCAACAAATATATGGCCAAATTTGCTGGAAAGGATGCATTCCATTTGAGAGTTAGGGTACATCCATTCCATGTTCTTAGGATCAACAAAATGCTTTCATGTGCTGGAGCTGATAGGCTTCAGACAGGGATGAGAGGTGCATTTGGAAAGCCACAAGGTACATGTGCTAGAGTTGCCATTGGTCAGGTCCTTCTTTCCGTCCGCTGCAAGGACAGCAACAGTCATCATGCCCAGGAAGCCCTCCGTCGTGCTAAGTTTAAGTTCCCTGGTCGTCAAAAGATCATTGTTAGCAGGAAATGGTATGTATTTATTTTATTGGCTTGTAAATTTTCCCCATCGAGATAGTTTTAAATCTTTCCAAGACCCTTTGTCACCAACTATGATTGATACCACTTGTCTAATAATCCATGGCATCATTTGATTTGTTGGGTTGTGTTTTCTGGCTTGTTAGTTGAAGGGCTTGATTAGGTTTTCTTATATTGGGATCTTTATAATATTGAGACCTTTTAATGTTTGAATTAACAGTAGTTTAACTGTTTTGACTGCTTCCTCAGGGGTTTTACCAAGTTTAACCGTACTGACTATCTGAAGTACAAGTCAGAGAACAGGATTGTGCCAGATGGTGTAAATGCAAAGGTAAAGTGAAACCACATGTTGATGCAAGCGTGACTTTCGTTGAAACTTAATGGCATACAGGGCAGGACTTGTTTTTGGGTAATTTTGATCTTGGTGTATGTCAGGGAAAGAATTGTTAAATGACTGCATTCAAGTAGTTGTGAATGTATGGGAGTACATTTTTGCTGAGTGTTGACTTGTGTATTCATTTATTCAGATTTTTCCCGTATGTTTAACTTAGGTAACGGTTCTTGTGACTGAACCATTCCTTGTGGATTTTGCAGCTTCTTGGATGCCATGGACCATTGGCTAACCGTAAACCTGGAAGAGCTTTCCTGTCAACTGCAACTGCTTAGATCGTCTGTTACCCAGAAATAATAGTCTGGACCACAATAGTTTTGGAAGACTGATTCTGATTTCATTTATTATGCGTATTGTGTTAAACAATTTTAAGTTTACTTGTGTTTGCGCGGGTAGCAATATGATGAACTTTCTTAAAATATGTTCTGTTCCTTTTTATAATTCCTTTTATTTGGTACTTGATTGCAGATTTATTCTGCTAAATGGCAGATTTCTTTTGCTTCTTTGTCGTCCGACAACCAGTCAACCACTAAATAGCTTATTTTTTGCTTGTATGTTGTCCAACAATTATTGGGCCGTCTTATTGAGAAAGCTGCATTTCATTCCCTGTCAGGGGCAGGCTTATACCCTGCTTGATTCGTGAAAAGTGGAAAGAGCCTAGCTTAGTGAAAACGAAACAAGTCATGCATTGCCCGTGAGGCAACGAAATTGTTTAGGTAGAAAGGATTTCCTTTGCAATTTCCACTTTTGTGCTGCTTGTAATTTGAAAAATGATTAATAACTATTTCAAATTTCTAAGTTATTAATCTGCTGCTAGCCCTCTACTTCATCCTGGTATGTTAGTGTGGGAGTGTGTTAGGTGACGGAAAGGCAAATATTAAAACCCTCGTAAAGAGTCATCCAAGGTCTGCTTCAGGGACATAATCGGATCCCTCAGCATCTTCACCATGCTAGATCCTCCTCAGTTTGTAGCCCTGCTCTTCAGGATCCATCTACTGTCACTTATGCGTCTTCCTTCTCTTCAAGTTTCTCGGATGCCACTTTGATTGCGCGAACCCATCCTTTTGCCGGAAAATCGACTTCCTCAAATGGAACTTTTCCCCCATTTTCCTCTTACCTGGATCATTGTTCTCTCTTCTGGATGGTTCCAATACTACTGATCATTGTCATTGCCACCAACCTCGAGTTTTTAGCCATCTGCAAGACGTATACCTGAACTATTTTCTTCCCGGGGCATGGCTTTTCCCAGACAGGGTGAGAATTATGTTGGCTTTCGGTTGTTCTCCTCTAAGTCTGCAGGTTTCGTTGAAGTCAATGGGTTAGTTTTGGATTGCTAATACCTTCATCGAGAAATGCTACTTGGATAAATAGGTACTGTTAAAATAAAATAAAGTTTAATATAATTTTTTGCAAAATTAAAAAGATAAAATATTGAATGATGTAAATGAGCAAATGAAAATGCTTAATACTAGAGAAGGGGATTAGGAGATTAAGTTGGCTTAATTAAGGTAGGAAGAAGATTAAGTTGATTTAATTCAAGATAGTATCAAATTAATGTTAGACAAAAGAAAGTAAATGATATATGAAAATATAGTTAACTTGATATGAAATACAATTAACTTAGTTTATTATAAATACAATATAAATGTAAATAAGTGTAAATATGGTTAATTTGATATGAAATATAGTTAACTTAGTTTTCTAAAAATGCAATGTAAATGTAAACAAGTGAGAGAGAAAAGGCAAAATATTGTGATATATCCTGATTTGGACTTCTTGTCCTATGATCAATTCTTCTACAACCCTAAAAGATTTTTTTTATTATAATTCACAGCACAATGGTTACAATATTTTGATTTTCTAAACTCATCTATAATTTTTATAATTTTTTTTTTCAAAACTCATTTTAAATTTTCTTTTCTTTACCCAAAAGGATTCATAAATAAAAAAGTAGGTGTTTTAACCTTTATCAAATTAGGGATTGGAGTGAAATACATATGAATGGTTCTTTGGCTTTTTGATGGCTTGATAAACCAAAAACGAGCTCACAATCACTTAAGAGATTGAAAACTAAGAATCAAAAAGACTATAATCAATTATATCAAATTTCTTTTAGCTTGCTTATATTATGTCTTCACTCTTCAATTCTCCTTATATAACTTTAAAAACATGAATGTTGTAGATTGAGATAAGTAGACTTTGAGCATTCCTTCAGTTCTATTGAAGTACATTTAGCTTAGACAAATCTTTATCATGAAATATAGATAACTATGGTGTTTTAAGGTTCTAATTTTCAACAACAACAAATGCTCAGCTCCTTCTTTTATGTTTTTTTATAGTTTTGCCTTTTGCAATACTAAGAATGGAGGGTCTTTTAATTCTACTTTCAAACAAGCTTGGCTCATTAAATGCTCTGCATTAATGTCTCTTGGATTGGTGACATGGGATAAAATAAGAAAGCTTTTACTGTCAAGTCATAGTGACATGACAAAAAAAAGTAATGTGCTTTTCTAATATATAAATTTTATCAACAGAGTAAAAATTATGATATTCTTTTTTTGAACTTGAAATGCTTTAGGGGATATTGGGCCAAATATTAGGGTTATAAAGTGGGCCAAATAAATTGGGTTTCTGCAAAGTTTTGTTATCATCAAACAAAGAGATAAGTTTGAGAAACTTCTTGGGCCAACCCAGAAGATATGGCTAAGTATGGGTTTCTTGCCCTTTTTTCCGCTTTTGTTACGCTGGCTGTAAATTCTTCTAAATGTCTCTTATTTTGTTGACTATGCCGCTTGAGGGTTACTGACCAACTAAATATGTTCTTTTCCATTTACTGAATGCTTAATTTGCCTGCCCTATGCTCTGGGAAATTGTTGCAGCAACATATATTACATTCCTCCTACATATGCAATCAGGGAGCATTTGAACATGATCAACTAAACCTATGCTTCAAATAATTCAAGGAGCGACATGTCTTTCATGAGCCTCCTCCTTGTCTTTTCGATTTATTTAGAGATGATTCTGTGGGTGTTGGTTTCCCAAGGGTAGGACTCTAGTAGTTTGGGCTTTTGCCCCCCTTGTTCAGCCCAAAGAAAAAAAAAAACTAGAAAAAGGTAGCACCTTTGTTGATGAGTGAGATGATTCTGAGGGTCTGATTGTCTGAGTAGAATTGACGTGGTTTAGATCATATTTATGCCAAAAATGGTAATTTTATGTCCACCAAAATTGAGAAAATAAAGCTTAGAGGGACCAACTTGCAATGTGAGGGATGAGGGTCTGATAGTTTCAGAATTTGGATCCAGTCAAGCTCTTTTGAATTTTTTTTTTTGTTTAGGTTTTAAATTGTAAATTTAAAGATCAAAAGGTGTAATTGAAAAAAAAAATCTTTTAAATGTAATTTTTATTCACAATTGTAAATTTTTGACTTTTCCATTATATTTTTCATTTGTAAACTTATAATTTAAAACCTAAATTAAAAAAAATTTAAATATCTTAACTAGATCCATACCACTCACACCGCAAACGGAGGGATCCAAATCCATAGTTTGACTTTTCGCGTAAATCTTAAATGAATTATCTTCGTCCGAAGTATCTTTACTGTGGAACTTGAAAATTATAAAATGAATACATTAAATAATTGTTGGCAAGTGTCAAACTCAAGGTACGGGTGAATGCTCAAGCGTCAAACTCAATAAATATTTTTTTTTCAATATACACAAAATTAGGTATAAATATAAAAATAAAACAAATAAAAAATAATTTTAATATCCTTATTTTTAATAATTAAATAATAATTATTAGATAATATTAAATAATAATTATAAAAATAAAACAAAACATTACTTATATTTTTCTAATTTCTTTTCACCAAACAAGCCAATGGACAATGAATGCCACCTTTGTTAGAAATGCAAAGATTTTCTAGTGTCTTCCGCTGTGATTGCTGAATGCCAAACTCAAGCTGACTTACGCGTGTAAGGCACCTCCGTATTATAGCTACATGAAAGAGACATCAACTTCATGTTCTTTTATACTTCACTGTACCTGTCTCTTTGACATTTCTTTCCCCTTCTGAGCTTCGGATTTTATATTAATGGTGCTTAGATTAGATGTCCATATAACAGTCTCAAGGTTTCTTTTTATATACGGGTTAAGTAGTAAAAGCATCATGGATAAATGCTTGCTTGCAATTTTTTTTCCTTTATTTTTAAAATTGTCTCTGTCAGCGTAAAACATGCAATTTGAAGGGCGATTATTTGAAAAGATGAATCGTTTTACTGTACACTTAAATATTGCAGGTTATTCAAACAGTGAAAGTGGCAGTGCCATGCTTGGATGCACTCTCTTCGTCTCTCGCATATGCTTATCCAAATAGGGAAACTCATCTCTTACATGTCAGTGATGATAGTTGACATGATGAGTTATGACAGCCCACCTAGTTAATAACGATGACATTTGTGAGGGAGGAAGGATCCCAGATGGGTCTGTAACAACCAACTACCTTCGTGCTTTTATGGGTTAACTCATTACACAGTTGGCCCCAGCATGGTCCAAGTCCTCTCACAGACCTAGCTAAAGCGTGACAATTTGAAATTTAAAAGCTTATTCTCTTTTGCAAACTCAAAAATAAATTAAGTTATTAAATGAGTCTTGTTAACCACTATCTTTAGGATACTGGTTAAGGAAATATTTATTAGTTTAAAGCTTGTAAATTAAGAACTATTTTAATGAAAAAGTGAAAAAGATTGGTAGTGGGTATTAATTGCATTTGTTTACATTTTTTTAATGACAAAATTATCCTTTAATCACTTATTTAACTTTATTTATTTTCTTATAAAATTAATTTAAAATTTATTTGAATATTGTTTGATTTATTCTTTTATATTTATGAATTTATGATTAAATAAAAATAATTACATTAATTACAAAAATAAAAAAATATCAATCTTTTTAAAATTATTATTCTAATTACATCAGTTGTTTTATAATAATCAATTCATATATAATTAAAAAATATAAAAATAAAATTAAAAAATTTTAAATGAAGTTGAATAATCCAAAAAAAAAATTTAACTAAAATTAAATCAGTGATATAAAATAATTTTATTATTAACAAGTACAGACAAGTGCAATTAATACTCATTATCAGTTTTTTTCACCTTTTTATAAAAATAATTTTAATTTATAAACCACAAGTTAATAGATAGTCCCTTATTCATGTGTTTAAAACCTTGGTTAACAAGACCCTATATAAATATATAAGCCTCTCAAATATATTTTTAATATAACACTTTTAACAGATGTTATATTTATTTATTATTAGTTTGATTGACTTATTTTTAATAATTGATTGAATCAAGATAATCCTTCTTTTCCTCAACATACTTTTTCCTTCTTGTCTACATGGGAAATTGTCCTCTTATAATGCTGAAGTGGAAGGTCACTAGCAAACACTTTGGAAGATGACAACTAGTTATGAAGACAACCAGCCAATATGGGCGATTCTGATAACAAGTTTATAAAAGGTCGGTTGTGAGTTTATTCCTTCATCAATACCAGATTATGATGTCTGAAAAAGTGGTTGAATGCTGAAGTGCCCACCATATGGCCTCTCATTTTAATCCTGATGCGGACCACCATGATGGGTTTTTTATGTCGAATTTGAAGTCAGTACCGAGCAATTATGTCAGTCATCTTTTTCTTTTGAAATTGTAACCGCTTCTTCATAAAAGACTTCAACTGCACCAGACCCCATCCGGGCACTACTGAAGCATCATTCGTATAGGTTTTAGAGGATTTGGCAAAACAAAGAAGAGTCTTTTAGGAGCCGTTTCTGATGGAGTAATTTCAGTTTTTAGCTCTTATCTACCCCTTTATAGCCTTATTTACAAAAGGGGGTTGTCACCTATACGAAGGGAGTTGTCAAAAATTCCAAAAATTGATAACTTTAACAATAATATTTAAATGTAATTAATTCTTAGTGAACGTAACAATTATGGCATTCAAAGGAGTTTCCGCCGCCGGGGGGAAGAGCGGGAATTCAATTTTTTTTTTAGGTTTTAGAATTTAATGGAAAAGATAAAGAATATAATTAGAAGGATACAAATTTTAATAGTATAATATAATCAAAATTTTAAAATATAATTTTTTTACAATTAAAGCTTTTGACCAATAGTCTCATTTTTTATCATTTTTATTAAATTCTAAACCTTAAAAAAATACTTGAAAAAAGTTTACTACATCTTGCTGCAGATTCAGTGGATTAGTTAATATTTTTGGTACGAAATGGGAAAGTGAAAAAAGAAATAAAAAAGTGGATAAAATATCTATTATATTTTTATAATTATTAATTAATTATTATTGATATTATTTATTTTTATTTTTATATATAATTTTTTGTATATCAAGGAAGGCATTAATGCTTCGTACATTTCCTCAGTCAGCCGAAAGCTAAGTTGGCAAACTCTTTCCTGATCTTGTACTCAGTAAAACTATCAATTCATACGGTTAGACCCCTGTACTGTTTCTTCTGTATCTTTTGTCCCTCATACACAAGATTGTTTTAAATGAAATTGAAAAAAATATATAAATAAAATAAAATAATTATATATAATGTAATTAAGAAATAAAATATTATTTTATTCATATATTTGATTTAATAAAAATAATATTAAAATAAAAAATAATTTAAAATAAAAAAAATTATTTAAAAAATAATACAAAGAGGGACCCTGTTAAATAATAACAACAAAAATATAATAGGCTTTATATAAATTAATTTTCATAATTTTCTCTAAATGCAGGTTCATTAGAAAGAAGGCATCATCTTTTGATGCATTCCATCTTCTTTTACCAGACGAGATTTTTGATTCATTCCATCTCTTTATCTGCGTTTGATTTTCTGCTTTTGAGAGGCTATTAAACAGCTCTGTTTGGCTATTTTCAACAGCAACAGTTGGTTGGACAATAGGACATTTATATAGCGGGGTTCAATTAGTTAGATAAAAGGCTTTGATGGTAAGCTCTTTCATTATTGCTGTCATTGTAGTTAAGTAATAAGTGTTTTCTTTTTTTGGGGGGGTTCTTTCGTCAAGAAATACTCAGCCCACTCTCTCTCTCTCTCTCTCCCCCTATTTCTCATTTTGTGTGAATTTATTGACAAGAGAAGAAATCAGAGATTCTTATCACCAGTAAAGCTGTAATGCTCTGTCTGATGCCATCAACTCCATCGATGTTGAATAGCAGTAAGTAACCTACAGAGAAAACACCGTCTCTCTTCTTCCATAATTCAAGCCATCTATTTGCTTCATGCCCAAAAAGTTCATTCTGTTGTATTAACTTTCATTTGATTCTCATTTCATGGAAAATGGGAGATTTTATGCTCTATATGGTGGAAAGCATAATTACTTGCTTAGTATCCCTTATTATTTTCTGCAGAGATGCTTCACTCTATGATGTGTTCTTGGTGTCGTGGAATTGGCTTTCAAACCAAGGTACTTCTCACTTCCTTCTAGTGTCGATACAATCCCTGAGTTAACCGCTTAATGTAACATTACTAATAAATAAAGATTCTAAAACAAGGCATTTCTAGTGAAGCTGCTCTTGAGAAGTTGATGCCCATGAAATTTTTTAGCCTCTTCTTCACAGATCTGCATTCATGACTTTATTGTCGTTACTTTTTAAGTAGGATGATGGCTATGCTTCTTCTTCTTTTTTCTTTTGCTTGCCTTCACTGGAGGAATCAGCTATTTGTTTTCCGTGAAATGTAGATAATATGCTTGTATAACTCGACCCATTTGCATCCTCATTCATTATCCTTTCTTCTGTTTACGAACGTGTCCCAATCAGGTTCCTAAGACCAATAATTTTCAGTGCTTCGGAATGACCCTTTTTAAGCGTACACATAACAGGTAAGATGACACAAATCAGAAATCATCACTAATGATTTATGTCCTTTAAAATTACGAGAAAGAATTCGACTTTTAGCAAAGAATGCTTTTTCTTTTAAAAGAGCGAAGGAGAATCAAACTTTTGCTTTTTCTTTATGATTTCTTTTTTTCCTTGGATTCTCTGTTATCGCCATCTTTCTTTTATCTGGACTTTTTTCTTTCATCCCTACTTATTCATTTCTGAAACAAATAAGCACCGATTTTTTTTTTAATACCAATTACTTCTCTGTAAACAAGTACACTCCAGGCGTTTGCCTTTGCCTTTTTCTTTTTTAAATTAAAGAGTAACATACTTGATGTTGAAAGAATAAACTTTCCACAAAAGGGTGTGACTTTCCCAACTTCAAAACCTGCTTAATAGTTTTTGAATCTGTATGTGTGAGACAGTCTCATAGTCTCATAGGTTCTATGCAAAGCTGCAATTAGTGCTGGTGCTGCATCAACAGAAGCATCCTCAAATTAAAATTAACATTTTCCAGATAAAGGACTTAATTCAAGTTATTTGTGTCCATTTCTGTATGTAATTTCTGGTTTATTCTCAGAATTGTCAAATCATTATACAGGTTCTTGCATAGCCTAAATATATCTATGTCTTTATAGGAAATAGCGTAATGTAAACTTTGAATATGATCAGCTAACAGCTTGTTGAAATTTTTCAAAAGCAGACCAGGAAATGATGAACAGCTAAGGTCAGAACTTGGAACCACCACTTGCCTCAATTTTTCACCAAACAAGCACCCATGAAGTTCCAGTCCCCTATTTTTGCACTTCTCATTCTGAGCTTCAAACTGTCTTTCTTTGGCTTGATTATAGCTGACCTCAACTCTGACAGACAAGCTTTATATGAGTTTGCTTCTAACGTCCCACGTGCCCCAAGACTCAATTGGAATGATTCTGCTACAATTTGCACATCCTGGCTTGGAGTAACTTGCAACTCAGATAGCACCCGTGTCATTGGCATCCATCTTCCAGGATTTGGACTCAAAGGCTCCATTCCGGAGAAGAGCTTAGGAAAACTAGATGCTCTTAGAGTCCTGAGCCTTCATTCCAATGGCCTTGCTGGAAATCTTCCTTCTGACATTTTATCCATTCCTTCTCTCCAATATGCGCACCTTGAGCATAATAACTTCTCAGGTCTAATTCCTTCCTTTGTCTCCCCCAAACTCATTGCATTGGATATTTCCTTCAACTCCTTCTCTGGAAGTATACCACCTGCATTTCAGAATCTCAGAAGGCTCACATGGTTGTATCTCCAAAACAATTCCATTTCTGGACCTATCCCTGACTTCAACCTCCCAAGACTCAAGTACTTGAATTTGAGCTATAACAACTTGAATGGCTCAGTTCCAAGTTCCATCAAAAAGTTCCCTTACACTTCTTTTGTTGGGAACTCTCTCTTATGTGGGCCACCTCTCAATCATTGCTCTACGGTTTCATCTTCTCCGTCCCCTTCCCCTGTTTACCTGCCACTCTCTCCGGCAACTACCCAAAATAAAAAAGCTACCAACCGCAACAAAAATTTTGGAATAGCTTCTATACTTGCTCTAGCGATTGGAGGCTGTGCTTTTCTCTCTCTCCTAATTTTAGTGGTCTCAATATGCTGTTTGAAGAGGAGAAAGAGTGAAAGCACTGGCATACTGAAAGGAAAGGCGTCTTGTGCTGGGAAGACTGAGGTTTCAAAGAGCTTTGGGAGTGGGGTGCAAGGGGCTGAGAAGAACAGGTTGTTCTTCTTTGAAGGTTGCTCTTACAGCTTTGACCTTGAGGATTTGTTGAAGGCATCAGCTGAGGTTCTTGGAAAAGGGAGTTATGGAACAGCTTACAAGGCTGTTTTGGAGGAGGGAACAACAGTAGTTGTTAAAAGGTTGAGGGAAGTTGAGGTTGGAAA
Organism: Erythrophleum ivorense; assembly: GCA_026724425.1. Classification (NCBI taxonomy): domain Eukaryota; kingdom Viridiplantae; phylum Streptophyta; class Magnoliopsida; order Fabales; family Fabaceae; genus Erythrophleum; species Erythrophleum ivorense. The sequence continues at coordinate 575,907 of JAIUCV010000268.1, forward strand.
GAAGGAGTTTGAGCAGCAGATGGAAGTTGTAGGGAGGGTTGGAAGGCACCCTAATGTCATGGCCCTTCGAGCGTATTACTATTCCAAAGACGAGAAACTTCTGGTTTACAACTACATGCCAGGCGGCAGCTTGTTCTCCTTGTTGCATGGTAAGCTTGTTTTGACCCAATAGCCTTTTTGGCCTCTGTAATCCAGCAGTACTGACCTTTTTATAGGTTAATGTAATAAAAAATGTCAAAATTTTATTTTCTTTGCTCCAATTTTGCAGTTACAAAAGGAGCATTATCCACTACATACAAATTAGTTAAGCTCACAATAAACTTATTCGTCTACAAAGCACTGGCTTCAACCAGCAAAAAGAACCCCTGAACTTAACAGAAAGACACAGCTTGCCTTAGTCCTAGTAGACATCAAGCCTCTTAACAATGAGCCTATCCAGGAAAGAGAATCTATGCTTTTACTAAGAATTGAAAGTCACCTTGAAGTCTTGAACCACATCAGAGAATTTTAGAATAGGATTATGTTCAGTGTTTTCATCACTCATTGTCATGGCAAAACTGGGATCAATATGTTCTTAAATAAAAAGCAATAGTCGAATTCAATTAGGAAATGGAACTGGAACTGAGACGAAAAGTATAATCAGGTTCCTCTGCATTTCTAACTAGAGTCAGTTGCAACGAACATCAGAAAAATGCAAACCATACAATGTCATCGGTAAATTTATGCCACAGAGGTTAGATTAGTTATGTGAAGCTCTACCAGAAGCACCTTTGAATTAAACCATGAGAGCATTACTATATTGTGCATAACCATTCGTTGGACTACTACTTGTAATACAAGATAACAATCCTTGTGGCAGTGCTTGCAGTAATCTATAGAAAATCTACAAACATAGAAACTACCTTTCATTGTGTATTTCAAGGAAACCAATAATTACTTGGAACCCCCAGTCAATTGTGTATTTACCACTGTCAATTTTGTTAAAGCTTTATCTTTGCCTAATTCTTATATCCACAACAGGAAACAGGGGCGCAGGAAGAACTCCATTAGACTGGAATGCAAGAATGAAGATTGCACTTGGGACAATAAAAGGAATTGCTTTCATTCACGCCGAAGGAGGTGCTAAATTTACACATGGCAACATCAAATCTTCCAACATCCTCATCACCCAAGACCTCGATGGTTGCGTCTCGGACGTTGGATTGACCCCTCTGATGAATACCCCAGCAACCATGTCCAGATCCAACGGCTATCGCGCTCCGGAGGTGACCGATCACCGGAAAATCACCCAGAAATCAGATGTATACAGCTACGGCGTCCTTCTTCTAGAAATGCTGACAGGGAAGAGCCCGATGAGATACCCTGGGTACGATGATGTCGTTGATCTGCCGAGGTGGGTGAGGTCGGTGGTTCGCGAAGAGTGGACAGCTGAAGTATTCGATGAGGAGATATTGAAAGGTCGGTATGCTGAAGAGGAAATGGTACAGATGCTTCAGATTGCTCTGGCCTGTGTGGCCAAGGCGCCAGATATGAGGCCAAGAATTGTTGAAGCTGTGAGAATGATGGAAGAAATTAAGCAGCCTGAGTTGAGGAACAGGCCATCCTCTGAATCTGAGTCTAGTGTGCCAACTCCATGAACATTGTGCTTGCCAACTGCAATAAGAGAAAGAGAATATATTCATCTTCCACCCCCAAACAATAAGCACATTCGATTGTGAAAGTATGTTTTAATTCCAATGCTGGCTTGGCTTTTATTTTCTGCCCTGTTTTTCTTATTATTTGTTCAATTTTTTTCAAAATAAGTGACGAATTACTAAAGTTCACAGATATGTTGGTGAGGATAGATAATATTACTTTCTATTGATTTTGTTTGATATGTCTAGTTGACACTTGGGGAAAATATCATTTTATTTAAATAATAAGTAAGAAAAAAAAATCAAAATATACCATAAAAGAATGTGTTGTTAACATTGTTAAGGAAAAAAAAATTAAAAAACAAAATAATATACCAGAACATTTGAAGATATCTCAAATATCTAATTAGTAATATCCACTGAAAAAAAAAAAAAAAGCAAATGGTTTTCCAATTGGATATGGTGGTTCATTACAGTATATGTAAAGGCTCGCAAGCAACACAATGGAGTCAAGCTCCAAGGTGCCACAAATGCTCAAGTCAGTAGTAAAATGAGCTTTAAAAAAAGAAAAAATTGAGCAGAGTATCAATACGTAATGAAAGCACACTTGAGCCTTAGGGGTGGAAATTTTCATATAGATGGTCCCAAGGCAGAATCCCTTGAGAGTATTTTAGTAATAATTTAGACTGAATTGGTGACAAATTTTTGTCAACTGATAAAACAATTGTAGGTGCACAACACTTATCTTAAACGAGGAGTCTTGTTAGATTTTCAAATAACTTGGTTAAATAATTAAATATTCTCTATACTCTATAGGATGCTTATGATACTTGTCTGGTTAATGGGCTCGAGACTTCAGGCAGTCCAGATTATGAATAAATTTTAACCGAAAAAAATTCATACCTATTTTGCAAGTTATTAATTTTGTGAACTAATATTAAATTTTATTACAAAATGTGTTGAAAAATAAAAACATTTTAATTAGTAATAATCATCTTATCACTTATTATTAATTATATATATAATTTTTTTTTTTTTAAGAAAAAATATTGTGTCGAACAATGCCAAACATACCTTCGCCTCAAAACATAATTGTGGTAACAAAAAAGGGCTTGCATCTATGACAATCCTATTTAAGGAGTACAACAATGTCTCTCGTTTCTATCTATAAATCTCATATATAATTCACAATAACAACATTTTAATTTGACAGATGACCTTTGAGTCTCTGATTCTGGAGGAAGTAAATTTTCAATTTTATTAGCACTACATCATTACAACTACAAGGATAACAATTTACCAATTTTGGGGAAAATATGAAAACGTGTGAAAAGCAAATTTCAAGAGACAGAAGAATGAGAAGAAAATCCCTGTTTTTTGCCATTTTCCGTTTCCCTTACGAGGAGGAGATCTCTTGTTTTCTTCTACAGACATCATTAATTTTCCCAATTCTCTTTGTTGTGCATAGCTACCAAGTAAAATTCTGGGTTCTATCGTTTTATCACATCTGAGCTGAGAACTATAGCATTTTAATTCGAACAGAAATTGTGAACAAAAGAAGCCTTCACTATCCACATGATCAAAGGTAAATGCTTTCTTTTCTCGCTTTTTACTTGTGATTAAATTGATCCATCCAAGTTTCCAACTTCTTTCTTTTTAAGGACCCATTAGTGTTTTGTTTCAATCTTTTTTATTCCTTTTGTTTCGTACTTGAGAACTTTCGTATTCCCCCATCTTCTTCCTTGTCGCCTTTTCATTTTGGCTTGCCAAAGACATCTCTGTTTATAAGTATTTTGAAATAATATTCATACTGAAGCTAAGATATACATAAGACAATGTTTTTATTAATTACATTCCTCGAAAAAAAGAGGTCCCAATTTTCAGGGATTGCTAACCTTTCAACTGCGTTTGCATACAATAAATCTGACTTAAACCCTTCAAATTCTGCTTGTGAAACTGCATTTGACGTAACAGATTATTTTGCTAATCATATTCAATATATATGACATACCCAAAAGTTCAGTAATATGAACATATTCTTAAAGCAGGTTCGCTTTCTAGAAATTCACCAGTATTAATCCGACAGTGCTCCTTGACAGTCGGTGTCTCAGTTACATCTATAAGTTTATCATCGAGGTCTCGTTGTACATGCTCAATGGCATGCCGTTGGCCTAAGGTACCAAGGTCCAGATGTGTAAGCTCAATGGGCTGTTTCAGGCCTAAGGTAAATTGTGCTTGTGGCTACCATTTTGTGTCTTTCGACTAACAAGAATCACATACTTGTTTATAACAACATGAGCATTCTTTCCCTTTTCTCCATTTCTGTCATCCCTCTATTTTTAAAAATAATTTCGAGTAAAACCCCATTATAGTCCCCCAAAGAGGACCTTAGTATTAGTTAACGCACTGCCTGATTTTTTGTATCATTTTGGAACTAGTTTGATTTTGTTTCATTCTCATATAATATTAGATCTTCCAAGGAATGTTATTGGAACAAAATTATGCTTTTAATTAGGGAGCCAATTGATACTGATTATAGTTGTAGGATTAAAATAGGGTTTTACTTGTATAATTTCTATATATAGTTTCTTATCTTGTCACTTATTCTCATAGTTTCTTGGTTCTTGCAATTCCAGGGAAGTGCTAATGATCATCAGAGTCATCATGAGCGTTCCCGCAGAAATGTGCACTATATAACTACAATGCAGAGTTGGGAAGCATAACAAGCCAGCCGGGATGGCAAGATTGTAAGTCAATAACGCAATGCTTTATCAATATTGAATTGAAAAGGAATCTTACTGGGGATTTATGCATAAATGGCTTTACTTTAGGCCTTTTGCTTCTCAAGCAGTTTAGCATTCCTGTCTGTAATCTTTATTTGTGAAATACAGGGTTTCCAAAAGCAAGCAAAAGTTCAATAGTGTTTTTTCGGTACTAAAAACAACCAGCGAGAAAAAAGTTTCAACTCTAAATATGTTTATCTATGGGGGCAAATCTCACAGGAAAGTATGGGATATCCAATATCCTAAAATATTAAGCATCCCGAGTCTTGTTCACTTCATGAGCATTGAAAAATTTTAGGTGACAAGTCAATTTTTAAAAGGAACTCTGCAAAATTAGGCAATGAGGTAACAATTGTTTTTAATTCAGTTTATATATAAATAAGACATTGAGCCTTAAAATTGTATGATGTTAAGTAATTCAGAACTTTTCTCTCGTCTCTTCATTTCTTCTTTCATTTCATGCATTTTCTTCCTTTGAAAGTTACCTGTTGCTATAGTCTTGTTGTCATTAGGCTTTTTAGTTCATGTGCTTGCTCAATTCATTAAGATTGCTTCCACTTGAATATAGTATTTGGTTCCATTATTGATCTCCAATTACAATTTTTAATACCTTTCAATAAACATTCTCTAACAAGTTTTTCTTTGGGGTTTTGCCGTATTGGGGCTTCACAGGTTGTGGCAAATTTTAGCATGGCTTGGTCTCAACCTTGTAAAGATATAGTAAAAACCTACCTTGAGCTTGCCAACAAATATTGTTGCCTTGTATTTCTAGTAGTGGATGCCCATGAACTTGCTCTAAGTAAAAAGGTGTTTTCCGATGCATCGTCCCATAACTAAAAAGATTTTAGAATGAAAAACTACGTTACTTTTTTTATGGTGTCAGTTAGTTCCTTCTCTCTTAGTTTACCACTATAAATGCAATTGACTTTATAGGACTATCTACAAAGGGTGTTGTGCATTCCTGTAATTTACTCCTCTAAAATATAATGCATTGAAAATTTCGGAAGTAAACTTTGGTGTGACTAAGTTAATTACAAAGAGACATGAAAGTATGTCAAATACCTCTAACATGCTTATGCATCTACTTATCTTTAGTAAACTTATTCTACTTAAAAATTTTTCAAGGGTATTGTTATCCGCTTCAACTTACTTTGCAAAGCATATATTTTTTTCTTGGCATCACAGTATATTTTGTGTTGGTTGAATGTAGGAGTTAGGTCTTTCGTGGGATATAAAGGCAACTCCGACATTCTATTTTCACAAAGATGGAAGACAAGTAGACAAGCTTGTTGGAGCCAAAAAGGGAGAGCTTCAGAGGAAGGCTGCTGCTATAAATGATTTAGTAACCAAGTCTCGTCACTAACCCCATTAACAAAGTTAGATGTTACCTTAATATATTGAAAATGGTTAAAGGAATTAATTACATCTAACTAAGTTGTATATTGAGAAGCCAATTGTTGATATTTAACTAAAAACTCACTATGGATTTTATTGATAAAATTGACTTAAATATATAAAAGATTCAACAGAAAATCTCAAAAAAAAAAAATGGTGATCATGGATTACAAATAAATCAGCAACTAAAAATAAAAACAAATAGCAGAAAAATCATGTGAAAACATGCTATAGCTGCTTCTAGAATATAGGTCTTCAATTAGCAACGTTTCTTGACTTAGTCAGACTTTATTTTAAAAAACAAATAGCACCTAATAAGTCACAACTCTATCAACTTGATACTTGGAATTTAACTGACACTTGGACTTGATTAGCATAATTATAACATTATTTTTGCAGCATCTGAGACATATTTCGAACACTCCTCCTTGTCTTTGATGCTGTAAACTTTCAATTTTTTTCTCAGTATATGAAACTTGGCTTTAGGCAAAGCTTTTGTAAAAATATTAGTTATTTGATCCTCAGATCTACAATATGCTAAGGAAACTTCTCCTTCTTTTTGAATTTCTCTCAAAAAATAAAATTTAATTTCAAAATGCTTTGTCTTACCATGAAACACTGGGTTTGAAGATATTGATATGAGTGCTTGATTATCAATAAAAATTTGAGTTGATTCTTGTTACACCAAATTCAAATCTCAGAATTTTTCTAAGCCATATTGCATGATTTGCTACTGAGCTATAATTTCTTGCTTCTTTAAACATCAATTGATGACGCCTAAGCTAAAATTGAAGCAATAACCTATCGTACTCTTCATATCATCAACTGAACCTATCTAATCATTGTCAAAAAAAATCTATTAACTTAAAATTTGAGCAACTTATATACTTAACACCATAGTTAATAGTTCCTTTGATGTCATGAACGATGCGTTTAGCAACCTGCATGTGTTCCTCACTTGCATAATGCATAAACCTAGAAAAAAACTTACAACTTGCACAATGTTAGGTCTCGAAGCAATGAGATACATGAGACATCCAATTAAACTCTTATAATGATTCTCGTTCACCTTGGCAGCACCATCACCCTTATAATACTCAACTTTTGATTGCATTGGAGTGTCAGTAAATTTACAACCTTCTATGTGAAACTTCTTCAGGATCTCTTTAACATATTTGCACTGATTAATAAAGATTTCATTTTCCCATTGCCTCACTTTGAAGCCAAGAAAATAAGACATCAATCTCAAGTCAATCATCTCAAAATCCTTTAATATTTTAGATTTGAAAACATTAATAAGCTCTTGATTGCTCCCTGTAACCAAAAGATCATCAATATATACAAAAACAGTAATTAAATTAGCACCTTCCTTTTTTATATAGAGAGTTGTTTCACTTAGACTTCCAACAAAGCTTGAGCTTAATAGGTGACCATCTATGTGACTCTTCCAAGACCTTGGAGTTTACTTGAGACTATACAAGGCCTTCTTCAATAAATACATCTTCTTCTCCTGTCCTTGCATAACAAAACCTTTAAACTATTCAACATATATTTCTTCCTCTAAGAAATTATTCAAAAAAGCAGATTTCACATCTAGTTGGAATACTTTCCAACCTTTTTATGTTGCAACAGCAAGCAACAATCAAATGGTATCAAGCCTTACCATAGGAGCAAAGGTTTCAGAGAAATCCATGCCAAAAATTTGTGCATACCTTTTTACAGCTAGTTATGCTTTATACTTATTTATAGATCCTTATTTATAGATTCGACAATATTAAACTTTGTCTTAAAAGCCCATTTTACCCCAATAACATTTTTATTTTGAGGTCCTTCAACAAGTTTCCAAGTTTGATTTTTCTCAATCATTCAAAGTTTTTCTTTCATGGCAACTATCCATTTATAATCCTGCATTGCTTCATCAACACTTACTGGTTCTAGGATTGCAACATTGCATCTACTATAGATGTCAGAGAGTGATCCACCACCTTGAACTAAGGGTCATCAAAATCCTTTTCATTGAGCTGTAGTCTACCAAGATGCTGATCTTCATAACTTGCTTTCTAGTCCCACTGCTCTTCCTCCATGAAAATAAAATGATCTTCTCTATTTAAGGTTGAAATATTCTATAGGCCTTGGAGGTGCTGCTAAAGCCTTTGAACATTCCAAGCTCATATTTTTTTGTCCAACTTATCTCTCTTAACAACCTGAGGAATATAAGAGAAACACAAACAACCAAATACTTTCAAATTTGAAAAAGAAGGTTTATGACCAAACCATACTTTATAAGGTGTTTGATTTTGAAGTGCTCTTATAAGTAATCTGTTCAACAAGAAAATAACAATATTGGCTGCCTCTACCCAAAATCTTTTAGGTAAATCCTTCTTATGCAACAAACATCTTGTCATCTCAAGGATAGTTTTATTTTTTCTTTTGCTAACTTTATTTTGCTATAGAGTATAAGGAGTAGTGAATTGATGCTCAATTTCAGCCTCTTTGCAAAATCTATTAAACTTTTCTTATGTGTATTCCTTGCCATTATCTGACCTTAACACCATCATCTTGTAGCCACTTTAGTTTTTTATCCAAGTATTAAATCTCGAAAACACAATAGCTACTTCAGATTTGAACTTGAGAAAGTATATCCAGCATATTCTAGTCAAATCATCTATGAAAGCAATATAATACTTACTCCTTTTAAGAGATAGTGTTATGTAAGGCCCACCAAGATTTCTATGCACGAGCTAAAGCTTATGAGAGGCTCTCTAAACTTTTTATGGAAAAGGAAGCCTTGTTTGCTTGCCAAATTAACAAGTTTTACAATTTGAGATGCTTCCTTCCAATGAATACAGGCCTCACGCCAATTCATGTTTCTACATTAAAAAGACTATAGAATGATGATAATGCCCTAACCTTTTATACTAAAAGTTAGTAGTTCTGACAAAAGCTTGGTATGCAGCTTCTTCTTTCTCCATCAGATCAAGTAAAAAGCTTTTTCCCTTCATTTTAACAGAAAAATCATCTAGCCCTTTTGCATCTTTAATAACACATGTTCTATTTTCAAAATGCACTTTAAAACCATTATTAAGTAATTAACCAACACTTAACAAGTTTTGATCAATACTTGGAATATATAGCACATCAGTAATAACTATAACTTGAGAAAGAGTTTCAATTGCAATAAAACATTTACCTTTCGTAGATACATATTCCCCATTTCCAACTCTTATCTTGGAGATTAATGTTTTGTCAAGCTCTTGTAAAGGTCTATATGTTTGGTCATGTGATTTGTACAACCAGAATCCAAAAGCCATGTTTCATGTTTGCTACTGTTTGCATTGCAAGAAGCTATGAACAATTGCTCCTCCTTCTCTTGATTCATAGGTCAAGCTTCATTTACTTATTGTTTCCCTTTATTTTTGCAAATTCTGTCCACGTGACCTATTTGGTTGCACTTATTACACTTTGCATTAGGTCTATTCCAACACTTGAAATGAGGATGGTTAGTTCTGTCATAGTGTTGACAAGAAAGATATTTAACTTTTTTACTGTTATTTGCTTCATTCTTTCCTGTGTCATTATTGCTTGTTTTAGGAGTTTTATTGTTCGAAGCATATGCACTTGAATTGCCTTTGTTTTTCTTACATTTTTTATTTTTGCCTTTTTCAAAATCATGAATCTATAGCTTTGCTTGCATTGCACGTTCCAAGGTGGCATTTTCTTTGATCCTTCTTCCTTGCTCATGAGCTTCTATAGCATTAAGAAGCTCTGCCAAGGTGATCTCTTTAAGGTCTTTAACTTTCTCCAATGCAGAAATCTTGGCTTTAAACCTTTTTGGTAAAGTTACTAAAAGTTTTTCAACTATTTTATTATCAGGCAAATCTTCTCCAAGAAGTCTTAGTTTGTTGACAACCTCTAACAGCCTATTTGCATACTCCTTTACAGTCTCGGAGTCTTCCATCCTGTGCAACTCAAATTCTCTCTTAAGATTCAAGACTTGCTTGTTTCTTGATCTTTCATTACCTTAAAATTCAGACTTTAGATACTCCCAAATTTAAATAAACTGTTTGCAAATTCATAATTTTGAGAAATAAATTTTTAGACAAGGCTAAATATAGGCAAGTTTTAACCTTAAACTTTTTTGAAATTCTCTCATGATGATTCTTGATTTGCTGCATAGTAAGATTTTCAAGTAATGGTTAGATTTCTAGCTCCTTCACCACTACTTCCCAAAGATTCCAAGCTTGCAAATAAGGAGTCATCTTCACAGACTACAACTAGTAATTTTTACCAATGAATATTGGAAGTGGAACCGATGCAAAGTTTTTTAAGGCCATTAAGTCACTTGTAGCATAAGTTGAAAAAAAAAATTGTTTGTTTGAAACATTCACATTCAACTCAACTCTTGGCTTGCAACAGAGGTCCCTTAGGAAAAAGGCTAAGAAACCAAGTATTGATATTTAACTAAAAGCTTACTACAAATTTTATTGATAAAATTGACTTAAATATATAAAAGGTTCAATAGAAAATCACGAAAAAAAATGGCGCTCATGGATTACAAATAAATCAGCAACTAAAAAAAAAAACAAACAGCAAAAAAATCATGTGAAAACGTGCTATAATTGCTCCTAGAATAGGTCTTTAGCTAGCAACGTTTTTCGACTCCGTCAGACTTTATTTTTAAAAACAAATAGCACCTAATAAGTTATATCAACTTGACGCCTGGACCTAATTAGCACAACTGTAACATATTTTTTGCAGCATCTGAGGCATATTTCGAACACCAGGTACTGCTTATTCAATGCAATGAAACTGAAGGATTTGCCGAGCTGCAAGGTTATATTCTGGTTGTGTCTTGAGTACCATTATCTGATTGTAATACTAAATTTGAAGTTCCTGGAGAAACGTCTAATATATAAAATTGCTTTTTCTTTTATATGGAGAACTTGAAAAGGGCAAATAGACAAGTTCATATCTAATTATTTAGACAGTTTTGTAATTTTATTGAGAGCGCCTTTTTTTGGCCTTTGGGGCTTACTATGTATCAGCATCACTACTGTTTTAAATAAGATGTATAAACAAAGCAAGATTTTATAAAGATCAAAACTTCCCTCCAATGGGTGCCACTTGCAGTTTGGTTGCTTTTGTTTTCGATGTATTAATCTTTGATGATGACGAAAATAAATAATTAAATCAAACAAAACACAATAGGGAGTAGAATTTCCATGAACAACAAGATATGACCAAGGCAAATTTGATCCAAGAAGTATGTACTGGAAAGAATATCCAATATAGTCTATTTTCTATATATATACATATATAAATATCCTTTTCCCTATTCCTACCTATAATGTGCATACACATGTCGCCTTGAAAAGAAAGACATAATTCAAGCTCTGGTCTCGTCATGCACGATGATAGTTGAGCCAAGTAAGTTGTCACGTTCCAGTGCATCAGGCAGTAACCAATCAATAACATTTTTTGGAAGCTTCAGACAGTTTGATATTAATACATAAAGAAATTCATCCTAATATTTGTCTTTGGTGCTCGTACTAGAATATCAGGGAAATTTAAGATCCCGCATAAAGGGACAGAGAACGGCCATGTAGCTAGTATGCATGACATAGTTTATTTAATTAAAATAAAAAACATATATCAGCACTAGGTAAGATCGACTACACCAATCATAACACATCATAAAATTTTATTGTGAATCGCTACAATTAATTCAAAAAAAAATCATTTATCACAAATTTTTATTCTTCCGATCGAAACTTAACAGCGGCTAAGTGACATTCCCACGATACGGGAAGTAGGGATGGTTTTCCAAGCTTAACGCTAAACGATATGTTTTCCCATATATCAAAGTGCTCCCTAGGTACAGTCGAATTATTAAAAAAAAAAAACCGTGAGCTACTATGTCTATTTCTGCCTCCCCAAAGCAACAGTGTTTATAATGTCTCTGCATATAAACTCAACATATGCCTGCTCTTTCCTTTTGCCCACACTTCCCCATCACACAATGGACACAAGCCAAGGCGTATTCTCAGCTCTTGACAATGCCAAGACACAAGACTACCACTTCAAGGCAACTGTGATTGCTGGGATGGGATTCTTCACTGATGCATATGATCTCTTCTGCATCACTGCTGTGACCAAGCTCATAGGTCGCCTCTACTACTTCAACCCCGCTACTCATAACCCAGGAAAGCTTCCTCAGCAAGTAAATAACTCCATAACCGGGGTCGCCTTGTGCGGAACCCTGGCAGGGCAGCTCTTCTTTGGCTGGTTAGGTGACAAGCTTGGTAGAAAAAAAGTGTATGGGATCACTCTTGTCACTATGGTAGGATGTGCCTTGGCCTCGGGGCTTTCCTTTGGCCTCACATCAAAAAGTGTGGTCACTTCTCTCTGCTTCTTCAGGTTTTGGTTGGGATTTGGCATTGGAGGAGACTACCCTTTATCAGCTGTTATAATGTCTGAATATGCCAATCAGAAAACCCGAGGAGGGTTTGTTGCCGCCGTTTTTGCAATGCAAGGAGTGGGAATATTGGTTGCTGGAGCTGTGGCCATGGTTGTGTCGAAATTGTTCCTCGCAGCCTACCCTGCTGTTGATTTTGCAGCTGACCCTGCAATGTCTACTCAACCAGAGGGTGATCTTGTTTGGCGAATTGTGCTCATGTTTGGTGCGATTCCCGCGGCTCTCACCTATTACTGGAGAATGAAAATGCCAGAAACTGCTAGGTACACTGCACTGGTGGAAGGTGACATCAAGAAAGCTGCTTCAGATATGGCCAAAGTTCTTCAAAAGGACACGCCTTTTGAAGATTCAAGTTCCGGGTTTGCTGTAAACCCTACTCCATCTTATGGATTCCTCTCCTCAGAGTTTCTTGAGAGACATGGGCTTCACCTTCTAGGGACTACTAGCACATGGTTCTTGTTGGATATTGCATTCTATGGTCTTCAACTCACACAGAAAGATTTATACCCAGTTAGTGGACTTGTTCCCAAGGCATCAACCATGAATGCCATAGAGGAGGTGTTTCAACTCTCCAGAGCTATGTTTGTGGTGGCCCTGTTTGCCACAGTTCCTGGGTATTGGTTCACAGTGTTTTTTATTGATAAAATTGGAAGGCACAGAATCCAGCTTGGTGGCTTCCTTCTGATGTCTATTTTTATGGTGATCCTTGGATATAATTACGGAGAATACGGGGAAGAAAAGAATATATGCTACTCAGGTAACGAAAACAAGAATTGTGATGGCGAACCCATGATGTTTGTCATACTTTTTGGACTCACCCTCTTCTTTGCTAACTTTGGCCCCAATAGCACTACATTTATTGTGCCTGCAGAGCTATTCCCAGCTCGGTTTCGTTCAACATGCCATGGGATATCAGCAGCTGCGGGAAAAGCAGGTGCCATCATTGGTGCCTTTGCGGTGCAGACCTATACCAGTGGCGATTCAACAGAAAGGATCCGAAAGGCAATTATGGCACTTTCAATTGTCAACTTGGCCGGATTCTTTTGCACCTTCTTGGTTCCAGAAACAAAAGGCCGGTCGCTGGAAGATATCTCGGGAGAAGATAAGGAACTGCAGGGAAATCATACTGCAGATGATGCAAATGGGAAAACAGAAGATGTAAAAGGGGAAACAAGAAGCGCTAGTGTTGATAAATCTCCACCAGGAACCGTAAGTGTTTAGCTCCTTTGCATCCAATCCTAGTACGGAGAAGCATCGTCAATAGAATAAGAGGAAGTACCAAGAAGAATGGTATTTGTTGCAGTAACATCTTGGTGCTTTCGAGTTATGCATATGTAATAAAGATCTTCCTTTTTACTCCATCTATGCAGGAAGAACCAATTAAATCATGCTTGTTTCTGTAACTTCTACAATAAGTGCTTCTATGTTGTGTGTTGTATAAAGCTCTTCCCTTGTTGCTCTAGCTCTACTGGAAGAACCAAAAATGATAATGCTTGTTTCTGTGAACTTCCGCCATAAGTTCTTGTGTTGCGTTACGTATTTAACTGCTCCCCTCTTACTTCCAATTCATGAACATAAAATCTGATCCTCCAAGAACACCCCCCCCCCCAAAAAAAACTTCTGACAGATTGACAGAAAAAAAAATCTAAAATACCAGTTCATATTGTTACAAAAACAACCAATACCCGCCAGAGTGCAGGTAGGTAATCTAAAATAAGTGTAAACATCAATATCTCAGAATTTATTGGATCTTCACAGTAACAATGAGACATTTCTCTCAAGAAACGGAGCTAGAGTATCCAATCGAACCCCTTGAAGGGGTTGTCATCGAATTTGGGACTAGCAGCAGGAGAATCTAGCAAAGGCATGTTGGTCCACCGGTCATCGAAGTTAGCAACACAATGCTTCCCAGCTACTTCCGGGACAAAGCTAGGCCTAATCTCACGAGCGTCTAATTTCTTCCAGTTAATTGACTTAAACCACTTGTGGCTCTTAATCATCTCACTACCACTTTGTCCACTGCCAAGGCGTTTGCTGGCTTCTTTCTGCAACAGCTGAAGAGGAAAATTTATCATTCTTCTGTTGGCAGTTTATTAATAGGTTCTATTTTATGTCACTCAATTATAACAAATTCAGTTTTATCGTTTGATTTAACTAACTTGAATGCTTTTGGGCGGGTGTATCAAATTTACAAACTAGAGTGTGAAAGAGGTGAAGAAATTTTACCCCTTTTAACAGTGAATGTGCCTCACTTGACAAAAACGCTGGAAGCTTGATCTTGTCCTTTATTATCTTTTGCTGGATCTTCTGTCTATTTCCACCGGTAAAGGGAGGCTGATTGGAGAAAACAATAATGTGCAGTTCAAGGATTACAGAAATTAATAGCAAACACAGCTTTGATAACTTAACCACAGGCAGACAAATTAGGGTGTCATAATGCACTCCTAAAAACAAAATTAGATACATCCAGGTCCCTTGAGACATCACACTGCACAAAATTACAATAAACAAAAATCTGTTGCTAGAGGCCTTTCTCTCTTTGTTGTTGCCGCGGATCATACATAGTTGTTGATAACAACTTATTGTCAGAGGGAAATGTAGCTCCAAATAGACTGAAGATGGCGTGAAAGAATCCATCGAGTATTTTAAATATGGTCTTATTCAGTCACTAGCAACTTTAAGAAACCGGTCAGGTAAATACTCATTTACATTTAAAAGAATTAAGATGCAAAATTATTTGGACCTAGAATTTACAAGTTGAAAAGCTGATGCTTAAAGAAGCAAAAGTTATAAAGCAAAGCCTCTCAATATAAGAAGAGGACATGATCCTGAAGAAGAGATTCACTTATTCGGAGAACCACACGCCGTTAACTAGCAATGGTTCTCCATAGTCCTAGTGGAATTCAGTTGAAAGTTGGGATTTTCATCCAATATCCCTGGTTCTCTTGACAAAACATTGTTCATAGTTGCTTCTATTTGAAAAACGAAATTTAAATTTCAGACAGAGCAGCCACACAAATGATTACTTTGCAACTTTGTTATAATGAAGCAAAGTTTCATATACACATCAAAGAAAATTATGCTAGTCCAAGCATAACCAAGTAGCTATAACTACTCTTTTTTTTCACCAGATTAAAAAACTGGTCAATTTGCCTTCAGGATTATCAAGTCCATCTATCAAGTAATGCAAGCACCACCTTTATACCTACTGGTATATGTCAAATAGAAAAGGGAAAAAAACAGTTTAACCACTAATCGATAAGGGGGAAAAAAAAAGTTGCAAACACAATTCAGAGATACTAACCTTCCCTGTAAGCATTTCAAACAGTAGAATTCCCACACTCCACCAATCAGCAGCCTTATCATGTTCTTTCCCCAATAAAATTTCAGGGGCCATGTATTCTAAAGTTCCACACATAGAATTTGACCTTGCATTCTCATAGAATTGCTTAGCCAGGCCAAAATCTGTCAACACTACCTGGTATCAAACGTGGGAATAATGCCATAAGACAGCAAAAGGGAAATTTGGATACAAGTCAACAAGTCATTTTGAAACAAAAAGCACAACTACACGGGCGTGTCTAATGCAAACAGAGAGAGGTTTATGTGATCTTACATGGCCATGTGCATCCAGAAGAATATTTTCAGGTTTGAGATCCCTGTGCATTATGCCATTTGCATGAAGATGAGAAACAGCCGAAACAATCTCTGCAGCATAAAAGCGAGCCAAATCCTCCCTGAAAGAAGTGACATATGTAAGACGGCTATGTATTAGATTTTCATGATAAATTCACAGAGTGCAGCTCTACTAACACACCTGAATAAGCCTTGGCGATAAAGCTGAAAGAAAAGGTGACCACCATTAATGAAATCAAGCAAAAGATACAACCTATATTTGGTCTGCAAGACTAAAATAAGGTCATAATTCTGAAAATATGATAGTACTGTGCTTTTTTCTCTAACTTGTATGCATCTGCAAACCATTGAAGTATTTGAATTGATGGATAATATAAAACTCATAATAAATTTAGGCAACATAGTACCTGGAATGAGTATCTAAGCCGCACAATAAAAGGATGATCAACTTTTGTCAATATATCCCTTTCAGATATCACATATTCAGCATGATTTCTCTGCATGATCTTGTCCTTGCGCATGACCTTCATTGCATAAATATCAGATGTGCCTCTGCTCCTCACTTGGTACACCTTACCAAATGCACCTTGCCCAACAACTTTCAAAACTTCAAAATCCTCGAGTCCAACACTTTGATACTTCAAACTGATATTATTGAACTGTTCATTAGATTTCTCTTCCTTAAATTCTTTCTGTGTTTCTCTACAGACCTCCTCCACCAGATCCAGTGCATCCTCCGTCTCATGTAAGTTGATTTTAGTAAGCTTCAAGGACTGACTAATACAGGATGTGGGGCCCAAAAAAGAATGGGATCGGCTGTGAATGACAGCAGGATCGTTGTAAATATTTTCATTTGGATTTGGTGTAGCCACCAAGTTTCTAGATTTCTCAGAACTGAGTTCTTTTGACGCTTGAACAGGAGCTGGACCAAACACATCAGAAAAATCAAACTCATCGTAATCAGAAGGCAAAACATCAGGTGATTCACTTGGAAGAAGCAACTGCTTCGGGAAAGGCTTCTGCAAACAATTCCCATTAAAGGCAGATAATTGTGGGGAAACCATGATTCTTTAATAAGATTAGGGCAGTTGAGTAAATGGCTAACAAAATCTTCAGTACTATAGGTGTGCCTTTCCAAAAGATTGAAGACCACAAGGGGAAGAAGATGGAAAACTAGCAACGGCCTTAAACGATTGGAAGTTGGCGTATACTTCAGGGGCTCCTAGAACACTTGGTAGCAAGCAAACCAAAATCCAGAAAAAGAAATTGTTTTTGTTTCCCTGTTTAAAGGAAACGGTGGATGCAGCAATACTTGTTGAATACATGAAGATCAGCTTGTCAGTGCTGTAATTCAAGACAAGAGAATAGTTAGTTCCAGTTTGTCTAAGTATAGAACAGTGGAAATTACAGGCAATTGCACTACAAAGTGCAGGTACCAAATAAATACACATCCAAGCTGAAGAAGAAATGAAAAATAATTTTAAGGTGAGGAGTGGGGGAATCCAAACAGATAGCATCTCTTATCATAAAAGAACCCATTGATATTAGCAAGTTCAAATTATGTATTCATGTAACAATTAAAATGAAGTTCTTATGTCAACTAGATTAACTGTCTTGCTTATGTTTGTTAAGTCATGAGTTTTTACATGGGATTATAACTAAAAAAAGTACAAACAATTCAAAGAAGTTAAAATTAAAGATAATACGACGTCAAAATATATTCTTTCAACAAGAATTTGAACTCAGATTAAAAAAACTTGTAAGTTGTAACTGCAAACAAACTTGCACCATCCAACCTTAACAAACGCTAACAAGCATAAAAGAGCACCTGAGGATCAGAGATAACTAATTAGCATAAGTCGATCAAGCAAAAGATTCAACAAAGAACAAGCCCTGTATATCTAGTTATTCAAAAACGAATCATACAAAACTCTGAAAGATGAATCAAGACAGGCTGACTCAGATTACAAAAAGTAAACAACAAAACCAAGCGCGAAATCGAAATGATTTAAACCAAAAACAGAAAAAGAAAAATCAAAGAAATCATTGAAAAGTGGTCAATCACTCACATTGAGGAGAATGCAGGAAGGGCGATATAGAGGAAGGCCTGGGGCATCTGGAAAATAAAATGGTTATCTGTCATCTTTATAGTAGAATAATTAAAAACTAAATGTGGGGTTGCTTTTCGCCGCATATGTGCTGTAGACCAAACCAGAATAACTTCCACGATGGATTGATTAGCTGCAACGCGGTTTACGTAACATGTTCTGATTCGATGACATGGATGGATTGAGTTGAACTAGCCGATCAACCTTCCAAAGCATTTTAAAAAGAATAAAAAAGGTTGCTTTTGGATTGGGATCATTGGTCTAGCAATAGCCTCAAGCAAAAGGAAACAGAACGTACGCAATTGTTTATGCCATCTTCTTTGTTGCGTTACGTAAAATAAAATAAATAAAATTTGCTCTGAGGCTTCGCTTGTTTCGCCGCCTTGTAAATTTAATCTCGTTATATAATTCATATAATATTTATTATATTTTTAAATTTATTATTTTATTATTTTTTTAAAAAAATAATAATAAAATAATTATTTTTTATTTTATCTACTACACCTACTTATATTTTATATTTTTATTATTATTATATCCTCTAATCAAATAGAATATAATTACATTAGTCAAAAGAGTTAATAAAAAATAAAACTTATAAATAAAATTAAAAAAACATAATTATATCATTATGTCATGTCGATCGTATAAAAATAAAGCACAGGTCTCATTAGTTTTGAGTAAATGAAATCTTGCAATTTAAAATTATGTTTAGAATGATTTAAAAAAATAAAATGACATTTTATGATTATATTTGGTTGAGTAAATACAATGTAGGAATAAAAATGAAAACTAAACAAATGAGTACAATGATTTTAATGCAAAAAAAAATTGTAATTTGAAAAAGATACTTTTTTACCACTCTTAGTAAAATAATAATAATTTCTTATTTTTAAATTTCAAAAAATGTATTTTAGATTACCAATAATGGAAAAATATTGAAATATTTATTATTATTATTATTATTATTATTATTATTATTATTATTAAAATATTTATTTTTATTTTTTAATTGAAAAATATTATTTGAATTACTAATAAAAAGAAAAACATTCCAATTATTTTCTTCTAATTTTACAGAAGAGCTCATTCAATCCATTTTTGGATGGAATGCTCGTTCCTACAAGTGAAGAAATTGACATTCTTAAATGAAAGGAGTAGAATTTCAAAATCTCTAACCAGACGCGTATACATGGATTTTTCCTTTTCTATTCCATATTTCCAATCACCACCAACTAAATGGGACTTAGTGTTATTAGTTGATTTTACTCGATAGTTTTATTGGATATTGTACATTTTTTATTATTTTTTATTAATTTTTTCATATATTTGTACTTTAATAAATATTCAAATTTTAAAAATGGATAAAGGTTGGAAAAAATTCTTTAAACCTATCTAGCAATTATATATATATTGTGGTTTGTTATTGAAGTATCAATGTTTAGGTGTTTGTCAACGTACAATTGTACTTTAATTTCTCAAAATAAAATAGACTAATGTTACCTGGAAACAGTTTAATTTTATTTAATTAACATGTTAACTTCTTGAATTTTGAAATATATCCGTTTAAGTTTAAATATATTATTTGGGATATAATATTAAGGTAATAACATATCAAAGACAATTATTCATCTAAAATATTATGACATGAGAGATGATAATCAAAATCACGTTATACCAAATTCCTCATTAAAGTACAACTACAAAACCTATTTGCCCCAATTAAATAAATTAATACCAAACAAAATATATTTGATGATAAATTGGATCGCTTAAATATTCTTTTTATTAATTTACAATCACAAATTATACTAGTGAAATATTTAAAGAATTAAATGAGTTTTGCGGTAATGCATATGTTATTTTAATACTTATTATATTATATAAGTAAAAGAAGGAGAGTATTTAATTTAATTGGCTTACTCAAATATTTTTTTTCATATTAGTTTATTATTCAAATGATACAAAGGAAATCTTTAAAGTATTGTATTCTCTTTAATTTAAACATACAAGTGTTCAGAGATGACAAATGACAACATTGGTTGTCACTGTGTTTCGAAGGAGAAAGATGATTAGAAGGAGAGAAGCATGAAGAAAATTCAGCATGGTGGTCTTGAACCTATTATTGTGGATGAAAGTATGTAAGACTCTCTCAAAGAAGGTAGTTTTGGTAATGCAACATAAAGATCTATGGCCAATCCAATGAAGAAGCTTGGGCCTTTTATGGACATAATCATCATCATACTCCACTTTCGTATAAGGATTTGTTACTTGGATTCAATGACATCCCTAACTAGAATGACATGGAAGAGGATGATTAGTGGCTACATGATTTTGAGGAAGAAATGGATGAGTGTTAACCATCCAAGGAGATTAAAGATTTGATGTAGTTGCACTTCGTGATACCTACATATAAGGAGGAGTGGCAAGTATATTGTCAACCTTGGCTCCAAACACTGGTGTTAACCTTACTTAGGAAAAAGCTCGAATACAGATATCTTAAAGCCCAATTATTAAAGCTATGGAACCTAGTTAAGGTCGAGTTTATTGATATGAAAAACCACTATTTTCTTGTAAAGTTTAATAATCCTTCGTATTACCATATTGTTTTTAATAAAGGCCTTTGGGTTATATTATAACATTATCTTATGGTTAAAAGATGGTCTATTGAGTTTGATCATCTTCAAAATAGTATGGATAAAATTATAATATGAGTGAGAATTTCTACCTTTCCGATACAATATTATAATAAGTATTTCATGTGGCATTTAACCAATAGAATATGGTAAACTTTAAAGATTAATATAAGCATATTATCTACGAGACATGGGGATGATGCCTTAATTGAAAGAGAAAGGTTTGCACATATGTTATCTACGAAGTTTATTGTGCGGAATGTAGTTTTCAATGTGGAGTATGAAAGGTTAAACCTTATCTACTTTTAGTGTGAAAGATATTGGCACAAAAGAGATAACTACCTCTTAAATCAAAATGATATTTGCAATTTTAAAAAAGTTGGCCAACTTTCTCTAGCAAGTAACCATATGAGAAGACTCATATCCTAAATAATTAGAAAGCAGAAGCCTATGATTATTTTTGGACCATGGATGCTGGCTAAAAGATCATAAAAAAGGAAAGGCAATAATAGGAAAATAATAGAAAATAAAGAAAAGAATCCTATAACAAATAATAACCATATCATACAAGAATATCAAGCTTAAATATTGCTAACACTTCTTATTTTAAAGCTCTTGCCAATATGGAAGATGACCTTACCTTAGCAAGGACCCATATGAATTTGCACATGTTGATACAACCCAACCTGAGTGAGATTGTGAAAAAGAAGTAGTGAGAAAGACTTATGAATAAGGAAAGCATTGCTCCTCTAGCTAATGGGCTAAACACGCATACTAAAGAGAGTCACAAATCACAATTGAGCACCACGAGTCGAACCCAATGGATCATGACCTTCTTACCCTATAAGCTAATAGTATTAAACCCATATAAAACCAAAAATCAAAGGAGGTAGTTATTTACACTAGGTTGTCAAGGGTGGTAAGAATAAAAGTGCTTTTAAGGTTAAAAGCACTCATTGTACGATAGGTCCTTTGAACAAATTTAAAGGCTCAAAACTTGAAAAGGATATTAGCCTTAAGTCTAAAGCTTATCACGTAGAACCATCATCTAATGGAGATAAGCTTGTTGAACCTCTTGATTATGTAGAGTATTTGAATTTGTTAAAATTGATGCAACATTCATCCTATGTTAATGATGGTGACCATTTGTTAAAGGCCTATGGAGCCACTAAAGTATACTTTAATGAGTTGTAAGGTTTTCTTGCCATTTTCTTTTATCTTTATTTTTATTATAATGAATTTTACTTATTGGAATTACAAAAGAGTTAATGCTAAGACTTTCCCTTTGCATATTAAAAATTTTGTTAATTAACACAATATTTCCATTTTAGCTCTTTTGGAACTTAGAAACAATGGGTTTAAAGTAGATTAAGTTGTTTGCAAATTAGGGTTCACTAATTGGATCAAAGTAGAAGCCACTAGGTTTGTTAGTGGAATCTGGCTTCTTTGGGATATGCAACGTGTTAAAGCTAAGTATATTTGGTCCCAAGTTCAAATTTTCTATTGCAAAGTCAAACTAAGTTTAAAAGCCTTATTTCTTTTTAGCATTTATAGAAATCCCTTACCTTACAAATAAACTAAACTTTGGCAAATTATTACTCATATTGACCTTCAAACTAATGATCCTTTAATGCTTTTTAGTGATTTTAATATATATCTTTCCTCAATTAACAAATAGGGTGTTGCTTAACCTAACTAGTTCTTTATATATCATTTTTCTAACTGCATATTTGAAGTGAGTTTCATTGATCTTGGGTTTAATGGACCTATGTTTACTTAGAAAAAAAATAATATGAAGTAGTAAATTGATTAGGCTTTCTGCAATATGTCTTGGAAACTTACCCTTTAAACCAAGTTCACAATCTTTTAAAGAATGGGTTTGGCCATAAACCTATTCTTATTTCTCTAGATATTAGTCATAGTAGGAATTATAGATCTAACCTTTTTCATTTTCATGTAGCTTGGATTTTAGAAGACTCTTTCACTAAGATGGTTTAGAATTGTTGAAGGAACCACCATTGTGTTGAAGGGCCTATGGCCTTCCAAAAGTCAGCTATTGCATGAAATTGTGAAAATGTGGAAAATATTTATATAAGAAGAGGAAAATTATTAATTGCTTTAAAGGTATTAAGAATCATCTTGCTAGCAAGGCTAACCCTTTCCTTTGACTCTTTGAAAAAAAGATTTAAGAGGATTATGAAAAATGTCTATCTTAGGAAGAATTAATTTGGTATCAAAAATTGCATCGCAACTAGCTTTAGTAAGGTGATCAAAACATAAATTTTTTTCATATCTCAATTATCATTAAAAGGAGTAAGAATTACATTGGCTTTTTTATATATGACACTAGGCAGTGGATTTCTAATCAACGTATGTTAAAAAATCTAGCTACTAATTTCTTTAAAATTCTTTATACAAGGGATCCTAAAGAAAGATTCGAAACCCTCATTCTTAATAGCTTTTCTAAGTTAGACCTTAGAGACCTTATATCTATTCATAAGGAAATTTCATATTTGGAGATCAGGGATGCTGCTTTTTGCATATGAGCTAGGCCCATATGGGTTACCTTTTATGAAAGATGATTTCGCAATTCAAAGTTTATTGTTAACTAAACCTACATTGTGCTCATTCCCAAAATTGACAACCCAAAGTCCACGTGTGATTTTTGCCTCATTTCTTTGTGAGATGTCATTTTTAAAATTATCACTAAAATTTTGGCTAATCATCCAAAGGGTATTTTAAAATAAGATAGATTCTCCTTATTAACGTAGCTTCATCTTTGAATGATATAGTAGCGACAATATTATTATTGCTCAACAAGTCATGCATTCTATGAAAAACCAAAAAAAAAGCAAACAGGGTTTGTGATAATTAAAGTTAACTTGGGAAAAGCATATGACCACTTGGATCAAGAATTTCTAAAAGATACTTTTGTGGACATTAGCCTTTAAGATGCCTTTGTCAACCTCATTATGTCTTGTGTTTCAACTTGTGACATGCAAGTTTTATGGAATAAGGACACATCAATGCACTTTCATCTTACCAGAAGGGTGCGTCAATGAGACCATTTTTCCCTCTACTTATTTGTGTTTTCTGTGAAAATATCAAGTCATTACATCAAGTAGGCAATTAATAATAATTACTAGAAGCCCATCTAGCTTTCTAAAATACGTCTTCATATCTTTCATTTATTTTTCGTTTATGATTTGTTTCTATTTGTAAAAGCTTCCATGGATCAGATTGAAGTTATTAAAGATTGTATGAATTTTTTCTATGCTACTTCAAGGTAAAAGATAAACCTTGCTAAAACTAAGACTTTTTGCTCTATAAATGTTCATAATTCTAGAGCCTCTGCTTTGAGTAACATTTTAGGTGTTTCCTTTATTGGTGATTTAGAAAAGTATCTTGGTTTGCTCCTTCTTCACAA